>LZPO01116604.1:557930-581074 GCA_001675575.1 Neotoma lepida | reverse complement strand
CAATTCCATTCCTGGGTATACACACAGAGAATGAGTCCAGACCCATACTAAAATTGCACATCACTGTTCACTGTAGCACTAGTCCTACAAGCCTTCAAATAGAAATGATCCAAATGCCTGTCAACAGATAACTGCATAAGTAAGATGTGGCACATCCATAAAAATTGATCATTATTTGGCAACACAAAGGAATGAAATACTGGTACACGCCACAACATGGGTAAACCTTAGTGGTGGCCTGAGAACCGAGTCTGGGTTATTACTTCAAAAGGATTCACTTTATAGCATACGGGTTATATCTCAGTAAGGCTCAGAGCGGGGATATGAGTTGGTGGAGGTAATACTAAGTAACTAACTAAAGCAGTTGAGAAACGAAAGGAAAAGAAAAAATTTCAAAAACACATGGAAAAGTCAATACATGATGCAGAGAAGAGGAAAGGCAAAGAATGGTAGTGCTCTTCCTGTGGTCGTGGACTTGGCAGGCTAAAAGAGGACTTCAAGTTTGAGGCCAGCCTTGGCTACACACTGAGTTCAAAGCTAGCTTGGGGTACAAAGCAAAACCCTAGGGGGAGGAAGAAAAGATGAAAGATCAACCCAGTAACTCTGATACCTGACAGGAATTTCAAGGAGAAAAAAACAGAATAAATATAAACAAGAAAGAAAAGTAGTAGCCATTTGCTTTTTTGAGACATAGTATCACTCGGCAGCTCAGGCTAGCCTGGACTGTTTAGTAATACCCCTGCTATCTCTGCCTCAAGTGCTGGAATCATGCCATGTGCCACCACACTCCACATTTTTGTTTTGTCTTATGGAGATAGTGTCTCTGGGTAGCTGTGCCAGGTGGAATTAACTGTCTGCTTTACAGAATGTAGAATCATCAGGAGATGGGCCTCTGGGCATGCCTGTGGGAGTTTATCTTGATTTTTGTGTAAGAGACACACCCACTGTGGGTAAGTCATTCCCTGGTTAGGATTCTGGACTAAACAAGTAGAGAGAAAACTGAGCAGTAGCAAGCATTCACGGCTCTCTGTCCCTGACTGACGAGCAGAGATCAGCCACTTCAAGCTCCCTGACTTCCGGTCACAATGGACTGTGCTCCTGAACTGTGAGTCAGGGTAAACCCTTTCTCCTTTAAATTGCTTTTGTCAGTTTTTTGTTTCGTTTTGTTTTGAGACAGGGTCTTACTATGAGGCTCTGGCTGGCCTTGAAATTGCCATATAGACCAGGCTGACCTCAAATTTCTAAAGATTCACTTGCCTCTGCCTCCCAAATGCTGGGGTGTATGCCACCTGGCCCAGCTTTAATTTGTCTTGTTATAGTTGCTTATTTGCTGTGTGTGTGTGTGTGTGTGTGTGTGTATGCCATGGCACATGTGTGGCAATCAGAGAGGGCAACTTGTTAAGTTCTTTCCTTCTACCATGTGGGTCTCCGAGATTAAACTCAGGTTGTTAGAATCAGTGGCATGTGCCATTACCTGGAGGGCCATCTTGTCAGCCCTTATCAGAGTAGTTCATCACAGCCAACAGAAAAAGAAACTACAGCAGCCCAGGCTGGCCTCAAAGTTATGGTGACCCTCCTGCCCTCTCATGTGACCCTCTGCCTCTCACATGCTGAGATTATTTTATTGTGTGTTACCATTCCTGGCTACATCTCTTTTTTTGCTTTTGCTTTTTATTTTTTTTAATTAATATAAGACTAGTTCTATGGAGCGAAAGACCAAGTCTTCAAGTTAGGCATGCCCAATTAACTATCAGCAAAATAAATGAATAAAGACCTATCTCATGCATATTACTAAGAGGTTTCACCAGAAAGTAAAGATCCTAAACGCTTTCAGGAAGAAAATCCAAGAGCAGAGAAGCAGAATGGCTTCAAAGTTTTCATCACAAGTAATGGAAGCACCGCACATCACCTTCAAGGTTCTGAGAGAAACTGACCTTAGCCATCACACTTTCATTTCTGCGTTGTTTTACACACACACACACACACACACACACACGAATTATATATGTATAAATGCTTAGTTATAACTTTATACCTAAACTGTGAGGACTGAAGGACATGCTGAGCATCCAGAAAGTTCTTTTAGAATAAAGTTTAGTCCAGAAAAGTGAGACAAAGACCACACAGCCAGCATGTGGTCAGAGCAAAGTGCCCATGGGGAAGGGACAAGGGCAGTGCTGAAGAACAGGAGAAGGCCTGCAGCTGGAAACAGATCCAGAGAACACGGTCAGGCCCAAGCAAGACAAGGGAACCAGGAAAAATAGGAAACCCTAAGAAATCAATACTTAGTGACTTCATTTTAGAGAGGAAACAGAAGACATCACACTGCAAAGAAGAAATGTGCAGGTGAACACAGAACAGACCAGTGACATGGCCACTGGAGCACGGGCTGACTCCCTTCTGTCAGACACTGGTACTCTCTGATCTCTGCCACTGGTTTGATTTTATACAATACATTCTTATTAAATGTGTCAGGTACACACCTCACACACCTCAAGAGTTCCCTGCCCCAAGGTGGGTGTGATATCAAAGGTGGGAACAGCCCCAAGGACAGTACAAACAGACTCTACCAGCACCCTCTGAATCATCAAAGGTGTCCTTAGAATACATCATTAGGGCCACTGAGACATCCTATCTGCACATGAAGGCCTGTCCATCCTGAACCTATAGTTGTAGAGGAACCAGTTGGGAAGCTGAGCTCTGGCAGAACTTGGTCAGTACAGGATGATGGCCTGAAGGTTCCCAGAGGCTGCCTCCAATTGTCATGCCCTGACTCAGGCTCCCTGCATACCATTAGTCCCGTCCCGTGTGTCCGCCCCACCCCCCCCTTTCTGTTTTGGTAGTGCTAGTGGATAAACCCAGGGCCTCTTACATGCCAGCCCAGCACTACTGCAGGCAGTCCTTGCCAGAGGTCATTTCTTAGCTTCTTTCTAAGTATGCACAGTATTGACAGAAACTAAGTGGAAAAGCAGGAACTTGTGTCTCGACATTTACAGTTCTCTTCTGCTGAGGCTGGGTCAATGGTTGAACCTGGTGGGCAGTAAGCATTCAATAAAGAGCTGGCAAGGTATAATTAGGGCGGCAGCTTTGGGTCCAGCACTTCATCAGGGCCTTTCCACTAATTACCAGTCAGTCCTCACAAGGTGCTTATGCAGCTAGAGATGAAGATCAATCACAAACAGGTGATTGAGCCCGCAACCTGCACANCAGGCAGCTACTATCGTAATGCCCATACGGGCAGAGGTCAGCTTAGGCAGGAGGAAAGAATGAACATTGGGAGGCAAGCTCACAAAAACAGCCCGAGAACAGAGCCTAGGCTCCTCCCCGAGGGGCTCCAAGGCTGGCGTGACACTAGACACCCAGGGGATCACCCTTGCAAGACCCACCTTCTTCAGAGAGGTTGTTCTCTTTGGTCTCCTTGTCCATCTGGCAGCACCAGCCTTCCAGTCTCTCTGTTTCTGCCTGAAGGAGCTTCAGGAACCAGTAGCCATCCCTGCGGCAGGCCCCCGGCTGGGCCGGCTCTGCTGGGGAGCTGGAGGTGGTCTCCAGCCAAGGGTCAGGTGGGGGCAGTGAAGACGCCTCCAGGGCAGGGTCGCTGTTGTCTCCATAGGAGAGGTTGCGCTTGATCTGGGCAATCTTGGGGGCCTGTCGGGGGCCAGCATCAATGCTGATGGAATTGGGGTGTGGGGTACAGTCTGGGAGACTCCTCTCAGATGACTTACAGCTGGAGTCATTGGCATCCTGGGTATCGGAGTCAGTGTCCCGACGGGAGGACATGCTGTGAGAGGGGGCGCTGCTTCTGTGGGGGGAGGGTGGGGACAAGAAGGAGTGAGTCACCAAGAGGGCCAGAAACCAGTGGCCACCTGACCCGGACACACGGGGAGACAGAGAAACGGATGCATCATCTGCTCACCATGCGCCTGAAGCGGGTCCCACAGCCCCTCGCTCATTCTCTGCTCAGCCCTTTCCCACCCTGCCCATGCCCACACGCGCACACACACACAAGGACAAGGTCATAAGGTTGTCTGTTTACTGCAGTGGGGCCAGGAAGACCACCAACATCAAGGGAGCTGGGGGCTACAGCCCAGCCCAGCCTTGCTCCCCTTGGGGTGACTGGTCTCAGAGCAAGCGCTCATGTGTCCACCCNCCTGCCCTGCCCAGCCCCCACACCTAAGCCACCACCGCACCCACACCCAGCTCGGTTATTAGAAATCCAGCAAGGAGAAGTGGGTTAGGGAGAGCAGGAGAGCTGAGGGCGGAGGGAGGGAGAGGAGAGGGGAATAGCAGCCACCACACCTCTGTCCAACTTACCGCCAGTCGTCCTCTACCTGAACCCCGATGGACTGGAATTTGGTAGCGGGACTGGGCTCCTCTTTTGGCACTGGCTGAATGCAGTCAACCTTATTGAAGGACAACGACAGCAACGGCACGGAGACAAAGACAAGAATAAAAACAAACACCACACTTGCTGCTGAAATTCACATTAGTGGGACGACGCAAACAGACATGTGGACAGACGGACACGAGGCATGCAGACACTGCACGTGGGCCCAAGTAGGGCCAGGTTAAGCCGGGCACTGCTCATTCGCGCAGAGGCGGGAGGGGATGGAGATGACTGGCTTTCCCTACTCTGAGGAGGGCGCCATCACATCGATCGCTTTGGGTCCGTTGTCCTCCGAGAGGTGGGAACCGCTCCTTCTAGTCCTCTCCTTTACACGATCAGAGAGAAAAAAGGACGACGGGAGAGAACACACACAAAGCCACAGCCGTTATCTGGTGCAGTTGAAGCCGAGGGCTGTCTGGAGGCAAAGATCATTCCCCTAACCCTGCTGCGGCCTGGAAGGGGAACTGGTGGGCACCTGTACTCAGTGCCAATCACAGACAGCAGTTCTCAAGCCCAGAACCCAGAGCCAGCGATGCTATAGGATCCTGTCCCTGGACTTGTCACACTTGCTTTGTAAAGGGGAGGAAATATGGCCAGAGCAGCCAGCTAAGCCCACCCATCATGGCTCCAATAGAAGGAGGAGCTCACACTTGACCTGGGGCTTGAGGTGTCAGGGTGGGAAGACAGCCTCAGGAGCTGGGATTCTGGGCACAGGGGTCAGAGAAGCTTTCTGGGATAGGAATAGTGTCACACTTTCTTGGCAAGAGCCAGCTTGGGAAGCACGGCTATCTCCAAAGACTGTGATGAGAGTATGGGTGAAGTCAGGTAAAGGGGATGCTCAGAAAGCACTAAGAGCCAGAGTTTTCCCCCGGTGTCACATTCCCAATAAAAGAATCAAAGCTGGTCCTGACCTTCTAAGGGAAGAGAATCTGGTTTGGCCAACAAGGAGGTGGTCTTCTAAAACAAAGACATGGTGGTCAGGACCAAGGGTCAAATACTGGGCAACTTCCTATGTTCGTAAGAATCCCACCTAGAGAGGCTGTAAGGGGTAAGTGCTGGACACTCATGAAGAAACCCAGCTGGGAGCCAGGAGGATCTGTCCAACTTCCTTCCTGTACGTGGGGGAACAGAAGGCCAGAGCTGTCTCCTGGGAACCCAGGCAAAGATAAGGAACCACCCGCATTTTCGGTTCTGTTCAGTCTCCCCTCTGCATTCCTTGCTCCTTTTACACTCTAGTGCTTTTTGTTTTTTAAAATAACTTATTTATTCTTATTTTACGTACATTGGTGTTTTGCCTAAATATATGTCTGTGTGAGGTTGTCAGATTTTGGAGTTATAGACAGTTGTGAGCTGCCATGTGGGTGCTAGGAATTGAACCTGGGTCCTCTGGAAGAGGCAGTCAGTGCTCTTAACCACTGAGCCATCTCTCCAGCCCCAACACTCTATCGTTTTGTCATCAACCTGATCACATTCACTCACTCCTGCTGCTGAGGAGATAGACATTCCTGTAGCCCTAACACCGCTGCAACACATCCCACCTTGTTCTCAACCTCAACCACTAAAGCTGGCCTTGCCTCACTCACTGCCTTTTACCGTAGTCTGGAGGTCCAGCCAGCTAGCAGAGGACTCTCTGGCTTTATATCAATTCTTGAAAACTGCAAGGCTGGCTCAAGTTTGCCTCACTCAGCTAACAGAAGACAGACACCTGACATTGGGTGCTGTGAGGCAGTGGAGGGTAAGCTGGAGACCATGGATCTAAGTATACAATGGATATGGCTTTTAGACGGAACTTGGGTCACGGGCCACAGGGCCCTGCCTATTTGGACCCTTTTCTATGAAGGGAGGCATAGAGACTGCCATCACACTTCTCACTTTGCCATGGGTCTGGTGCTTCAAGCGACCTACCTGTCCCCAAGGCCTGAGTGGGCTCTGGGTCAAGTTCCCCTTGAACAACCCCCATGGCTCAAGGGCCCTGGTCCCAGGCTTCTAGCCCATCAGCGTCTATGCTCCACGATGCTCCCGCTGCCAAGCGGGGCCATGGCTTCCGTATCGAGCTGACCTTGGATTAGAGAACTGTTAAGCCAGCCCCACCTCCCATGGGTTGTCTGGCAGGGCAAAGGATGGAGTGGACAGACAGACAGTGGACAGCAAACAGTATACAGGAGCTGGCTGGCTGAGTGTAACTACATTCACTGGGACAACCCACTGGAGGATCAGAAACATGTCCACAGCTACAGACCCGCAGCACGGGTGGCTGGACACAAATGAGTATGGCTACAGGCAGAATTTGGTTCAGCCACTTGGGGGCAAATGCCCCAGAATAGACAGACAAAAACACCTCTTCCCGGGAGACCTAGTGGGCCTCCACTAGATGTAATTACACGCAGGCCGGTGCACAGAGTGGACAGAAGACAGTGCAAAAGGAACTCCTACTTGTATTCCTATTGACGACAGTTTCCTTTTGGGGATGGCCTCAGAATGGGACTCAGAGCTTGTCAGTGTCCCTTGTTCACTCTTCAGAGCTGCATGCTTAGGGGGTGGCTCGGGAGCTTCAGGGCCTGGGCTGATTCCACCGCGTGTCACACTGGGTGGCCGGGTACTGCTGTCCAGGCTGTCGGATGAGTTGCTCAAGCCCGACTGGCTCGTCACTTCACTCTTGTGGTCTTGACTGTCCAGGTAGGTGTCCTGAGCGGACTCAGTACTGCTCTGGACGGTGACTGAGATGAACGGCTTTGATGTAGTACGTGGAGGGACTGGTGGTGGGGTTTTCTTATATGCCACTAGGCATGACGAACCTGCAAATGAGTGAGAGGAGCGCAAGGTGAAGTGAGGCCTCTAACCCTTAAAGGCCCCTTCTGGGCCAAGGCCCTGCCTGACTTGGCCAAGCTCTGACCTCAGCCAGAGGGCTCTGAAGCCAGAGAATGAGAGTCACACACAGCAGTGACCAATACAGGCNCATAGGTCCTATTTACCCTTTTGCAAGGCCAAATCTATTGGAGAAGCCATATTACTTCAAGATGCTCTCCACAAGGCTGTAGCAAAGTATGACCAATGTCAGGAGGAGGCAGTAACAACAGAGGAACTTATCTTGCCTTCCCCAGGTCACTCTGTGACCCCTTGGGTCCTGCAGCTTCTTAGTCTTTTGTCTACTTTTCTTTCCCACTCCCTCTGTGTGGACATTCTGCCCCATTCGGCCAAAATAATACATACACCTTGCCATTCTCACCCACTTACTCCTCCTACAAAGATACCATACAACAGCCTGCTGCCCCCAAGACTCCACCATGCCTGATCCTTCTCTCTGTTCTGAAGATTTAGGAAAACAGGCACTGCCAANGGTCTGAGTCACCTGGGGGCTGGCATGCAGCAGGGCACTCATCAACACAGGCTAGTGCTTGCTCTTGCCCAGGCTGTACTGTCTGGAACCAGATTAATTCCTCCAGCAGTGCTGCATCTGAACAGGGACCTTTCTCAGTCCTGTCCTTCTAAGTGCCTTCTCCCATGAGAGCCCACCAAAGCAAGCCCCTACCCGGGTCTTGAGTGCCCTCTCCTATAGGGACCCAAGCAAGGCCCTACCTGGGAGCAGGAGCTACTCATCATAGAGGTACCCACTCAATGACAGTTTACAAAATAAGGCCCAGTGCCACAGAGGCTGGACAAGGGACACAGGAGAAAGCCCTTTATCTGCCAGTAGAGAACATCACTACACAACCTGATAGAATGGCTATGAGAAAGTGACACAATCAAATACTAAGGCTGTGGAGAAACTTAGACATACAACCACCTTGGAAAAAAGACTGGTATTTTCTTATCAAATTAAACATGCAATTATCACACAACTCAGCAAGAATAATCAGGCAAGTAGCACACAGAAATAAACATGCATGTTCAAGCAACTCTATTTGTAAAACCCAGAAACTGAAAACAAGTAGCTAAGTGACTGAATGGTAGCACATCTATGCTATGGAGTACNACTAGGGAGTGAGAAGAAATGAACTAAGCCACATGACGATCTGAATGAATCTCACGTCACTTGTGCCTCGTGGGTAAAGCAATCCCCTGTTTCACAGTGAATGACTCTATTTTTATAACATTCTTGAAATGACCAGATTAAAAACAATGAAAAGAGATTAGTAACTGCCAGGTCTGAGGGAATACTTGGGGAGAAGACAATGGGGAAGATGGAAGGGAAGTCAGTAAAATGAACTCCTACATGTGTAGTGACTGGAACTGTGACCACAGTATCATTATAAGAACTTGCATATGAGAAGAAACTGCACTCACTGTNCATGCACAAGTGTGTGCACACACACAGGGAAATCCAAGTAAGAGGAGTGGTCTGTGTCTTTGCCGACATCCTGGTGTGATGCCGCTCTAGTTTGTAAAAAGTCCTAGAAACTGCTACAGAGCAGAGAATACAGGTTACCTTCTGTATTGTTTCTTGCTCTGCACATAAACCTGCAATCAAGAAAGCTAAAACTTGAGTGGTGCTAAAGTAGCAGAGGCTACAGCAGAAATGGTCAAGAGGCTGGCGACTAGTCTGCACAGTGGAGGTAATGTGTCTGGGGTTTCCAGTCAGGAGTTCTCACTTCCTACTCCCAAACTTCCCAGTTCTGCTCAGGCCTTTGGAGGAAACAGGACTTCTTCACATACACTCACCCAGTCTTTGTCACTAAATTAAGAGGGGGAGCACTGAGGATGTGAGAGACAGCTACATCTCTGGGCTAGAAGAAAGACCATAGGAGAGGTGGGAGGAGAGCTCAGGTCACCCCCCCACACACACACATATACATATATATGTATTTATATAGATGCTCTCATCTATGCAGCGCTTCCNGCTGGCAACAGCACACCATATTCACACGGCCGGCCCTTAGCAAACCTATATGTATGTATGACCTTCCAATCTCCTCTGCCCTCTCCAGTGCATGAGAAGGGGCAGGCCCTACTACACAGGCTGACAGACTAAAGTTGGGTCATTCATGTTGCTGTACTTTGTGGCTCTGTAAGGTAGGGGATATCAATCACACCCACTTTACAGATGGGTACATGNAGCTCAGAAAGGCTAGAAAATATGAGTTAGCAGTGCTCAGTAGCAACCACATCTACTAGACTCACAGCTTACCTCACTGTTTCCCAGGCCTTGGGACCCTCCCAGCTGGGCACAGAGGCACAGGCGTAGCCAAGCCCAGATCCTACTGCTAGGGTAGGAAGAATCTAGACTGAAGGCAGAGACCTGGCTTTAGGGGCAGGAGTTTGCTTCATGGGCTTTCCAGTGTCCTCATCTAGCATACCATATTCACACGGGAAACCCAAAGCATCCCCACCCATACTCTCACTCTGAGATANATACACCACTTTGAAGAAGTGCAGAAGGCATTGTCTGAACTTATTCTATTCTGGTAAGGGTCCTGAAACCAGGAAGCAGCATGAACCAGACAAGCCCAAGTTCAAATCCCACTCTGTCATTCACCAGCTGTGAAGCAGTCACCTTGCAGAAAAGAAATGATGACATAAGCTCTATCACAGAAGCCAGGCTCTTCATGGCCCAGCATGGAATGGTCCTACTGCCATCTAGGAAAGAGGGAACTAGGCCAGCTCTGTAAGTCCCCAGTTACTGGGTCTGTGACCATGGGGAGAGGAAAGATTCCATAACAAGATGAACATAGAGGGCAACTATTAAAACCAATGCCACCAGAGCCCAGCAGACGGGGCTGACTTACTAAGGTTTCAGGAATGGGAATGCCTGGCCTAAACATCCCAGAGAAAGCAGGTGGTGGTGGTGGTGGGGTTTATGCCCAAGATCAGCACAGTGAAGGTAGTTCTAATTTGCTCAAAATGCTCAAGAAAAAGCCCACCTTTTAAGGGGAGGAGCAACTCAGAACTAGACAGGATCCTGGTCCTCATCTGTGTGCTGGGGCAAGATACTGGCTGAGTTAATATATATGATGGTTGCAAAAATGTGCATCTCTCAGGAGACAAGGGTTCTACTATGGCCAAGGGTCTAGACAGAAGACAAGAGTTCTAGCCTCTCTCTCAGGGCTACAAAGGTCCAGGGTCTGGCTGAAGAACAGAGGCCTGAATCCTGGCATTAGAGGGAGAGTGAATGTGGGAGAGGCTAGACCAAAGGCTGTAAGGGCTGGACAGACAGACAGCAGGAAAAGTGAACTTTTCTTGGATTCTTTGTCTCTGGGATATAGGCCCCAGCTAAATAAGGGCTGAGACTAGCAGAGAAGACTTGGGGCTCCCTAGGGGGGAGGCATACCTCTGCTGAACCCTGACCTCACACAGGACTGCTCTCATTTCCCTGTGCGAACATAGGCTAGGATCTGACCTTTGCTGCTGCCAGCACCTCATTCTGGCCACCTCTCCCACCTCAGTTCCTCGTGTGTTCAAGTGTCATTTCCTCTTCTCTCATCACCTAGGACCCTGCATCAACCTGCATTCCCACCTTTAAGGATTCACTTGTCACTTGCGATAGGCCAGAGGCAGCAGTGGGAACTCCGTTTTGGCACAGGCTCAGGATAATGACTCAAGGACTGAAGGTTGTCAACAAACAACTGTTGAACAAGAAAATGAACAGCATTATTGCTCCTCAAAACCTACAGCTGCCCAAAAATCAAGATTATCTGTTCAGGTTAAGTATGTGCCCATACCATAATCCTAGAACCTGTTTGTATTCAGGGATGCTCCAAGTCCTGTGTAGGTCTGGCCAATACAGCGAGTTCCAGGCCAGTCAGGGCTCAGAGTGACACCCTCTTTCTTTGTAGGAAACAGTACTTGCTATGTAAGCATGAAGACCCCATAAAAGCTGGGCATGGCTGTATGCTCCTGTAACCTCAGTGCTAGGGGTAGGGAAGGAGGAGGATGGAAGGGTTCATGGCCTGGGGCATTTACAGCCAAAGCCAATAGCTGAGAGTTCACTCCCAGGAACCCATATGTAAGAGAGAACTAACTCCCACAGTGGTCCTCTGACTTCCACATGCACATGTAGTGCATGTGCACACACGCTAATAAATGTAATAAAAAATTGAAAAAAACAAAACAAAACCAAGGGAGCTCAGTCCAGTGCGCCCCTGCTTCACAGAAATGAAGAAAAAAACAGAACACCTGACATCTCCCTTCAGTCTCCACACCTGCACACATGCGCGCGCATGCGCGCGCGCACACACACACACACACACACACACANGCCAGGCATGGTAGCATACGCCTTTAATCCCAGCATTAGGGAGGCAAGGCCAGGCTAGCCTGGTACAAAGAGAGTTCCAGGACAGCCAGGGCTGTTACACAGAGAAATTCTGTATCAGAAAAACCAAANCCAAAACCAACCAACCAAACAAAAAAACCCCAAAGAATAAAATAAAATTTAATGGTGGGGAGGTGGTTCAGTGGGTAAAGGGCTTGCTCTGCAAGCACAAGGANCTGAATTTGGAACCCCAAAACCCTTATAAAAGCTGAGCATGGTGGTATTCCCATTTAACCTCTGCACTGGGGGTGGCAGGGGCACAGACAGGTAGATCCCAGGGGGATTGTTGGCCAGCAGTCTAGCTGAAATGGTAAGTCTTCCTCTATTTCAATAATGTGGACAGCAATAAAGGAAGACAGTTCATACTAACCTCTGGCATCCATTTATCTGCACACACACACACACACACACACACACACACACACACACACACACACACACACACACACACACACGGGTTCAGGGCTCTTTTTTGGTCCCCACTAATCTTTCTCTGTGGCTTCCACTCCTCCCACTCTGCCAGTGTGCCTCCTCCAAACATACCACACGTTCAAGTGTCTTTACAAATGTCCCTAATTCCAGACGGACCCTTTCTCCATCCTTGCACTTCCTGTCCTATCAGCTCNCCCACCCTGTATCTTCTCTTTCTATCCACTGGAGCAGTCAGGGTTAGGGTTGTGCTCGTGATTAATCATGGTGCTTGTGTGCTGGTGTCTGGTGCCTAGCCTAGATAGAGGCTGCAAAGGCATCATCTGTCAAATCAACTTCAGAGGGAGGCAAATGGCCTAGAGACCTAAGATGGCAGAACTGAGCAGCATAGCTCTGCTTTCTCAGGACTGATTGCTGCCNCCCTGCCCTTGGAGATGTTGTAGGTGCCAGGGTTTATAACACAGCTTAAATGTCCACCACCTAACTCTTGGCTTACTACTGGAANGTTCTGGCTTTTCCGAGGAGTCTAGGTGAGCACCCTTTCAGTTTAACTGTCTGCTGATTCTTGTACTTAATTTCAAAGATCTTGAGTGAAGAGTCTGCTAGGCCACAGCATGACGACTCATATATACCCCCAACCACATGCTTGCCCACCTACGACTTAGCCATGCAGGCCCCTCATGATAAGGCAGAGCCAATCTGCAGCACAGTCTCAATGTAGTTAGCATCCTTGCCCCTCAGCACATGAACTCTCATTTCTTTGAAGTAGGTGACCAGTGTACTTCATTTCTGCCTTTTGCTTCAAGATTTCATTTGGCAGGCACTGCTTAGTGGCACCTGCATAGCTATGACTTACTACATGGGAGGTAGAGGCAAGAGGATCAGGAGTTCAAAGCTAGCCTCCACTGCATAGCAAGTTAAAGATCAGCTAGGGTTTCAATGAGACTGTCTCAAAAAGCAAAACATTAAAAAACATTTTACCCACTCTCAGGGCAGATGAATGTTTCTACATTCTGCTGTTTAAAGCCAGAGTGTCTGTGTTAGCTAGACAGAGCATCAGACACTCAGGGTGGCTGGGACTCCTTCTCCTAAGGGATCTGGAGGCCACAGCAGCCCCTAAGAAGCTAGCTTCTACAAGTGCTTTGCTTGGGAGCTGGGCTGGGTGATCCCAAGGCCACTGCTGTCCTCAGGCTGCTGGCCCTTGGCCCTTGGCCCTTGGAGCATGGTGGGGATAGAGGAGAAAGGCCCTAGACACCTCAAGGAATGGATGCCTGGAGTCACAGACAGGAGGGAAACAGGGAACAGACCTTACAGAATCATAGGAGACCCACCCAGCTCCAGGCTCCACATGAGTAGACTGGGCTGGCCTCAGACACAAGTTCCCTTATTTCCATCTAGTGGTGCTGCTAGGCCTGAAGATCTCATCCCCTCTCCCACTCAACAAGAAGCTGCCAACCCTAAGCTAGAACAGGACACTCCTTTGTATGTTATGGCAGAAACTCAAAGCAGGGAAGCAGGGAAGAATTCTATGCAGCAAAGCCAGCATGAGGGACAGGCTGCCCCCTCAGAGCCGCTGTCCTGCTGACAGCTGCCGTGTAGCAGCACCACATCCCTTGAGGTATCTCAAGACAACAACACTGGACTGGCAACACCTTTCACACCAGTACTCTCCCAAGTCCCAAGGTGATCCCCTGCGCACTAGGGAGGGGCCAAGGCACCACATGAGATACTCTTCAACCACAGGGTGTCCCAGGGCTGCTCCACAGAGGAGCNTTCCCAACTGCTTTCCCACCCTTCTTTTCTCTCCACCTACAGCTACCCTCACCTGTATCATCCACACATTGCTGCTCCATGGACTTTTGCCTCCTGTTCCACACTTGTCCCCCTTCCATTCTGGTCCCTGAAGAATCCAATTCACGGCACTATGAGACCTTTTAATCTCAAAGGCCCACGGGGCTGGAGAGATGGTTCAGTGGTTAAGAGCACTGACTGCTCTTCCAGAGGACACAGGTTCAATTCCCAGCAACCACATGGCAGCTCACAACTGTCTGTAACTNCAGTTCCAGGAGACCTGACATCCTCACAGGCAAGACACCAGTGCACATAAAAAGAAAAAAAAAGGTCCAACCTTCCCAGTCCCATTCAGGGACTCTAGTATCTGTACTGCTTTGGGCCCCAGCGTCCACAGAGGCCAACAGGTTACAAAGGTGTCACACAGGTGACAGCAACAAAGCTTAAGGAGCTGGCCCTGGCCTTAGCATGCGGCTCAGAAGTAACACTGCAGTCCCAATGATAATGATGAGGGGAACTGAGGCCAGGCCTTAGCAAGAGCTCCAGTGATCAGCTGACCCTTGTGTTCATGGCTTCTCAAGCAACTTTTTAACTGTAACCACAAACCCTGGGGCTTTTATGGTCATTCTGACATGTATATCTGAAGCATACACTCCTGATAAAGGTGGCACTCTGCCTTCTCATGCTGGCTCTCTCATCCAGTCAGCAAGTGGCCCTTTCATGCTGTTTACTGCTGTGCTTTTCTTGGTTTGCTGGGGGCATGTTAATGGATCCCAAGTATACTGCAGAAGGGCTACCCAGTGTCCACTGACAAGAAATGCTTCATGGAAAAAAAATGTGTTAGATACACTTTATTCAGGCTTGAGTCATACTGCTTTTGGCCATGAGTTCAACATTAATAAACCAATTTTATATTAAATAATGAATCTTTTAGTGGAAACACACATGAAATAAGATAGTGTACTGATTGACTGGGAGAATTTGTGACCAGAGGCTTAGTGTGACCCTGTATTTCCCACAGAAGCCAAGGTTCGGTATTCGATGATCTTAGGAACATAATTACCATGAGCAGTAAGAACTGGCTTCTGCTATATGGTAGCTGACTAAATCCTCAAACCAAGACGTTGAGGCAGGTTCTGTTTGTTACTGCCCCACTTCACAGAGGGGCATACACAGAAACTTCAGGGCTGGGAGTACCATCCCCTACATCCTGCACCACTCTGTGAGGGGTCATAAAGAGGCCACAGCCCTGACCGTCCACAGAAGGAGTCTGGGGAGGAGCAAAGGTAATGACATGGAGTGTTTTCCACTACTCATGGGGAGAACCACTACTGCTCCTGGAACCATGCTTTCTGAACAAAACAGGAGGTGCCTACCTCCTGGGAGACAGACACAAAGTTTGGGTGGCTGGCCAGACCCACTGGCAAGGAGCAAAGCAGGATGGGCCAAGGTACAGCAGGACAGACACTGAGCAGAGCACAGCTTGGCAAAACTTTAGGTGGTGAAGAGGAGCTGGGAGAGAGGCCGAGAGAGAAGAGAGTCGCCTTCTCTCAGCAACATTCTCAACTTCCCAGGGCTGCCTGCATAATGGGAACCTCCTTCACGTCCACAGAATCCTTCGAGAAGTCCCTCGGAGCTGGACTGCAGTCAGAGAATTTTACAGCACATCAGACTACTGTCTCTACAGCCCCAGTGCACTTGGCAGCTTCACAGGGAGGTCCAAGGTCATCTCAAGTGGAGTGAGTTCACGTGAATCTGAATCCTCTCCTCCCTCACATTAGCCTTGCTCTCCCAGAGAAGTGATTTCCACCCTTCCCCCACCAGCAAAACTCTGTCCTAGGACAAAATCCCATCTAACAGAGCCCTGATCTCTTCCATTACCAACCTGAGCTTCCCCTCTCCTGCTCTACCCTTGGCCTGCTCATCCTCACTAACTCCCATCCCCTGACCGGAGACGCCCCCAATCTCAAGTAAGTTGTTTCCTGAAACTCATTTCCACCACTGTATTCAATGAGCAATCTGAAGGGGCAACATTAACCCCTTGCTCATTCTGTGCTGAAACCTCAATACCATCTAGTTCTCCTCGGAGCCCTAGCACAGTGACTGCTCTATACCCCAGGGCATGTTTATCACCATCACCTCCAGCAGTCTTACAACAAGAGGTCCAGCTTCAACGTGGGGGAATTAACCACAAATTTCCTACTGTACACCAAAGCTATAACCACAAGATAACAGGTGCTGGTAAGAAGGCAGTTTCAAGACAGCAGCACTCCAGCCCAGCACCAACCTTGGCCATGTGCAGTCTGCCTGACCTGGTAAGAGATTGAGGGGGGGGTTTACAGAAAATAAGCCCGGGATTTTCAAATACTGGCTTATAGCATGTCAGCCTTGTAAATTTCCCAGGAGTCCTGCCTACAAAGTACTACTTGAAAAGAGTCTCAAAAAACTACCTCATGTGTGGAGTGCTGACATCAAACCTAGTGACAGGTCACAAAACCATCACAGGCTCTAAATCCAGTGTGCAAAGCCAGACACTGCCAGACCCTGTACACCTCGATTGCTGGGTTCTCTTCATTATTCTGAATGACCAAGTACATCCCAGAATAGAAAGGCGGTGTTAATAGGCTCATTCACTGTGCCTGGAGTGACAGGTGGTGTATCGGGTAACAGAAGCAAAAGCCAAGAACCCTGGGCAGCTGAGAAAGGGATGAATGGAATGCAGGGCTGAATAGGGAAAATCAGGAGTTCAGCTCAGGTCAGCAGACAACACTCAGACAGGCCTGGGGATGGAGGCACAAGAAGGAGAGGGTCCTCCTCAGAGCCTGCACTGTGATCCTGGGCTCGGAATCCCAAGTGACACAGTTACACAAGAAAACAGCATGTGTGAAAAATACCTTAGTGACTCTGGCTGACCACAGACATGCCTCAGGCTTCACTGCCAGAGGAAGGCCCAGGTCAGGGAAAGCTGGCCCCCTGACTTTGGGCAACACTCAGATGATACAGGCATTTCTTGAACAAGGGTCATGGTCACACTGGAGCCTCGCAATGGGCAATCTACAGAGAGAGAAGTTTCAATTCATCTCATTCCAGGAAGTGCTTGCAGAGAGGGACACATACAATCACCTTGTGGGTGACATCAGGGAGCAGGAAGTAGGGTTCTGGTTCTTAAAAGTTCAGTTAGATCATCAAGATGGCTCAGCGGGTAAAGGTGTTTACTTCCAAGACTGGTAACTTGAGTTCAATCTCTGAAATCCAGATTGTGGAAGGAAAGAACGGACTCCTGAGAGTTATTTGCATACACACACACACACACATACACACAAACAAACATTAAAAAAAGAAAGTCAGAGTATCTGGGGTGGTAGTGCTCACACCTGTAATCCCAACATTAGAGTCCTGCTGATACTTAGGAAGGACTCCATCTCTGATGAGGCCCTGGAGGCCCAGGGACACAGGTAGCAGAATCTGAGAGAGGAGCTGTGGAGAGCAGGAGACAGAGGTGCAGGAACAAGCTCTGCTGACATGTCTCTCTCCGGTGCCCAAAGGTCACAGTGTGAGGTCCTTAAGCTTCCCAGCATGGGAGACTGTCAAGAGATGGCAGTTCCCCCAACCTAATGTGATATTATTCCACTATACTGGGTCATAAGTATGGGTTCAGTCCCCTGCCCATGCACCCACACGCTGTGTTGCTGGCACTGTCCTCTGGTATCCCTCCACCTTTTCCAGCATACTATTTCTGTCAAGTCACAATAATCCCACCTCCAGGTCCCTGGGACTGTCCCTGCCTGCAACACCCTTCTCGTAAGGAGAACACCCCTGTGTTCCTCCCTCAGAGTCGTCTTGCAGTCTCCCCAGGTTCCACCCAGTCTCCACTCTTGGGGGAACACAGGCCTTGGATGCCATTCTGCATTTGCTGGCCTGTTTATTTATTGCCTTGTGCCTTCAGACCCTGAGTTTCTTGTAGATGGAGACCTGTGGTTTGCATTCCTCTGGCTCCACCCCAGGCCTGGAAAAACAGCAGAATCAGAGCGGTGCCATGGTGGGCAGAAGACAGAGGTATAGGAATAAGTGTCATCTCTACATCCTTCTCTCATGCTCCCATAGCCTTTCTTTGCCTGAGCTACCTTCCCAGCACCTCTGAAATCACAGCATGGTGACATTTGGGAAGATTGCTTTCAAAGGTCATAGTGTGAGGCCCTTGAACTAAATCTCATAATCTGACCCCTCAAAATGTTGATACCATCTTCCTTTATGCTGCTAAGGAAAATCAAGGCTCGGAGAGGTTAAGGAACTTGTTCAGCATTACAAAGCAAGTCATGTTCTATCTGCTAAGTACAAGCACTATGGTGTTTGTCAAAACCCAACTTCATGGCATCTCAAAACAGTAAAAATACCAGCTGCTATCAGCAAGACTGATAGCAGAGTCTAGAACAGTTAAGTCTGTCCTCCCCTCCAACAGCAGCAGGATGACGGCAGAGTGCTTTCACAACCCAAGCCGCATCCCAGGGCACCTCAAGAAGGCAGATGGTACCTGAACAGCTTCTACCCTTCTAGGAGGTGCTCTGCCAACACTGTCCCTAGGCTTTGGGCTGTCCTGCTAGACTCTTCTACTCTCACAAAGAGACCTGTGACATCACTTGCCTCTTGAACTGTCCTTTTCCCTCCTAGGACAGCCACCTATCTGGAAAAACAGGAAATTGCCCAAGTTGGGGGTGACACAGGTCCCACTGGACGTGCTACATCTGGGGGACTATTTTTTCATGTGTTGAGAAGGACCTTAAAGCTGTATCCCTGCTCAGTGGGAAGGCTGAGACTGAGCTGCTTGTATTGGTCCAACAGGAAGAATGACTGCCAAGAATAAAGATCTGCTGTCCCTGGGAAGACTACCACTGTGGACATAATGTAGGATGCTATTCCCATGACAGAGTCATCNTCCCTGAGCTCCTACCAGAACTTTTACCCCGCCCCATATCCTCCCATCAGTAGGACCAACNCAGGAGCTTCTAAGGCAATGTCTCACAGCCAGCAAGATAGAAAAACAGCTCCTTGCTCCCCGGTCCAAGTTTTCAAAAGATTGGCCAACAAAAAAATACTGGAGAGGGACCATTCACAGAGCAGGCATGGCTGAGTTTCAGCCAAGTTTGGAGTTACATGGTATAAGGCTTTGGGCAAGTCATCTTACTTCTTAATCTCCACCACTTTCACAAAGCTAAAACCAGGAGCCTGGATTACTTCCCATGTAACACATGGGACATTGAGCTAAATTCAAGGATGAAAAGGGAAGTCCACTATTTTGTCTCACTTATTCTAGGAGGTACTGTCCCTTCCCAAAGGAAGCCTTGACTAAGAGGGACAGACATGGCTCAGATCCTACTACAAGCAACTGAAGAATTAAGTCTGGGGTCCCTATCCCATGCTTCTGCTTCCATGAGGGGGTGTGTGTGTGCCAGGCTTCCATGGACTCTGGGGAGGGCACTCTTCCAGGGAGCAGCAGTCCTTTACTAGTCCTGTTGGAACCCAGCCACACACAAACAGCTCTGCAGNGTGCAAAGAGATGTAGTCACCACCATGGGAGCTAATTATTCAAGACCCCCCTTGTACCCTTACTTTTCAAATATCTCCATCTTAAAATGGGATCCTGGATGAGGCACCTAGACTGGTCAAATCAGACACAGATGGCAGGGTAGTTGGGCTGGGGCAACAGGGAATGGTTCACATGTAGTTTCACTTTGGGATGATGAGGTGCTCTGGAGACAAGATGGGAGGAATGTGGAGCAATGAAAATCCACTTAATGCCATTGGGCTGTGTGCACAAAGTAGTAAATCTCACACATTTTGAGGAACAGAGTAATAATGGACAGTACACTGGGGTGGGGGCTCCTACCATGAGCCCCACTCTGCAGTTACCAATGGCTTTGCCTTTTCTCATCCCACATCTAAAAGTCACAAAAAATTATATATATTTAAAACTCTAGGCCTGAATTTCTAATTTGACTTGTTACTTGTTTTTCTCCATCTGTTTGCTGATTTTTGAGACTGAGGTCTTACAGTGCACGCAGGCCTCAGGTTCCCTGTGCTGGGCTGACAGGTGAGTGTGCTCACACCCATCGCTAACCCAAGCACTTATGAACAGGTGCTGGTTTGTAATCTGCCTTTCTTTCCTCAAATTTAGGAAACAGCAAATGAATTCAAACAGAATATGAAGCTTGGAGGTGGACAGGGGCAGTAATATCTATTTGTATCACAGAACCCTAGGAAGCAGCTAGACAGCAAGAGTGTACAGATTAAAACGAAACTTCAAAAACAGAACAAAATATACTACAGCTCCACTTAGGACATATGAAACAAAAAGTTATTCTAATCCTACTGCTGTAACATAGTTGGTTTTTAAAATAGCATTTATTGTGGAACAATAGCAGTGGAGCCCCCATGGTGCTGGACTGAGCCCTCTGGATACAGTGGTTTAGCGTGAACTGTTTAGGGGGCCCCCAGGTGGTGGGATCAGGACCCATCCCTAGTGCATGAACTGATTTTTTTTGGAGTGCAATGCCTATGGTGGGACACCTGGTGCAGCCTAGGCACAGGGAGGAGGGTCTTGGACCTGCCTCAAGTGAAGTACCAGGCTCTGGGGACTTTCCATGGGAGACCTTGTGTTGGAGGAGGTGGGATTGGGGGGGTGGGTTGAGGGGCAAGGCTGGGGGATGGGAGGAAGGAGGAGAGGAGGTTCTGTGGTTGGTATGTAAAATAAGAAAATCTTTTAATAAAATAAATAAATAAGCATTTATTTGTGTGTAAGCAGGCAAGGGGAGGACAGAAAACAACTCTGTGGAGTTAGCCTTCTTCCACTTTTAAATGGGTCCCAGGGATCAAACTCAGGTCATCAGGCTTATCTGCTGAGCCATCTTGTTAGCCTCCAGAATTATTCTCATACCAAAACTTCTAAAATGTTCATTTGGGGATGGCAATTTTGCCCAAAAAAGAACCAGAAACATTCTGTTTTGGCTTTCTTAATCAAAGGCAGTGTGTTAGACAGCAAGAACAGAGAACAAGGGCTTCCACTCGACTGAGCTGTGTGATTTTGGACGAGTCACTTTAACTCTCTGTTCCTTCACCACTGAAAGCAGCACCTGCCTCCCTCAGCAACAGGGCACTATGTGTAGTGCATTAAAGAAAGTTACCAATAATTTGGGAATACTGAAGAAATGTTAATGACTTAGAAAAAACAGTAGATGGATTTGCAAGTTTTTTTTTTTTAAGGCAGGGTCTCAGTGTGTAACTGTGACTGGCCTAGGACTTCCTATGTAAACCAGGTTGGCCCTGAACTTGAAGAGAGCATCTTGTCTCCAGCTCCTCTGCAGTGCTGGGATCATAGGCATGTACCTCTACACCTGGTTTGGAAGCTCTGACAGCCATCTGAAAACAATCTGTTCCTCTGTCATTATCACACTGGGAACACGTCAGGACCCTGGGCTCTTACAGGGAACAAAAAAGCAGCTTATCTCAGAGCTAACCAGGTTTACTCACCCATCTACATGTGCCCAGCCCTTCTGGTCCCTACAAATTAGCAAGCACTCCTGCCAGGGTCTTGATGGCGCTGTTCCCCATCCACCTTACCCCCAGTGAGGTTCTCCAAGCTTCCCAAATAGGTCCCTCTCAGCATCTGCCCTGTCTTTCAGCCTCTTAACACAATCACAGGGTATCTTGTCTATCTGTTACCTGCTTGGACAGAGTCCCCAAGCTGGATGGAAGTCAGCCTTTTTGCTCGCCTCTGGTACTCAGTGCATGACGGTTTGGAAAGCAGAGTGGAGGTAAGGTTGAGGAGGGAGCAGCTGGCTGACTAACCAGCCCTCTCCTGGGCTGCTCCCACTCTATCACATGTGCTGTCCTCTTTGAGGAAGCTGCTGGGGTAAGCTGTAGTTCAGTCCTGCTTCTACTAGGTGCTGTCATGCAAGCCCCGCCCCTTATCCCTCCTGACTTGGCACAGGTAGCAGATACCTCCTGACTGTTGACCACACCCCTGTGCAGAGCAACTGCCACGTCATGAAGTGTAGGAAGCCTGGGAAGGCAGAAAGTTCCAGGAGAGTCTGGAACTACTCATTCTGCTTCAACACATGCACAACAGGCTCTCCGTCACAGCTCCCAGAAGAAAACTGCCCAGATGAACACTGCAGAGACAAGGCCCAGCTCTCAGTGCCAGACAGATACCTGCCCAGGGCAGATCTCTCTAGTTGAGGAGATCCTGACCCCTGGAAAGCCTGCCCTTGCCTCCTTCAAAAATTCTGTTTATTTGAACTTCCCAGCTTGGGTGAAGTAAATAAAGCCCTTCTCCTTGAGTCCTTGAATCCTTCAGATTCCCAACCAGTGCTCTCTACTAGCAAATAAGCAGCTAACGGCTTCTCTCCAGATAGCTCACCAGTCTGCTGATACCTCCAGGATGGGCACAAAGTATGGGTATTTTAAGTCTTTCCCCCAGGTATTAGTATGGCCTCTGCACCAGGCCTTGGGCCTCCTTCTTACACTCCTCTCGTCTTCAGGGTGAGACTAATCAGGTGATAGGAGCCACTGTATTCTACGCAAAGAACCCAATAGCTCTGAATTACAGGTCTGCCTGAACCTAGGGACATGGGCTCATCACCATGCTAGCTTTNTGTGTTAGAGGGGTGTAACATGGTGATATGGATTATCAATGTAACCCTTCAACAGAGGGCTTTCTGACACCTAT
This sequence comes from Neotoma lepida, assembly GCA_001675575.1. Taxonomy (NCBI): domain Eukaryota; kingdom Metazoa; phylum Chordata; class Mammalia; order Rodentia; family Cricetidae; genus Neotoma; species Neotoma lepida. Next base: position 558,499 of record LZPO01116604.1, on the reverse strand, counting down.
GCTCAGCAAGTATCCTCAGGGAGTAGATACCAATTCATCCCAGAAACTTAAGTGTTAAGATACAGGAACCCAAATCCAAACCATTGAAGAACAGAGTGGGGAGGATCTACCCCCTGCAGAGAAACAAATGGAGACCCTGGAGGCTTCTGAGCAGGGAAGATCTAGCCTGAAGCCACCTATCAACCTGAGACTTAAAGAGGTGAGAAGCCATCTATCTGGAGATGGATGGATTATATTCCCAAGGGCTCTCAGGCAAGCTGGATACTGAGAAGAAACTGCTTCAAGGCAGAGGCCAGTGCCTGCTCTTACCTTTAGGGAGAGTGAACAGCTCTGTGAAAGCTAAATTCCGAGGCCCTGGTTTCTTTCTCAGGCCATCCCAGGCCCAGTTCTGTTTAGCCCTGCCCTGGAAGACAGGGTGTTTAAAAGGTAGTAGCTTTCCACCTGGGGGGCCTGATGCTGGGACCACACCCGGGTGAACTGACTTCACCAGGGAACCCGTCCTACTGGCACACTCCCAGACTGCCTAGCCAGGGCGCCACGGCTGTCTATAGCCTGGCGCCTTTCCCTTC
>LZPO01116604.1:544395-557837 GCA_001675575.1 Neotoma lepida | reverse complement strand
TTTAAAGCAGCTGCTTCCTGCTTTGCTGTTTCCTTTCACTTTGGTTTTTAAACCCAAAGTAAAACTAAAAAGAATGTGGTAAAGACAGGCAGTGCTGAGGCCTGGGAGAGATGAACCCCAGCTTCTGACTGGTAAGGGTACAAGCCTCTCCAGCTCTGTTTTCCTACCAATTAAATGTGGGAGGAACCTCTCCTTCCTAATCCCTGCAGCCACGGGGGGTTAAAAAGGAGCTGCAGAGATGACCTATGTGGGGGCCTACCTCAGAGGTGGCACAAAGACAGCCTTGTGGTCTCCCTGACTACCTCTCTCGAATCTGTCACCTGAGCTCCTTTGTTCCACAGGTACTGTGGAGATCCCAGCAACCTGGGCAGAACAAATTCAGGAAGCTCAGTGCAATCCTGGCCCTGAGGCACAGAACAAAGACACCACCAAGGGCTGCCCTGGAACTGCTGGACTGCAGGCTGACCAGCAGCCCACTGAGGGCTGGCCCCAACTTCAGACTCTTTGAGGTCCCCAATGTCACATGAAATATGTGGCTGGGACTGCTGCACTCTCAGCTTTTTACCATATTCCCTACTGGCTGGTTTGCCAGATCTTCCCAGTAGCCCAGGGAGCATGAGAAAAGCCAACTACAGGTCTCCCCACTATTTAGATGAGGAAACCAGACACTTTGAGAGAGGGAGGCGGGTAGGGGTACAGTGACCCAGCCTGCAAGGGGAGATATCAGAAGGAGCTTATTGGCCCTGATGCTGCCAAGCAAATATAGCACACAGGGAGACTCACAAGATTTCTAGTGGGCAAGGGAAAGGCTTCTTCCTGGGCCCACATGACAAATAGGTTCCAAGGTCCCCACACCACAGTTCACTCACCCAGTCCTGGTTCTACTCCTATGCTGCCCCCACCCCCTTATTTCCTTCATTGTTTACTTCTTTCCACCTGACACAGTGAAAGGCAGCTCCTTGGCTGAGGACAGGTGAGTGACACTGGCCAACTTCTTTCCCTCTCTGGGCCTTGCTCCAATGAAAAACTGTAGGCTGGACTAAAAGACTGGAGTTTGGTTATTTTTTGCAACAGGGTCTCACTACATAACCCTGGCTGGCCTCCAGAGATCCACCTGCCTCTGCTTCCTGAGTGCTAGGATCAAGTGTGTGCCACCAGGGCAAGAGTGGTTTCTTAACTAAGGAAACGAATGTGAATCTGAGTGGGGTACTTTACAAACGTGAACATTTCTAGCCAGGTGTAGTGGTGCATGCTTATAATCTGATTATTTGAGAGGGATTAAGAGTTCAAGGGCTAGCCTGAGCTTCTTATCTGCCCCCCCCCCAGGCAAAAATGTGTGGGGTGGTTTTTTGGCAATTTGGAAATATCTGAAAAAAAAAATAGAAGTGTATAGACTCTCAGAAACAGCTGTTTGGTTTGTAAGAACCCTTCTGTTGTTATAATTGCATGCAGTTACTCAGGAAGACCTTGCTGCTTCCTGCAGCAACTCAGACAGGCTAAACATCCCTGAGCAGATGACCTGATGGAAAGTCACACACATAATCACTTAGAAACAGGAGGCCATAGACCTGTGTGTGTGCCCACAGAGAAAGCTACATGAAACAGACCCAGGTGAAAAAGGCAAGGAACAGAGAGCAACAAGCAGAGATGATGTAATATAAAGGCATGCAAGTGACACAGCTGTTGGTGTTGTAGTGACTGAGTCTGTGCATGTATGCAGAGGATTTCTGGAGGGAAACAGCAAGTCCAGGCACAGTGATTATGCATCTAGGCTAGAGAGACACAAGTATTTTCACTGAATACATGTGCTTACAAAGTTTGAGTTTTAAAGCCATAGATATGTATAATTGTATATATATATGTATATATGTGTGTGTATATATGTGCACACACATATTTAAAAATATATAGACCCATATTTTACAAAATTAATTCAAGAAAAATTTACAGAGGCACCTCCCGAAAGATTTTAGTCATCNCTCTTCCAGACAGCAAGGCCCAGGAGCCTAGGGTTTTTNAAAAGATTTTCTTCTCTCTCGCTCTTTCTTCTGTCTGTCTGTCTCCTTCTGTGTCTCTGTGTGTATGCCCACAGAAGCCTGAAGTGTGTCCAATTCCCAGGAACTGGATTTAGAGACAGCAATGAAGTATCTGTGGGTGCTGGGAACCTAACTTGAGTNCTCTGGAAGCAGGAAGTACTCTCACTCTGAGCCATCTCTCCAGCCCTCAGGCAGCTAGATCTTGAAGTTATCTCTGAGTATATACTGAGGCAGCCTAGATGTCACAGGANTCTGGGGTGTGATGGGGCAGTGGTAGGAGTGTGTATCAAGGCAGACTTCAAATACAGTCTTGGCCTTGAGGCACAGAAGGTTCTGAAGAGGGCTGTGAATGCTGAACTTGTGGAGCAAGAAGAGGGTTCCTACCAGGAGGGACTGAGGAGATGGATGAGGTCAGGCTAGCTGGAGAGGGGACGGCTGTTTCACTCACCATGTGTTTGTAACAAGTCCCTTTTCTCCCAGGTTCGGTTTCTACTCATGGGAATTGAGGGAGTGGGCCACAGTGTTTACTGCCTTGGCCCCCTAGGACCAGCCTTTATCCCATCTCATTTAATATTAAAGGAGGCAGGGGGGTCCCCAGCTCTGCACATGGCCACAGGGCTCCACACCTGTGCATACTGTAATCAAATATTTGGAGGCTGAAGAAAAGACAGACCAGGAACTTGGGCAGAGCAGTCAGTCCTTGGGTGACTTCCCTCAAATGAGACCTAGCAGATGGCCCTCTGTCGAGACAGCCTTCCTCACCTTCCCATTAATAATTTACGCATTACTGAAAACCTTTTATCACTTTTTGNCTTTTTTGTCTCCAAGATTGGTTTGCAGAAGTTTGCACTGTGACTAGCTTTACCTTAATGTTCCAGGCTACGGTTCATAGGCTGCAACTCTGGATTCCTGGGTCCAAGTCAGAGAGGTCTGCAGTGAAAGAGCTCAGAGCAGCAGCTCTGAGGTGGGTCCTACTACACTCTGAAACCGCTGCACTCTAGAATTTAAGTCTCCAAGGGCGCTCTGCCTGTGTATTCCCCGGGCTGGCTCACTGCCAGACACACAGTAACACTTGATAAAACTTGTAGAATAAATGAGCAGCTCACACAATTACCTTGGTCAAATCACTTTCTATGACTGAGCCTCAGTTTCCTCTTCTGGACTAAACAGATATAACTGCAAGGCTTCCTAGAGTCATGTAAGGATCTACTGAGGTGACAATGGATAAAAGTTTTACAAAGCAAAGCAGGCTAGACAATTACTGAAGATCCGGAATCAATGTGCTGCAAAGAAAACAGAATGAAAGTTTCTTTGACTACACCTGACAAGTGGCAATCTAGTGTATTTATGACTGAAAGGGACAGCACAGGTCACTCTAGCCCACTGTCTAAATGATATTTCTCAGGCTGCCTCTGTTCCAAAAAAGCATGAAAATCCCTTTAAACAACCTCTGTTAAGATTGTGGTATGAAGAGCATGGTTGCAGTCATACCAGCATACAGCTGGACTCAGAATACTTGTGTAATTAGACTGCACATGGATGCTGAGGTGTTTACTGGTAACAAAGGAAGGACTGGAGGGATGTCACTGCATGGTGATTGTTTTGCCTCGTGACCAAGTTCAATGCTGGGAGGGAGGTAAGTGGGAGGAGAGCGACCAGTTGGGAGATCCTGGCTAGGTCATCAACGTTCTGGCTACATATCAGGAATCAATACATGCTTTCTACAGTGGCCATTTTTAAGTATCAGCCTCTCTTGCCTTCCCTGTGCAGCAGCCTAGGAATCTGGACCCTGGCTCTAACCTCTGGTTCTTTTGAGTTAAGTACCCTGTAACAAGNCTCTTCCTATCTTGTGAGGGACTGANTCCTCTGTCTGGGAGTTCCAATGGTCCCAGAAGAGGAGCACACATTCAGCACAGCTCTGGAGGCTTCTGAAGGGTGTAAGGATCCCTAGTGCCTTTGATCTTTCTAATCTTACAGAAATTCTAAACTGGCACCCAACCCTGACCTTAAAGGGTCTTTGGAAAGTGGTTTTGCTCAGGATCCCTTGGCCCCTGACAGCAGAGATTTCCTTTCCTTTTCTTCTGTGGGAAGAGCCAAGGCTTGAAGCCTGCCAGCCTTGAGTTGGAGCCACATTTCCCTTATCTGTAAAACGGGATTTGATAAGTCCACCTGCCTCTGGCTTGCTGTACAGATTCATGAGGTTGCTTATAGAGGTCCTGGCACAGAGCCTAGCCCAAAGCAGGTGCACAAGGAGTGTGCTCAGAGCGCCACTTCCTTCTCCAAACCAGCAGCACACATCCTTCCCAGGATCTGGAGTCCCTGCTGGGCTCTCCTCAGGGAGCACAGCCTTTAACCCATCTGTTCTTCCCATGGGCCCCACCCTAACCTCGCCCCTCCAGTCTCCTCTGGGTGCAGCACAGCCTCTTCCCTGTCGTCATTTTTATTCATTCCTATTCAGCCAGCCTGAATCACCATCTCGAGAGTCCTACAGTTGTGCTATTCCAGTACCCCAGCTCTATGCCTTCCAGGACTCCCCAAAGCCTCTGCTACTCTACTGATGTTCAATGCTGCTTACAATTCCCTGGTCCCTTAGACTTTCCAATCAGAACCTTGAGGCCATCAGCAAAACCAGCAAGCATATTCAGCTCTCCCAACACAGACTTAACTTCCAACCCCACCCTCTAGCAAGTCATTCTCTTGAATGCCAGCCCCACCCTCTGCCTCTGCCAATTCAACCCCCTCAAAGGGCTCTTATTTCTCTGGCTCACATTCACTTTTTCCTTCTCAGACAATGGCTTTCCTCAGCAGCCACTTAATTACAGACTGTCACACAGTCTCTCATAATTGTAGGCCTTGTCTCTCATCAGACCCTAAGTTCCCAGGAGCAGAGGACTAATCTGTCTGTTTTTCCCCTTTCCCTCTCTCAGCAAGCCAGCCCAGGCTGAGAGGGCAGGCCCCTGGTAAGGGAGGGTTTCCCAACACCAAGTCAGCTTCCAGCTAATCCCAGTCCAACCACTTGGAAGCACTTCACCCATCCTCAGACTAGGCCAGCCACTGCAGGGCTGAAAGAGGCCTGGGGGAGACTAGGAGAGCACTCTAACCTGGCCCTCCATCAGCCTTGTTTGGGATCCTAGTCCTTCTCACCCCCCAAGCTTGCTTCCTTACTGAGTAATAAGAAACAACCATCTTTTAGCTCTAAAATTCAGTTTTATTGTCTTTAAAGCAGCCTTGGCTTCCAGAAATGGGTAGGGGAGGAAAGCAACAGAGTCCAGCTCAGGCTGAGTCAGGAGAAGCAGCCCCAGCCAGCACTGGGAAACCCGGGAACTTGAGCGGCCCTCACATTGAACACCTCTCATCGACCTCATTAAATTGCTGCTGATGACTGGATTTCATTGTTGCTCAGGTGTTCCATTCCACAGCCATTANCCTGGCCTGCCCTGACAGTGCCTACTGCCAGGAAGGCTCAGCTGGAAAAGGTGACACGCTGTCACAAATAACCAGGCCTGCCCCAAACAAGGTTGATAGCAGTAACCATCACTTCTTAAGGGATCACCCAACAAGGCAGGGATTTCCATCCTACATTGGCAGAAAGAAAACCAAGGCACAGACTACTGATGGGGCAGGGCCAGAAAACAGACATGAGTAGCCCATCACTAAGTGCTGGCTACTCCTGGTTCAGTTTTCCCCAGAGTGCAGCCAACAGGCTCTCAGCTTCAGACTCCTTCACAGGATTCACTCCTGCCCTAGACCTGACAATGAGGATCTCTGGGGACAGAGCTCAGGAAACGGAGATCTATAAAGATGAAGAATCAAATTTTATATATAAGGGGGCTGAACCACAGATGAAGCGACCNGCTAAAGTCACAATTTAGGCAAGTGTATGAACCTAGAACTGTGGTATTTGACAGTGTGAGCAACCTTGAGGAACAACAGTCTGTATCACAGAAGGGACAGTAAGGCACAAGTAAAGGTTTAGCCAGGCAGTAGCTTCTCGGTGTGGAGCCCTGGGGAGTGAAGACCTACATTCAGAGCCACCCCAGCAACCTTCTGCCAAGAGACAGGGAGATCCTTTCCTAAGTCCACTGAGCTTCTGGGAGGAAAACCTGAAGGCATGTGGCATCTACATCCCCAGTGGCCCTGGGGAAGTGTCTGGCTGCTGCTCAAGATGAAAGGCCAGAGGAGCCGATGACTCAAGTCCCTGCCCCACCTCAAGCCTTTAAAAGTGAGATGAGCTCAGAGACTGGGAAATGTCCAACAAACCCTAGCAGAACAGGTGTCAGAACTGGCAGCCTGAGTGACAGGCTACCAGGCAGAAGCAGCAAACTTTGAAGCAATGCTTTGGTCAGACAAAGTCAGGAGACCCAAGACTGCCCAGACATTGCCATGCTGTGAGGCCCAGAGTGGGTCCACATCCTTCTGTGGGCCCCCTACTCTTTACTCACTTGTGAAACAGGGGGAACGTCACTGGCTTCTGACTGTTTTGAGGAGCAATGGTCAGGAAAGAGCTGGTGGATTACACAATGCCTCACAAGGCCCTGGAGATGAGAGAGCGCTCCTATTACTACTGCTCACTACTGAATATCTCAAGGTATTTTCCATGCTACCTGAACCCCAACCACAAGGGTGAGGGGAAGCTGGGGATGTCTTGTTTCCATAAAGAAAAATCTGACCGAGATATGATGAGGGAAGAAACTCACATTTATTGAGTGCCTACTGTGTACAGGTTTTTACTTATATAATTTCATTTAATTCTCACATCAATTCTATGATATAAATGATTTTTCAGAGTTCAACGAGGAAACTAGAGGTCAAAGAAAGTAACTTGCCCAAGCCATCAGAGGCACTGAATAAATGATTAGAACTAGGTATGAACGGCTTTAAAACCACATTATTTCCACTCTGCAACACCTGTGTAAGAGGCTGATCGTGTCTGGTATGCTAAGCTCAAATACTACTTCTTCCTGGAAGCCTTTCCGACACACACGGGCCCTCACCCATAAAAACCCACAGCTGTCATTAGTATACAGCTGGCAGCACTCAGCACATTCTCCTTCCTTACTCTGTGATCGGGCACACTTTTAAATGGTAAGGCACAGGGATGCACAGGTGGCCTGAGAATCTCAAATGTCATCTGCAAAGGACCCAAGAGACTGATCCATACAACTCCCCCATTCTTCAGAGGGAAAAGCAGAGAACCAACAGGAGACCAACTGTCTGAAGTCACGTAGCAGTTTAGCACCAGAACTGGGAACAGAACCTTGGCATTCTGCCTTGCAACCGCTCCTTTTTTTTTTGATTCTATCATTTTACAATCAGTTTTAGGACAAGACTTGTTATTCCAATTTAATTAGGAAGCTGACACTCAAGGGAGAGTCACTACCTGAGGTGTGGGAACTGGAATCTTGACTTCTTCACTTCTGGGCCAGGTATCAAGCCCTTTTACCTCCCAAATGTAGGCAACCCATGGATTGTGCCTAGTACAACGTACACAGAAAAAGACCCATGGGTGTTAGAAATTGTTATTATACACCAGGGGTAAGTGATACCAGCAAGGCAGTGACTTCAGAGGCAGAGCCATGGACAGGACACAGGGGTTCAAGCCTCCATTCATTCTCCTGGCTCTTCTTGACCTCATCTTATCTGTAAGAACCAGGGACTACAATNTCTGGTCTCACTCCCTGTTCCAAGGTTCTAGAACATCCCAGGGCCCTTGACAGGAGACCCTAGCTCTCAATGGAACCTTTCAACTAGGACCTTTGTCCACCATAGAGAAAAGCAGCTGTGGCTCACAACCACATACTGGCTGACTTTGCTTCCAGGTGTCACTTATCTAAGCAGGGTTCAACTTTAACAACACATGGCCACAGAAGAGCAGAGTGTTCCCCAACACAGGCACCTCTCTGGGCACACCCACTTATCTTTACAGACTAAGGAGGAGCAAAACCGCACTGGGGATTCTGGAAAGGTGGGTACACTTCTTAGGCAGGTGGGAGAGGGGACTTGAATCAGGGGCCTCTCCCTGTTCTGCAGGTACCAGCTGTGTACCCTCTCAGGAAAGCTTCTCTCCCTGGGGCTGTTTAAAGGCAGGGTGACAATTTACAAAGTATGTCTAAAGATGTTTCATTTGATCTCCATGACAACTCCTGCCCCCCCCCCATTATCTCTTTTACAGATGGGACAACTGAGACTTAGACAGTCCAAGGGTCTCATCCCAAGTCAAACCCCTTGAAGCTGGTATAACCAAGAATTCAGAGTCTAAGACATCCAATACAATAATCAAGGGTGGTCATAGTAAGGTCAATTCCTCTCCAATTCATCCTGGTCCTAGCAAGACCAAGTTTCACAGACCTCTGTTCACCTGCCCACTCAAGNGTAGCCTAAAAAGTTCTGACCACAATCCTACAGCCCAGCTGCCTAAGAGGCCACACCCCCTCCCTGCAAAATTTCATTACTCAAGTTGGCAAGAACGCAGCCCCCACCCCCAGCTGGGTCTAAATAAACGCCCAAGTGATATCACATCCTGCGGTAGGCTCCAAAATAGCCCAGGCCTGCCCACAAGCAATCACAAAGTGCCAGGCCATGCAGGGCCAAGCCAGCAGGGATACCCAGCCCAGGGCGCCCTCCACACACTCAAGCAACTAAAGCAGAAGCCTCGGAGCAGGAAGGCCCCCCTTCCCCCCTCGCCAGACAGCCTGGCCCCACCATCCTTGTCCCCCTGGTTTAGAGGCCCCACAGCCTCATTGCCCCAGCGCCAGCCCCTGCCCCAGCGCCAACCCCATGGAGCCTCGGCCGCGGCCAGCCTGCGGGATGACTCCGCCCGGCCCGACCCGGACACCCCACCACTCACATTGCTTCAAGAGCTCCAGACACAAAGCCATGAGGGCCGGATGGGGGTCAGAGACCCAGAGACCCGGCAGAGACAGAAAAGGGAGAGGGAGAGACAAGGAGCAGAGAGAAGGGGTGACAGGGGTCGGGCAGAGAAGCAAGGGAGCAAGATCCCCCGGCAGAGGAGCAGGCTCAGAGGGAGGTCGTCAACGCCTGAGACAGAGCAGTGAGACCACTGACACAGATGCACGGACGAGAGGCAGGGAGTGCAAGGCAGGGGACCAGGTCCAGAGAAGTGGGGCGCTCGGAGAACAAGGAGAAGCAGTGACAGCCACAGCGGACAAATTTGGAAAGGCAGAGAGGCTCTGAAGTTAGGGAGCTGGGGAGATATCGGGGGTTCAAGGAAACCACTAAGGGATGTAGAAGGTTCTGGCAGATATTGGAGGTCCCAGAGAAGAGGGAAACCCCTGGGAAATATGGAGTAGGTGGAGGCAACCCCCAGGAATCAGGGATCAAGGACCCCCAGAGGATGTGTAAGCTCNGGGGAGGCCTGGGGGAGTGGATCGTGTGCTGAAGGTGAGCCCCCCAAAGATCTAGGGGGGTGTCCCGAAGAATGGGGGTGCCAGGACCCGTGGCTGTGAGATAGGAGAGGAGCGCTGGGAAAGGGGACCCGAGATCCCGGAGCGAGGGAGGGGCCGAGAGCGCGAGGGCAGAGACAAAGAGACAGCGAGCTAGGGAGAGACAAAGCGGGCGCAGCGGGGACACGGGCCGGAGGGCCGGCGGCCCGACAGAAGGACGGAAGCGCGGGCGGGCGGACGGACGGACAGACGGGAAGACAGGGCAGGGCAGGGCCGGGCGGGGGCGGCGCCCGTCTCCTCGCGGGGCCGCGGCTGCTCCGGGCGGCGCTGGGCGGGCCCCGGGCGTCCGGGCTGAGGAGGCGGCGGCGGCGACGACGTGGGTCGGACAGACGGACGGAGTGACGGACGGACTGGCGGCAGCTGCGGCCAGTGGCGGGCACTCACCCTCCTCCCTCACGCGGCCCGGCCCGAGGCTCCGGTTTTGTACGCCCGAGAGGCGGGGCCTCCGGGTTAAAGCCCCGCGCCGGCCCCGCCCCTCGCGTCAGCCGCGCGCGTCGCCCGGGATTCCCGGGCCACCAGGGGGCGCGCGCAGCCGGGGAAGCTGCGCAGGCGCGCTCGCGTACCGCGCGGCCCACGCCCTGGCCGGCCGGCCCTGAAAGGGAGTGCGCGCCCACGGCGGCTCGCGCATGCCCGAGCTGGGGGGCTCCGCCCTCTCGAGCCGCCCCGCCAAACCGGTTCCAGCTGGAACGCAACGCGCGGTCTGTACGGCAGGCGGAGCGGCCCGGTGTCCGTGCGGGCCACCCTGGCGGCGACGCCTTGCTGTGTGGGTAGGGAAACCGAGGCTGAGGAGGGAGCCCACTGTGGGCTTTTCGCCCTGCACGCAGGTCCTAGCTACTCAGCAGCCTAGCAGTTTCTAGTTGCCCCTCTTCCCATCCCTGGATGTGCTCTCAAGGGTCCTAAGGATGGGGTCAGTATCACACCTGTGTGACCTTCGACGAGACGCTCAACCTGTCCGTGCCTCGTCATTCTCTGTAAAATGTGACAAAAGCACACGATCCTGCCCGAGCCCATTCCTGCTTCTTCCCTGAGTCCCCTTCCTTCCCGTAGACCTGGCACTCTGCTTACAGACCTTGCCAGGCCCAGATCTTGCTGGGTGGCTGGGGCAAGCCGGTTGCCTGCTTTCTGCATCTGGAGGATGCAGGCTATGAGGAGTGAAAAGGTAACACTGTTTCCAGTAGACGTCTTCCTTTTGCATTGAGACATAATGATGAAGACAGCAACAAGCTCCTTTGATGTCAGGCACTGTGCTGAGCGCTTTAAAAGCAGCAGCTGGCTATACCATGCTATTCAGTTGCATTTGCTTGACTTAGGAAAAGGCAAAGTAAATTCTTGATGGGCTCTGACACCCCAAGCCAACCCACCATGAGATCTTCATTTCACTTTTACCCTTCCAATTCAGTAACACTCCTTGTATAACCTTGGGCTAGTCCCCTTTTCTCTTTGGGATTCATCAGTCTCATGTGTGCCCTGGAGAGAAATGAGGCAGAAACAGCCCTTTCACAATGAAGTCTTGGACCCTCGGAATCCAGCTCACTGGATTGAAAAGAACTCATGGGCAGCATCAATTTGGACTTCACCAAATCTGAGACCTTGGTGCTGGAGGAATTTCAGCACACTTCTGATGGTGATCTTTTCGGGTCCTGTAAGGTGTGTATGGGGAACCTTCTATGTACTGACTGGGTCCTTGCCCAGGGTCTCCAAGTCAGGCTAGCCTCCTAGCAAAGTGGAGTTGGCTGGACCCAGGCCTGAGGTGTAGGGCTGACAGGCAGGCCTCAGATCCTCCTGCGGGAGCCTGGGCTTCTCTGGGTAGAGTTCCTTCCAGATAGTTGTCCTGTCCCAGGTGTCCAGAACTGGCAGCTAGGGAAGCAAGCCCCACCCCCTTTCTTTTTTTAGAGACAGGATCTCTCTATGTAGCCTTGGCTGTCCTGCACCAGGTTGGCCTCCAACTCACAGAGATCCTCCCAGCCTCTGCCTCCCAAGTGCTGGGATTAAAGGCATGTGCCACTATAATCAACTTCAGTTTTGAAACTACATCAATACTTAAAATCCACAGCATGAATCTGACTGAGCCCATCCCCCTCCCCTGAGGGTGTAAAGCAATAATGCTGGAGCAGGGGTAGACAGCTTATCCAGGGCAGCAGGGAGGGAGACTGTGGCAACCAGCCTGATCCTGAATGGGTTCTGAAAGCCCGGTTAAGCAGATTCTTAAGATGGTCATGGTGGCACACATCTTTAATCCCAGCCCCCGGGAAGCAGAGGTAGGCAAATCTCTGAGTCTGAGGACTTTTGGAAGCACAGGATGGGGAACTAGAAACTGCTAGTCACTAGGACTGAGTGGCTAGGACCTGTGTGCTGGGCTAAAAGCCCACAGTGGGCTCCTTGTGTTACGAATGAAAGGTAGCTGAGCCAGCCAGCGAGAATCAAGTCAACAGTCTTCCTGCATGGCCTCTGCTTGAGTCCCTGCCCTGACTTCCCTCAATGACGGACTGTGACATGGAAGGGTAAGATGAAATAAACCTGCTCTTCCCTAAATTAATCTTGGCATAGTATTGACCCCAGTGAATAGAAAGTAAACTCAATGCACTACTCTGCATAGTATTGACCCCAGTGAATAGAAAGTAAACTCAATGCACTACTCTGCCTCTTGAGGGTGACAGGATGCCCCTCTCTTTGTTTGGCCCAAAAGTTTCAATTCTGGGTTGGAGGCCTGCTCATCAGTCCTCAGGTCTGGATCAGTATCTCTCTGGATTGCTTAAAGACTTGAAGAGTGATAATTTGTGCACTCAGCACATAGTAGGCACTGAGTTACCTAGGAATATCTGGGACAAGGGCGTGGTAGAACCCAAGGAAAGAGCCTGCCTTCTACCCAGTCAGGAGAGGTGCTTATTTCAGCAGTAGGAAATTTTTATATTCTTCTGGAGAAGGCCTCTGAATCCTATCAGCTCTGACCCTATGGCCCTGATGGGGCCACTGTCCCCTGCCTGACCAGTGTGGCAGCCTCTAATCTTGCTCCAGCTGCCAGATGACTCTGCTGCTCTTCATAAAGTCCTTGGGTCGCTTCCTTCCCTAATCCCATAGGACAATGAAGAACTCAAGGCTTTAAGAAACTTCTCCTTGACCTATTTGCTGAGTAACCTTGATAGGACACTTCCTCTAGGTTGCAGCAGCTTTGTGTGTGTGTGTAACTGGGTTAAGATAGGAATGGCAGGTATGTGTAACTCTGGCCATAGCAGACATCATTAATTCATGGTGGCACACTTCATCTGCTTAACTCAAATTAAATCTCAATCCTTAGCTCCAGGGATCAGAAATGACAAATTANAGGACGTTTGCCTGACACTCTGGGGATTGGATGGGCTGAGCTGACAGGGATCTGCAGTGGAATAACTAGAGATTAGGGTGGACTAGGCTTGGGAGACAAGCCTGAGGGATTTGTTTGTTTGTTTGTTTTTTCTCTGTATAACAGCTCTGGTTGTCCTGGAACTTGCTTTGTAGACTAGGCTGGCCTTGAATTCACAGAGATCCATCTGCCTTGCCTCCAGAGTACTGGGATTAAAAGTGTGCACCACCATCACCCGGCTAAAACTGAAGGCTTTTGTCCGCCTCCCTTCCTATGTATATGTGCAGAGGAAGGAAAAGGAATCATAGAGACCAGAAGAGTTCTGAGGGATGGGAGAAGGGACAAAAGAGAGGGAAAGAATGGTCACAGATGGATGTCACAGTGATGGTCACAGATAAGACCATTCCTCACAGCTGAGGTCTAGATAACCACTGAGGCCCAGGGAGGGACAGGTGCCTTTTCAGAGTGACACAGCAGCACTGAAACAAGACCTCTGGGCCTCTGGGCAGGGAGCAGGAATATTTTCTGGACTGGAACTTAACCAGCTCAGCCTAGAGCTTCCAGTGTAGGCAGAGAATAACCCTAAGTCTAGGTGTGTGTGTG
>LZPO01116604.1:510569-540672 GCA_001675575.1 Neotoma lepida | reverse complement strand
CACACACACACACACACACACACACACCCCACACAAACTTCTTAGGTGGTTAAAGGACCTGTCAGAAAGCTCAGTGGTATGGTCCCACAGAAGCCCGACATGCTCAAAGTAGGAAAGTAAGGCCTAACTCAAAAGTGGCTGTGGATATGACTTTGGCAAAAAGAGTTACATGAAATTAACTTCAGTAAATTAAATTAAATTAAATGTGTTTGAGCTAGGCCAATCAGCTTTGGCTAAAGTAGATATACCCTTCTACAGTTCCTAGGGAGGAGCAGGCTGAAACTCAGAGTTCATAGTCTCAGTGTAGGAAGTCTTCAGAAATATTCACCTGTCTCAAAGGATGTGCTCATGAGGCTGTCCAAAAGGATTTCAGAATCACCCTGAGTCAGTAAGTCTCTGAATCCCTGGTCTCCCCTTTTTGAACAGAGTATAAGTGGCAGTTGTCCTGTCCTTATTTTGTTAAGTCAAGTTTTCATTGGGGGAAGAGGGTGTTGGGCTAGATCACAGGCGATGGGTCAAGAGGAGCTAGAACCAGCTGTGGCACAAATCATGGACTGACACTGTGGCTCTATGAAATGTTGGGAGATCTTGAGTAGGATAAGTGTTTTCTACATGAGAGAGGCATGAATTCATGTGTGGAACACAGCAGGCTGAATTATTACCCCTGATTCTTCACCCCTCTCTGTATTCACACCCTTTGCTATAGGGATAGTCTTCTCTACAGTAATGAGAAGGTCCTCACCCTTGACTGAGAGCTCAGTTATGCAACTTGCTTTAGCCAATGGATATTTGCTTATGCTGGGTCTTGAATGTGCTTATACTGTTAGTTAGGCTTGCTCGCTTGCCTTCTGCCCTCTTCATGAGATGAACACATCCTAGCTAGAACACTGATCCCAGAAGGACCTTAGGTCTCAGGAGAAGAATAAGAGACTGACAAACTTGGGAATGTCCATTGTTGTATTATGTTTGTTGTACAGTGTTATTGAAGCAAGAGCTATGCCATTGAGGGGCCCACCTGGTTCTGGGATGTGCAGCATATCATGAATCTTTGGTCATTCACTCATGAGTAATGGGGGTTGGAGGAAATTGGTGAGTGAGGGTTTATTTGCAGTGAGTTTCTGTGGATGATGTGTGTCCTTCTAAGCNCATCTTATTCTTTAAGAACTTCTCAGGGGCATGAGAATGTAGAGAATGTGATCTTTACCTGAAACTTCCATGGGACTGCAGCAGAGCTCTGGGACAGCCTGGCAGAGCTCTCTGGATTCCAAATTCAAGAATTCCAAAGCCATAGAATGGCAGTCCCCACCCCAGCCTGGAGACTTCTAAAGTGGAGAAGCTGGTCAGCCACATGACAGCAGGTCTAGAAGGAAGGCACTAGCGGAGCGGTCCATACTCCACGTTCTAAGAGGCAACTATGCTGCTTCTCAAACTGATTACATGGTCCTGGGGTAGGGGTGGGTGAGGCTGCAGCTGTCTTTAGAGGGTTCTGTCCTAGGACAAACTGCCCAGGAAAAAGGCTGAGTGGGGATGAAGGACCACCAGATGGAGAAGCTGAGGGGAGTAGCATTGCCCATGCTAAGAAAGAAGGTACCAGGAAGCCCCTTCCAGACAGGACAAAAAATCAGACTGTGGCTTCAGTTGTTTGGAGTCCCAGAACCATCAGAACCAGAAACAACAACAGTGAACAAGATCCAGAGAAGACACCAACCACGACACCTAGCTCCCTACCAGGGTTCTCCAGCTGTGGCAGGAGCCAGGTGCAGCTGCATGAGATCTGGGGCGGAATAGTCTGCTGGGGGATGTCTTTCTGTATGCTGTGAATATAAGCTGTTCTCATTGGTTTAATAAATAAGCTGCTTTGGCCTATGGCAAGGCAGCTTAGAGGCAGGCAGGAAAGCCAAGGAGAGAGACAGGAAAGAGAAAGGCGGAGTGATGGAGATGCCAGACTGCCATCCTAGGAGCAACATGTAATGGGACACAGGTAAAGCCACAGGACACGTGGAGATACATAGATTAATAGTTATGGGATGAGTTAAACTATAAGAGATAGCTAGCAAGAGGCCTGCCATAGGCCATACAGTTGATAATTAATATTAAGCCTCTGAATGATTGTTTTATAAGCGGCTGAGTGACCACAGGGCTGGACCTGAGAAAACTTACGGCTACACTAGTCTGAAGTCCTGAGACTAGAGCAGACTGGACTCTTAATATAAACACAAGGCTCTTCCTTCAGGTCTAAAAGTGGCCAGAGTTTAGGGATCTGTCCTTGGATACCCACTAGGGGTGGGATGGGACATCTGCAGAGGGTGTGAGGTGAAGTAGGACTACTGTTCCTGCTCTGTTCCCTGAAGAGACCAGTTCATTTAGTCAATACGGTGGTTACCTGTGTACATCTGTGTGACACCACACGCTAGCTGAGCACTTGAAGCAGCCATCTTTTCTTACTCAGTTCAACCCCATTGCCCTAGATTATCATACAAGGTCAAAGTTGAGGCTGAGAAGCAGCTATGACAATATTATCTGTCACATCCCAGCAGATGGTGTTCAGTTAGGGTCTGTGCATGGTGAGAGTATGGCAGGTGAGTTTCCTGCACAGTCTTCAGTACCCCAGGACTCTCCAGGGGCTGCCTTAGAGATGGGGAAAATGGGGCCTAGGAAGAATGACTGGAAGATTAAACTCAAGGTCGTCTAACTAACCCAGACTTGGTACTATGTTTTCCCTTGGTCTGACTTCCTATTTTTCTCATCTTTAGAGAAGTCCGAACAATCTGAGAAAGGCCAGGCCATCCTGACTGTGAATATAGGGATAAACTCAGCCCACTGGGAAGGCTGGAAGCAGATTTAGCCCTTCATTCTGCTCTTCTTGCTTTCCCTGAAGTTTCCTGCCCTCCCTACAGGTTTGTCCACACAGCTAATCCCAAGTGGTATTTTCCTTTTAGTAAACCCCACCTACCAGCAGGAGGCTGCTCTATGCAGAAAGCAGCCAGGGACCCCAGGGTTCCAGACTTCCCCATCATCTGCCCATTGGACAGTCTGTTTCTGCTGTTTGGGCTTCAGTTTGCCAGTGGGAAGTTGAGCTTCAAGGCCACCTTTTGCTCTCCACTATTCTTCTGTGGTGACCCATGTATGGGTTCCTCCCCAGCATCTCCCCACGCTGCCCACCTGAAGAGTTTCCATGTTCTCCTTGTAAACGATACGAAACGGAACAAAACCACCAACCCTCCTGCATTCCGGTACTCACTTGGAAGCGTGCGACTGTTGCTGAGGCTGCTGGTGCTGGGCGGTGGGGAGAGGGACTGCAGGGAGACACTGTCCTCCTCCTGCGAGCAGCCTGCCTGGATGGCTCGAAGGTAGCTGTGGCTGCGTGAGCGGAAGTAGCTGGGCAGCGGCAAATCAAGCGCCTCTGCGGCTGTGGACTCAGCTTCACTGCAGGCTGACTCACACGCTGCCTCGTACTGGTCACTCAGATCTGCCTCCCGGACCTGTCCAGACAGAGGCAGGCATCAGACCCGCTTTGCCAGTCTTTGCTGGTCTACTCAGCTTCAGGGCTGGAGGTTTTTCCTGCCTAACCCTTAGCCTGTCTCTCCTCCTTCCACCTCACTCAGGGCACAGATAGGCTCTTAAGTAAACAGCCCCTCTTACCCTGTGGGCCTCAGTTTTTCCATCTACAATGAGGAGAATGCTGGAATATTACAGGATGTTAACAAGATTGAATCTTGTTGTCTGTACTAATCTACTGAAAGAGTTTATAGATCACACCTGAATTCAGCATGAAAGAAGGCTGCGATCCATTAGTAATGCCTGCCCTAGATGTTGGAATGGGGCTCTTATTAGGTGTGGTGGATATTTACCACTGTAAGGTCTACTAACTTCTATAAGCAAAAACAAAACAAAAAAACCAAAGCCAAACAACCCTCAAGGGTCAGTGAAAGGAAGATATTTGTCAAGGGTACCTAGTGAGGAAGGAGCAGAGCCAGCACTCCAACTATGTATGTAAAGAATAGTAATCTAGGGGCTGGAGAGATGGCTCAGGGGTTAAGAGCACTGGCTGCTCTTCCAGAGGACCTGAGTTCAATTCCCAGCAACCACATCGTGGCTCACAACCATCTACAATGAGATCTGGTGCCCTCTTCTGGCCTGCAGGCATACATGCAGACAGAACACTATATACATAATAAATAAATAAATCTTAAAAAAAATAATAATCTAGTGGATGCTGTGGTATGGGGAGAAGGTCTGGAGGAGCAGAGGCAAGAGCTGATGCAGTAGCTTGTGGAAGAAGATAGATTGGAACGAGGGTAGTGGCAGTAAGGATCACTGATGTCTGCTAGGGCAATGTGGAGAATGGTTCTGGGTATATTTGCCATCCCAAATTCACTTTAGCCTCATCTACACAGTTCCTAAGCATCCCTCCAGAGATGACCACCCAGGATCCTGCAAATTGGAAGCTAGAGGTGCGACACAGAGGGGNCTCACCACACATAACACTCCGCAGATTCTGGGTCGGGCTTACTGACTCCAATTTCAGGCCNTGCTGGTAGCTAGGGACCACACAGCATAAGCTAAAGAGTCAGCTGGCCACAGATGGACACTAGGTGGAAGCCTGAGGGGCCCTGTAACTAGAGCAGGAGGCACAGAGGACTGAGTATCATGTGGAGGAAAGATAGATCTGGGCTGGGCTAGCTCTGTGCTCTCTAAGTTTTCCTTTCCTTGTCTGCATGAAATGAAATGGCCGGGGTAAAGGTCTGTGGATCCTTTAGGTCAAATGCCTAGATGGCCCCTCATACAATTGGGAAGATGTCTGAAAAGGTCTGAACCTGTGTTGTCCAATATGGTAGCTATGAGCCACATGTGACTATGCCATTTATGTTTAAATCAATTAAAATTGGATAAAGGTGGTNATACTAGCCACATTTCACTGGGTCAAAAGCCACANGGACAAACATGGATTGTAGAACATTGGCCACCACCCCAGGAAGTTCTGTTGGACAGTCTGCTAAGTTAAAATCAGGCCACATGGCATACCCAAGATATACCTACAGAGCACATTAAAGCGTCGGTTATCTTTCAAAGCTGCAAACTGAGGTATTTTCAGAGCCTCTGTGACTGCCCAGGGCAACAAGGTCTTGCTTTGGAGCTGTGCCCTAACAGGAGAGCTTGGAAAGCGGACAGTCAAGACTAGATGACAGTTGGCTTCGGCTGCCCATCTCAGTCCTTGGGATGTGGAGGCAGGAGGATCAGGACTCCAAGGATAGATGGGCTACATCAGAAGGTTAAGGCCAGTCTGGGATATGAGACCCTGTCTCAAAACAACAACAAAACCAAAATTATACGAGCTAACTCATCATCTGAGCAGGGTCCAGGAAAGAGTCGCTGGTCACATACACCCGACAATTCAGGTGGCTGTGTGGAAGGAGCAAGTGTTTATCACTGTGTGGTCAGATACTCCCAGACTGCTAGGGTGTTTCAGGGAGTCTGTTTCAGCGCTCCCTGAGTGCTTCCTGTGTACAGGCTTTGCTGTAGGGCTCTGCACGTTAATGTCAGATGCTTGCCATACACCTATGGAAGTCGCAGGATGGAGGCATTGCCTGGCCTACAGGGCACTCCTTAAAGAGTAACACACTGTCCTGTAATGTGGGGAGGGTACAACACATGCACCATGGCTGGAGTCAGGAGACAGCCAGCACAAGCTTTGCCACCATGTGGTATGTGCCCTGGGAGACAGGCCCACTCCTGGCTAAGATGAAAGGCTGAGTTCTGAGTGCATTTCCAGCCCCTTTTTTCTGACCTTGGGGCTGGGAGGAGAGGGACAACCTCCAGGGAATTATACCTCCATAGGAAGTATAATTCAGGCAGCCAGACACAGCCACACTGGCATCACATCTGCCAACTTTTACCAAGCTGAAAAGTTTCCACATTCACTTCAA
Source organism: Neotoma lepida (assembly GCA_001675575.1). Lineage (NCBI taxonomy): Eukaryota > Metazoa > Chordata > Mammalia > Rodentia > Cricetidae > Neotoma > Neotoma lepida. Next base: position 534,745 of record LZPO01116604.1, on the reverse strand, counting down.
CACCTCCATATCCTTAAAGGTCCTACTGGGGATCTGGAAAGGGGAAAACTCGGGGATCTGGGACCTGGCAGAGAGTGCCTCCCAGCCCCCAACCTGTCCAAACAAAAGTCTTCCTGCTCTAACCCAGGTTTGGGGAGAGAGGCAGAAGGAGGGCCTCCAGGAGAGAGTGCAGCACCACCTAGCTGATACCAAACTAGCTAGGGGGCATCTGAACCGCCAGTGTCCCTGGCCTGACCCAGGCTTCAGGGGGAGGCAGAAGGCATTAGGGAGAAGCTCCATTGTCCTGCAGTGACTTCTTATCCGTCCATAGAGCCTAGCTCACTCGGTCCCAGTTTTCAGACAGACTAAGCCACAGTGAAGTGATAGCACAGGGAGTGGAGAGTCAAGACACAAATGTGCAACTCAACTTCATCCTCACTGGGGCTGCCTTCCTAACAGCAGCTCTGCTTGTACCTATCTAGCCTGGGTGCCAGGACCACTCAGCTGAAGGCATAAGACCAACCCTGCACTCTGGTTTGGTGTGCAAGAGAGTGGCAACATACTAACCTGTTGATCATGGCCAAACAATTGGGGGATCAGAGAAGCCTGTCCAAAAACCTGCAGGAGAGAGAAGGTATGGGTTACAGGAAGGCCAGGCCTGGTCTGGGCTTCTTAGGACTCATCCCCACCCCAAGCTGGATTCTGTTTCAAAGAGGTTTTGCTTGGCTTCCTCAGGGATGGAAAGCTCACTTCTGGGTCTAGCATAATGAGGATGTGCATTCTCCATTCTTCCTGGTACCATGGATGCACTGTCCAGCACTTTTCACCTGCACAGGCAGCCCAAAGCCAGAAACACAGATCAGAGATGGTACCCAGGCCCTTCTTTTTCTGGGCTGCATGTAACTTTGTGGCTCTCTATGCAGCTTATGACATTCAACCTTTTAGGGGTGAAGTTTTGGGGAAGGGAAAGTCAGAGGAGCCTGGGTTAGAAGAGACCTTGGGCTGGACAAGGAATAGTGGGTGATGTCTGTGGGAACCCCAACACGGCAGATTCCTTATATCTTTCTGTATAACTAAGGGCAAAGGTATTCCGGGTACCTGGGGTCAGGCAGGGATGGAGAAAGAGGATGGGAAAAACAGAACTATGGAGATGGAGACATACAGGAGACCTAGGGTAGATGTGGTGAATGAGGGGAGAAAAGGCAGGGAGGGGGAGAAGGGAAGAAGGAGAAGAAGGGAGAGAGAAATGGGAGGGGCAGACTCAGGGAGACTGAGAAAGGAGAGAGCAGGTGAGATGAGTGAGGCAAGACATGGCATGCCTACTAAGAAAACACCTAGTAAACGTCTGCCTGGCTGGGTGCTGGGCTAGGTGATGGGGACCTACAGGGAACAAGACAGTATTTAAGGAGACCCCTAGTCTCAAGATGCAGAATAACATATAAATCAGCAAACTAATATGATTCCAGGCAGTGACACTGGAAAGCAGGGTCTAGGAACAGCATGGAGGACTACTGTATGCAGGGTGACCAGGAGAGGCTTCTCTGAGGAGGGGACATTTGAGCCAAGCCTGAGACACTGGAGGAGGCAGCTGAGCGCAGCGCTCTGGACAGAGGACAGCAATGCACCAGGCCCCCTCATCTCCTAGTCATCCTTACCTGGCTGATACAGCTGGAGTCATTGAGGCTGTCACTGATGGGGTTGTAGTCCTCTTCCCAGCTGGGGCACTTGGAAGGCAGCAGCATGTCTACTGAATCCAAGCGGTCCAGACTCCTGGGGAGAAGCGGGAGACAGGGCTCAGTCCACCCATTGTTTAGCCTGGGGAACTGAGGCCAGAAGGGAGAAGACTGTCCAGCATCATTCAGTGGCATAGGGGAGAATGGAAGCACTGCCAGCCTTGGCAAGGTGGTGATGGGGGGGCTCCAAGCAAAAGGAGAACTCCCACCTTTAGGAGACTTTGTAAAATTTGTGGCAAGCGGGCAGCCCCTGCTTGTCATGCCTACTGTGGCCTCAAGGTGGCAGAACGTGCTTGCATTTGACTGTTTGAAGCTGGAGGCCATGCTGCCTAGTACAAGTCTACAAAACTGAAAATTTGGGGCAATTCCAGAGACTAGACAAAGGTGGGTAGAGGCCCATAGCCTTGGTATTTACCTAAAAATGCTCCAAAGGAAGGCCTCGGGGCCACGGTGATGTCCAGGTAAGGACTTTGCTTATGCAGACCCTGTGTGTCAATCTTTCTCACATTATCTCATCCTGGACCTCCCCCAACCTTACTCTAGAAACAACACATAGCATTGGTCAGTTGGGGTCCTGACATGGGGCTTGGACTAGACTCCAGCTTTCTGTAGATAGCTCCTGGTGAGATGCCACCTCGTGTTCCTATCTCATGGTCCTCATTTATGGAATGGGGGTGACACACGGCTAGGGCTGGGATAAGGATTTCAGGATGCAGATGTGAGTGTCAACAGACAGCAACCATCACTATGACTGATCCCTCTCATCAAAGCCTGGGTTCTGCTCATGAAGTACCAGTAGAGTACCCCTGGGAGCAACTCCCTTATGGGAGCGAACTTACCTGTGCATATGGCTCTTGTGGCAGAGGCTACCTGAACCAGCCACCCCAATTCTCACTATGGGCAGAGCTTAACTGTAGGTGGGGCTGTTTGGGGACAAATTGTTAGCAGGCAGGGCCAGCCTAAGCATGAAGAAGCCCTTTGGGGGGGGGTGTTTACCTGGACCTGAGGCTGAAAAGCAGGTGGTGGCCAAAGGGAAGGAAGGCCAGGCTCCCAAGAGACACAGTGTAGAAGTGTGAGGTTCACTTAGGGGACGCAGCTGGTCTGAGATCAGCCTTCAAGTTCTGAGACATTCTCAGGGAAATATTGTCTGGCCAGGGTTCCCATTAAGATAAAGGTGTGGCTCATTCAGCATTCGCCTATGGACAGTACTCCCTAGGGGCGTGACATACACGAAGGGGCGGGGCTCCATCAGGGCCCTTGTTCTAGACCCAGGAAGGGCTGCAGCTCACCTGCGGGGGTTGCTCTGCTCTCCCAGAGACTGCTGCGTGGCCCTCAGGTAGCTCTGACGCCGCGCTGCAGTCTTGGGTGAAGGTTTGGGGCTACCACCGCCAGACTCATCACTGTCTTCATCACCCATAGCCTTGATGTAGCTGCCACTGCGCATGCGCCGACAAGGGATGGGCCCTTCCGCTGTGTTCTCCACTTCTCGAGGGGACAGCAGCGCGGTGCTCCATTCTCCACCTCCGCCGGGCACCTGGAACATCCAGGGACAGGGCTCAGATGGAATGCAGAGGTCAGGCTGGCTTCCAGCCCATCACTCAGAAAATGGGTCCTCGTGGACCCGTTCCCACTTTGGCAACTTGAACCTTCTGTGCTGGCTTTCCTGTAAACCCAGCATCAGGAAGGCCTGAGTTGGGAAGACTACCTGGGTTCTAGACGCCGCTCTGCCACAGCTTCAGTGCCTGGCCTTAAGCAAATCCATTCCAGCTTTCATTTCTTTAGGGATTTCAAGCTGGGTTTGTCCCACCCAAGCGATCACAACAGCCTCCCTGCAGCTATGCTTACTGGGCACCCCTGTGTCCCATCTCTTTACTTGTGCCACTCCAGGGGATGGAATCTGAACCCATGGAGAGAACATCAGGCCCCAGGGAGGGAAGTCACCCACAGAGGGAGACCCCCAAGACCAGGAGTCAGAGCCTGGCTCTATAATGGCCGCTGGAGATCACTGGATGTGGGGGTCAGAGACCCTAGTACAGCAACACAAGTGTGACGTCAATATTCTTTCTTCTAGAGGGGGGAAACTGAGGTAGAGAGAGCAAAGTGTTTGCCTGCTAGCGGTAAGCTGGAAAACGGCTCAGTTTCCGGTGATGGATCGCCGCCCCCCCCCCATTCCACAGAACAGGGCTGTGATGGAGGTAATTTCAGTTCACAGCTGGGGAGGGCATTTCTGGTTACTCTGTTCCAAGTGGCTTTGAGGGGACGCCACTGCCTTTCCATGGCCATCACTGTCAGCTGCCCTGGGGTAGGGTGTGCAGTCTACATACACTCTTTGGTCCCTTGACTCACACTGTTGGGTACATGGTCACTTTGGGCACATCCTGGCATTTCCATGCTTCAGAAGCTGAAGCCTTGTCCTATGTATATACCATAACACATGCAGAACAGTAGTCACTCGCCTGGCCTGGTCTCTGTATTCTTCAGCAAACACTCCCAACATACTTCATATCTCCTTAAGGACACACACCAGCAACCTCATCATAGCCCCCTCCAGTGTACACAGAGATACCTCACATCACATACCCCTACTCACACTTACACCAGCCATCACAAGACTGCCACCACACACACAGGTCCACAGGTTTCTGCACACAGCAAGCCCTTCACCAAGGATTCAAATGCACACTCTCTGATCAGCATGACCCAATGGTACCATGTCCTTCTTGTACCCTTGACCCACTTCACAGGGGCTTTCTCCACCTTCCCACAAACCCCCGCTGACCATGACCTGTGAATTCTCTATCCTAAATCTCTAGCTGGTCCATTCCCCCATCCACACTATCCCTTTAGCATCCCTGCTCAGAACTTGTGGCCAACTCACCTGCTCACTCTGTCACCCAGCAGGCAGCACAAGCCCCCAGGGCCAAGAGTCCTCTCCCGGTGTCTTAGAAGCATTTCCCACATCAGACCCAACCACAACGTGTGGAGAGGGTGCAGGTCATACACTTCCCTTAAATGTATAAACTAAAGAAGCAGACTGACAGCCACAAAATCTCTAACTCTATTTAAAAGGCTGCCTAGATTACAATTTCTTCCTACTGCAAAACCACACCCCTCCCCCACAGTCTCACTGTCCCTGGAGGTTTATACAGAATGACAAGAACTTGGGCCTTGTCACACCTTGGAGTTCATCTTTTCATAATGCATTTGATGTGACTTCTTCATGCCAGCCAGGTCTGTGCTTACACACCCTGGGGACAAAAGTGCTCACTACTTATAAGAGCAGCCCCTTCCACATGTGATCTGTTCTTGTCACTTCTACCATTGGGCTCTATCTACACACCCCACCATGTAGATAGAACCCTGCCCACCTCACTGTGCAACAGCAATGCTGAAGCCAAAGCCTTCGGCTACTCTCAGGCCATGAGGCTTTACTGCGGGAGTTCCTCAGTATACACCCTAATGTGAAAAGGGAAAGGTTCCCTCCACCCACAAGTGTCAGGCCTCTGAGCTGGTGGCCCTAGGCTGCCCCTCACCCACACTGACCCCCATCTGTTCCTGGTCCTTAGGACTGTAGCATTACTTATTTCTAGCTGTGTGATTTTATTACCCATTTGTCCATCTACCCTTTCTGAACATTTCCTCCCTGTCAGACTCTGTCCTGGGCATTGGGGGACACAGGGGTACATCAGATGTGGTCTGTGTCCTCAAGGAGAATCCAGTCTCATGGGAGTAGCAGGAAGCTGACCGTTAGAATGCCATGTGTTGGTCCTGTGAGGTGGGGAGGGATGACATAGCTTCCAGATCTGTCATCTAAAGGGCAGGGACATACTTCAGTCTCTTCAGGGCTGGGCTCCCAAGGGTCTACTTAATACACCTGCTGAGAACATGTGAGCACAGGGATCCTCTTATTAACAGGTTCCTCAAACCTCCAATTCCACAGCTGAGCAAAGCAGTGCCCAGTATGAAACAACCTCACCAGTGAATCGTGCTCCAGCTAAGACTCCAAACCACAGCCACCCTGCCCCACCCCAACCCTGCCACCCTCACCCTACCTGCCCCACCCTCTCCCTACCTGCAGGTAATGGTAGGCCAGACCCTGGTGGCAAGACTTGGACTTCAGTAGGCTCTTATCCAAGGTGGCTGAGGTCTTCTGGCAGACCTCATGGGCATGGCTGAGGGTCAGAGTGGACCAGGAGCCACGTTTGACATAGTTGGTGTCAGTGCCCACTCCAAGGCTGGGACAGGTGGCAGGGGGAGCAGGCGGGGGTGGTGGGGCAGTCAGCTCTGTGGTAGTGTTCTTGGTGGATTTGAGCATGTGTCCACTGATAGTGTTGTAGGCGTGCATAAAGTAGCGGGGCTGGGTACGCTCTGGCTGGCGGCCTAGAGTCATCAGCCCCGAGGCCGGGCCACTGCGGAAGGCACCACCCTCACCGTCCAAGTTGTCGTCTGAGCTCCACCAGCCTGAGATGTTGGAGCGGCTTCGCCTTTTGGGCTCCCCAGCCTTGGCCCGTTCCTTGCTTTTGGCTCTGCGGCCTTTCCCGTCCTCCAGGCCACCTTTCTTGCCGCCATTGCCACCCACCTTGCCCATGGTGCCCTCCATCGAGGGTGCCTTAGTGAAGAAGAGGCGTTGAACAGAGTGGACAAGGTGGCGAATGCGGCCAGGACTCTCACCCCTGGCCTTGGCCTCACCCCGGGGGAACTGGAGGGTGCTGAAGCCATCCCGGTGGATAGGCAGCTGTTTCTCAAACTGGTCCAGGAGGTTGGCAGGCAGCCGGTTGATCTTAGTAGCTTGGGCATGGCTAGGGAACGGGCTTTCCTCCGGCACCTCAAAGTGAGAGTTGTAGTGGATTCGGGGAAAGGTGCTGCTTGGTGGGGGCAGTTGGTTGTTGAGTGGGAAGAGCCCATCCCCCGGCAGTGTGTTTTGCCCAGGGAAGCGGGCTTCCCGGGCAAAGGCCTCTGTGGGCGACAGCAGGTAGGGGTTGCGGTCAGGCCCGGCAAACAGGGGCTCATGAGGTGGGTCCAGGCTGTCGGAGAGGTGGCGGGGGCGGCTGTCACCGAGGCCTTTCATGATCCCAGCCCGTGGGGCAGGGGCCGTTGCCCTAGTGGGGTGCCCGGGTCACCTGTCCCAGGCAGCAGCTGTCCTGGGGAGAAAAGACAAAGAGTGGTCAGCTGGTCAACAGGACTGGACTGGATAGGGCAGGGAGCAGAATGGGGTGGGTCTGAGGATGGCTTAAGGCAGGGATGCTGTCATGGGGGGGGGCAAGGACAATGATGTCGAGGCCGGTGCTCTCTGCTCACTGTCCTCGGTGTGATTGCTGCTGCACNTGGGTCAACACTGGACAGGGGTTGTCTGCCAAAGGGGAGCAGTGCTTCGCTCTCCACTGTCTCTGAGCACATGCTCAAAGCTACAGTCATAGCCAGCCAAATGTTAAGCAAAGTGCTCTCCTCTGGCTGAATGGAAAGGTGTGTACAGAAACCTGGAAAGCCAAGTTCTGAATCCCAGCTCTTGGACTCCTCCCATTTCCACAGTGGAACATGGGCAGGGAGCTGCCTACTTCCATGCTCTCTGTGTCCCTGACTATCTCACTGTGAGGTGCCACACACATGCACACCCATCCAAAGCTCTGTCCACCCGGTCCCCAATAGCCACCCTTTAGGGCTTAAGGACGGTTTCTAGGGAGTATCCCACAATGCTCTGGAAACCGGTGTGAGTCATCTAGACAGGGACTCTCAGAGTCCTGAGTACCCTCAGTGCTCTGTGAGGTATCTCCTTTGGTCTCCTCAGCACTTCTTGTCTTAGGCCCTTTCTAGGGCCAGAGAGGTTTCCAAAGAGCAGGCTACTCAGGGCCTACCTTACCTGTGGCCAAAGACAGTGCTGTCCAGATCTCCTTTAGCAGAGGGATCTTCATGCCCTTGTAAACTCTTTGTTCCTCTCCAGATATCTAATGACTATGACCTCTGGGCTGGGTGCTGGAGCCACTGACATCAGAGAGGCCAGCAAGCCCACAGCCCCACCCATTTTGCCATCTGGGATGATACAGTGGTGGCCTACAACCGAGCCCTCAGAGTCAAGAGAGGCCCAGCCTTAGAACAAGGGGGACAGGACAAAGCCTCACAAGAGAATGGCCTCTGGATGGAGTCACTGTGACTCGCTTTGCCCATCTGTAAAATGGAGCAGTTGGACTAGCAGATTCCCAGGACCATCCTGAAAACACTAGTCCCAAACTTAGCCACAGCCCTCTCCATTTCTGGGCCTCTTGGCCATATCATGGAGGTCAGCCAAGTTTCTAGGCTCTAGACCCCATGAGTTCTGCTCAGAGAAGCCTCAAGGCTTGGTCTGGCCTGTACTTGGGGTACAGGGGCATCCAGGCTATCCCTGAAGCCAAGTATGGTGGGCTCCTAAACACACCTGAGTCCTCTGCTGGCACGATGAGGTAAAGATCTGAGATGAAGAGAGGATCATGGCAAATCTGGATGGCAGAAACTGATCCCAGGACAGTCAGAGTCAGATGAAATAGAGGTCACCACGATGGTGAACTGTGAGCCAGGGAGGTAACCCTTAGAGGTTGGAGTGCCAGACTGTAGCCCAGGTTGGTCTCAGGCTCACCATCCTATCCCAGGCTCTGGAGTGCTGGGACTACAAGCACGCTCCACTACACCTGGCTTCTCACTGTGGCTTTGAGTTGCATTCCCTCATCCACGGTGATGAGGAACATCCTGCCACAGTGATCCTTGGCCATTCCGATATTGTCCTTGGAGAAATGTCGACTGAAATCCTCTGACTACTTTATCACTGAGTTGTTTGTCATTCTTGTTCTATTCTAGACCTTAAACCCTTATCAGATACACGGCTTGCAAATATTATCTCCCATTTCTGTCTCTATATGGTTTTTTCTTAGACCTATTTATTTTTATTTTATGTATATGAGTGTTTTCTCTGCATGTGTGTCTGTGTACCATGTGCATGCCTGGTGCCCAGGGAGGCCAGAAGAGGGCATTAGATCCCCTGGAATTGGAGTCACAAACGGTTGTGAGCCACTATGTGGGTGCTGGAATCAAACCTAGGTCCCCTGGGTTTTTTGTTTGTTTGTTTGTTTGTTTGTTTTTTCCCAGAGACAGGGTTTCTCTGTGTAGCCCTGGAACTCACTCTGTAGACCAGGTTGGTCTCTAACTCAGAGATCTGCCTGCCTCTGCCTCCCAAGTGCTGGGGTTAAAGTGCACCACCACTGCCCGGCTTCTCTCCTGGGTTTGTGGCTTTCCTCCTTTCCAGCGCTGGTCATGCCTTGCTAGCACTGGTCTCCTCCCCCAGCGTGGCGGCCTATTAGTGCTCATGACTTCCCCGAAGGCAGGCCAGGTTCTCTACACCCGAACAGAGGAATGTGAAACCCTCGTATCCCAGGCTGGGATCACAAGCACTCACTGCCTGCCATGCCTGGCTTCTCACTGTGGCCATGGTGTGTTGTGGTGGCCCCGTGTCCTTCTGCACTGACTGCTTCAGCTCCAGCTGCCAAGAGCACCAGCTGCTGACAGTTCACAGCCAAGTTCCCACTACAAACTGCTCTAAGTCAGACGGAAATCCTTGCAGGGCTCCACTCCGTCCCCAGGGGCAGTCTGCATCTAACAAATGGTCACCACCACGATGCCCTTGTTCCTCTTCCAGACAGCCCTACAGGGTCCTTACTCAGAGCTCCCTGTGGGATCAGCAGAGCCTCTACTGGGACTGCCCTGAGGTCCAAGCCCTCCCTCAACCTGGTTCTGTGTGCCGGCCTCTTCCAGAGCCTTCCTAGAGACTCCCCAGGAAACCTCAGCGTGCACACCCACACCACTGGGCCTGTCAATTCCTGTGGACCCTGATATAATCTCAGCATTAGTGTGTCTCTGAGGAGGACCACCTCACAGTGGGGCACTGGCATTGACTAAATCAGTTCCCTGAGCCTGTTTCCTCCCTCAGTGGCATCAGGATGAAGCTTACTTTGTGAGATTATGACGAGGGCTAGCTGTGTTGTCATACCAAGCATCGGTCACACCACCCTCCACCCCTCCCTGCACTGTGCTCTTGGGGACAGGCCAAGCCTTGTGGTCTAGGATGCTGCCCACTACAGCACAATGGTAGCATACAGCTGGAAATAGATTCAAATCTTGTGACTGTTTTTACTAGCTGTGACCTCAAACTAGCTTCCTCTCTCCAAGACAGCAGGGATTTGAGTGCGAATGGTCTGAGTGTCTGCTCATAGTCCCTCAGTCAGGGCTCTGGGCTTGCTGCATACCAGTCCCTCAGCAGCCCAGAACCCAGGGGTGGCAAAGCTTCACCGTAGGGAGTTTTAAAATAGGCATCCGTGGCCTTGCAGGGGAGGCAGCTGGCTGCTGTGTGCCGCCTTTCTCAATGAGCTATACTTAGGCCCATCCGGGTGCCCATAATTGCCTCTCATTAATATAAGCCTCATTGCCTTCATGGAAACTCAGAGGAAGGAGACACTGCTGCCTCAGGGAGCCCTCTGGGCTCTGTGGTGCCTCCATGGCTTCAGCCACCACCCGCTACCAGCCACCAGCCACAGGACGGGCCCTCCCTGCCCTGCCATACCTCATCTTGGAACCCATGAGCATGGGAGAGCTAAGTAGGGATAAGGCCAGGGACAGAACATAGCCTGACTCCTCAAGAAGCAAAACGTACATGAATACATCATTCCCCTCGTCCAGAATGTTCTGTAGATCCCTCTTCCCCACTCAGGACAAACCACACCCACACTGACTGAACTGCTAACCATCTTCAGCCATCATCACTGTGCCCCTCCCGACCTCACTTCCCTCACTCTCTCTACGGTTGCATTACGACAGGGAGAAGCTTAACAAGGAGTGGATAGTCCTACTCACTGCTGAGCCCTGACGGTAAGGTAGGCGACGAGTCAAACGGGGAGTGGGGATGGGAGTTGAGTGATGAGACGCTAGAAGTGAGTGGGGCTGAACCGCCACACACTCTGGGTGCACTCACAGTAGGACATGGAGCACACAGTCCCTGGCTAGCTCTCTGGAGGGGTGACATGTGGAAGGAAAGGAAGATGGTTCTTCAAGGCTGCCAGGGCCTTGGTGCTGCTAGTGTGGAGGTGTCTCTGGACGCCCTCCCTCCTCTACTCCCACACCCCCTTCCTGCCACCACCCCACTGTCTGAGTCGAGTCCAGGAATTGAATGAACTTTGCCTCTCCACACGCTCCGTCAGTGCTGGTATCCTAGCACACAATGCCACCTTTAACTGGTCCTTCTACACTTTGGTTCTCAACCCAGTGTGCCCCTTAAACTCCAGACTCACCTAACTACTTCCTCAGTATCTTGCTCTGCACGTTGGACAGCCCCCCCCCCATCTACCTCACCTGCTCCTTCCACCAGCTCCAGTCAGAAGCCAGGACATGCTGTCCTCCACTCACTCCAGTGGGCTCAATAGCAGACGTTTCTCCAACGGTTGTGTCTTCACCCTGTCCCCAGAGTCCTGCCTGGGTCAGCTGCCACTGCTTCAGACAGGCAAATCCTGTCCGCAAACAAACAGTTATTTTTATTTTATGTGTCTGGGTGTTTTGCCTGCATGTATGGCTGTGCGTCTTGTGTGTACCTGGTGCCTGTGGAGGCCAGATGAGGGCGTGGGATTCCCTGGAACTGGAGTTACAGACAGTTTTGAGCTTCTATGTGGGTGCTAGGAATTGAACCCAGGTCCTCTGAAAGAGCAGCCAATGCTCTTAACCGCTAAGCCATCTCTCTACCTATTTTTTTTTTTTAAAGCCCAGGTCTCCTCTATGCAGTCCAGGCTGACCTTGAACTCACAGGAGTTTTACTTCGTCCTCTCCAGCACTGGGATCAGGCATGAGCCACCCAGCCAGGCTTCAGATCCCTTCCAAGACTCTTTGGGCCCCGGATAGAACGCCAGCCTTTCCCTGAATTCTGGTCTCATTCCTGCCTTCCCCAAGGGCTCTTGATTCTGGCCCTGGGTGTGGATAATTTGATTTCCTCCCCCTTTCCCTGCCTGGTCCTGTCTGAAATGCTCTGACTTCCTTCAGGCCCAGGTCACCAGGCCACTTCCAGTATCTATGGCTATCTCTAACCACACCACCTGGAGTCCCTCTCTGCTGTGCCACCAGAGCCATTGTTCCTATCCTGGAACACCAAGTGTCACTGTCCTTTCTGTGCCACTAGCCCTCTACCTAGAGCCTGGAGACAGCAGGTAAGCGTTGAGGTGAAGGAGTGGCAGGAAGTCTTGGGAGACCATGAAATAAATCAGAAAGCCAGGCGGATCCTGGTGGAGAGTGACTGCTGTGTAGCGAAGGCTGTGCTGTGGGTGTTCTTTAGTCCCTGGTACCAACGTTCTGGTCAAACATACCTGTGTGACCACACCTCCTATCACATTCTTCTGGGTGTCCCGTGTCACCAACAGGATATTGTGGCAGTGACTCTATCTGGCTTCTCAGACCAGGCTGGGAAAGGCAAGGCGGCATCTGCTTTACCCTTTTGGCAAGTTGGCTGACTGCTGAGCCTTGAGTCAGTCTGGAAGAAGCTGAGACCTGCCAAGGTGACAGGATGCAGCTCTCCAAGGGACCTAGGCAGGAGCCAGGTTTCGAGGCTACTTCTGACCCTCAGAATCTGTGTGCCATCATACAGGTTTACTGTATTGCCAACTCTGGAATGGTCTGTCCCACAGACACTTAACGTTAGAGGAGGAAACACAGCTCTGTTGGCTCAAGTCCCAAGCTGGGAGGAGGGCAGCAGCTAGGTGTGGCTCTATACCTGCATTTGCTATTGCCCACCGAAGTGGGATCCCAGGTTCCAACTCCGTTCTGACAGCTACGAGATCTTGACCAGTGCCAAGTCCCACATGTTCTCTGATGAGTTCGTGTCCATAGCAACTGTTTGAAAAGTGTGACATTCAATCAACCAGTGTTTGGTGGACAAGATTGCAGGGAAGGGCTGCTGGGATGCGTGGCTCACACTGTGTCCACAGCAGGCCCTGGCCTCTCTGAGACAGTCACAGAGGGACTCCTGGCTTTCCTGGGAGTGAGCTCTGTGTGATGGCCCAGGATGTGGATACTGGGTCCCTGGGTGAGAGACTTGGTGCAAGCAGGGCCCTGGTGTGACCACATCCCATTCAACTTTACCTGGCCTTGGGTGAGATGTTAGAGGTCAAGGCGGCCCATGCTCAGCCCCCATCTCTTCATAGATGACGAAAAGACAGGGAATGGAGTAAGAACTGTAAGCCCCTGCACACACTGAACACAAGTCGGTCTCAGGTCTTCTCTCACAGTCCCGAATAACTCCAGCCTCCTCATGCTGACTCGGCCGCTCTAATCTCTTTCGTTATCTCTCCGGGAGCCCCATTCTTCGTGGCCACAGGACCTTTACCCACACACACTGAAGGCTTTTCTCCCAGCTCGTCTCATATTTGGCTGCTAGTACTGCTTTCAATTCCCATTCAAGCATCACTTCCTCAGAGACCTTCCCTGATGGATAGCTAGGAAGGATGCTCTACTCCGTCCATCCTCTCTCCACATCCTTAATGGCTCCCTTCAAAACACCCCAGGTACCCCTGCTTCAAAGCTGCTTGTATTTTCAGTGTTTCTCTCTCATGCTATGAAAGGGAAGGGAACACACCTGTGTCATCTCCCATGTCGTCTCTGGAGCTGAGCACAAGGCAAGCCCAGGACAGGATACAGTGAAAAGCTGCTGAAAGCATGAGGGCTCTGAGGGAAGGGGTGTGGAGAGAGCTGGGCTGCTCACTAGGAGAGAGGATGAGTTAAATCAAAAAACCCAGCCTGAGGTCGATGCTCCTCGGCCTTTGGGAAGGGCTGGGGTTAGGGGAGAGCTCAGAGGTCACCATGGAGACAGCTCTCGGGCTGAGCAGGGGCTTATCATCTTCCATTCCTGTCAGGGCCTGGCTAGACCTGTCACCCCTCAGTTGTCACAGTGAAGAATATTTGTTGGGCTTGTGGAGGCCATGACACTAGTGCTGGTTGACTTGCTGCATGCTTCTGCAGGTCACCTTCCCTACCCCACTTTTCTCAGTTTGACAGTGAAGGCGATGGTCTCAGCCAGGAGGACCCTGTGCGAAGCGGTGGGATATAGCTAAACTAAAGGCAGGTAAGAACAGGTTCTGAGGGCCATCCTGCTGAGGTGTGGCTCTCACCGTGCTCCTCTAACCACACACAAGTACCTCTCTGGGCCACAGTCTCCTCACCACAAGGTATAGGCTCTTGCTACATGGTGGAGCATTATTCTGCCATCAAAAGAGAAGTCCTGACATTTAGCCACAGTGGGCACAGAGCCTGAGAAAAGTCAGGCACGTGACACATTTAATTTCCACAGCCGAGCAAGCTTGGAGAACAAACGGCAGCTCTGTGGTTGCCAGGGGCTGGGAAAAGACACTGGGGAGTGATGCCTCAATGGGTGTGAGGTTGGTAGGGGTTCAGGAGGAACTCTGGAGCAGAGGTGCTGATGATTGGTCTGCACTGGAATGTACTCCATGCCGCCCTACTACAGCTTTAAAATGGTGGCCTGGCCGGGTGCACAAGCTGCTTGAGAGGCTGGGACTGGAAGTTCAATGCCTGCCTGGGCTACAGTTAAGTTCAAAGCCAACCTGAGCAACTTGGTGAGACCCTGTCTTAAAAAGTTAAAAAGAAGGCTAGAGGTGCAGTGAGACTGGGACTGGAGAGATGGCTCGATGGTTATCAGTTACAAGCAGTTGCTGCATAATCGTGAGGACTGGAGTTCAGATCCCAGCACCCATGTAACAAGATGGGCATCTCAGAAATGCATGAAACTCCAACTCCAAAGCCTTTAACACCCTATGTGGCCTCCTCAGGCACACGCGTGCGCACACACACACACACACACACACACACACACAGAGGCTTGACTGGTACATTTTATGTATATCCTAGCTCAGCTTAAAAACATACCTCCCTACCCCCATAGGGTATCTGTGAGCCTCAGGGAGAGTATAAATGCAGAGCACCCCATAAAGTGTCAACAGGTGCCCAATAGAGAGGAGTTGGGTGGCTACAGGAAGCCCAAAGTCCTGCAGGTCAGTGCTTCTGAAGTCTGGTGCCCCCTGCTTCCTGCATGCCCACAGCAAATGGCACACATGGTAGGATTCTCACAGCTGCCCTTTTCAGTAGGTCTTTGAGTTCTGTCTCCAGAGAGAGAATCAAGGCACAGAAAAATAATCTGTACAAGGTCGCACAGGGCGGGGCTAGGATTTGAACCTAGGCACTTCAGTTCTACAGTCCACGCTCCTCATGTTGCCCCTCAGCTTTCAAGTAATGACATCTGATTTGCCTCCATTTCCCAAGTCCTCTGATGGGTGCCGTGCTCCGGGGAACACTCTCTCTAACTGTTGAGCAAGACTTCACCAGGCTGGCCTGCGAGGTCTGCAGAAGGTAGAAGGGGGCACGCTGACCCGCAGTCTGGCTGAAAGCTCTGACTAGGAGTGGGCAGACCCTGGAGGTTTGTTTTATTCCAGCCCCCGCTGAGGGACCATCCTGGAAGGGCAAGATGGCAAACAGCAGAACAAAATGGTCAGAATGTAGCCATTGCCAGCACATTTAATTCAATTCCTCCAGCCTTTATGGGGCCTGCTCTGACTCACACAGTCCCAGCCCTCAAGCCTGTGGTCAAGTGCAGGAGGCAGAAATACACACAACAATTAGATAGCACATCAAAACACATCCCAGGAAGGGTCAAAGCCAGAGACACAGCCTAGTGTGGGGAAAGATTAGTTCCCTCACTGAGGCAATGGGAGGACTCCCCAGAGGAGATGTGGTTCAGCCAGATCTTTGAGGGTCAGTAAGATCTACCCTGTGCGTGCGTGCGTGTGTGTGTGTGTGTGTGTGTGTGTGTGTGTGTGTGTGTGTGTACATGTATGTAGGTGTTATACGTGTGGAAACCAGAGGATCAACCTCACGGCCCTTAGGTACTGCTCATCTTGTTTTGTTTGTTTGTTTGTTTGTTGAGACAGGGTCTCTCAATGACTTGGACCTTGCCAAGCACACTAGGCTAGCTCAGCAGCAAGCCTCAGGGCTCTACTGGACCTCTGTCTCCCCAGTGCTGAGATTACAAGTGTGGTCCTGTATATGAGCTCTGAGGACCAAAGCCAGGTCCACATACTTGCACAGCAAGCGCTTTACTGACCGAGCTATCTTCCCAGACCAACAAGATTTCAGCAGAAACGGGTACGGGGAAGATGCTTTTTTTCTGTCTACTTTTGTGTTTTGAGACAGGGTCTCTCTATGTAGCCCAGGCTGGTCTGGAATTCACTATCCCCCTACTTCAGGGTGCTGAGTGCTGGGATTACAGGTGTGCACCACCCTGCCTGCGAGGGGAGATTACATCATGGAAGTGAAAAGCACAGACAAATGATGGATAAAGGAGTGAGGTGCTGGGAACGTTGAGGGTCTACAGGTTGTCGGGGGTGGGGGTTAAAGGCCAATCACCTGGGGTTAGATCATGGAGTGCCTTGATCTCAGCTCATCACACTCTGCACCCTCAAAACTGCCTCACAGAAGGGCATTCAGGGGCTGGGAGTCAAGTACTTGCCATGTCAGCTCAAGGACCCGAGTTTGATCCCCAGAACCCACACTTTTAAAAAACTGGGTGTAGCAGCAGTACATCTTCCATCCTAATGCTGGGAAGGAAAACAAGAAAATCTCTGGGTTCACTGGCCAGCATGGCCTAAATCAGAAGGCCCAGGCCAGTGAGAGACACTGTGTCAAAAAGCAAGGTTGACCTCTGACCTCCACATGCATGTGGATACCGAAGCATGCCTCCCACCCCTCCCACACTTAGAAGAACATTTAGAAAAAGCTACTGAAAGAGGAGATGGCAACAGGATCTCACCCATATATGTGTTCTGGAGAACAAAGGGATGTGCCTCTGGTACCTAGGCATGGTGCCTGCCCCCCCAGGGGAATCCACAGCCTACCTCAGTGTCCCTGAGGACTCTGGGTGATCATAGCCTCCACTCCGTCTACACCATGTGACCCCACACAGAGGACTCTGACTTTAACCCACTATTGGCCTGCAGGGACTAAGAAACCACCAAATCCAACCTCTTGTATGCTGGGGAAACTGAGGCTTGGCAGGAATACTTGGCACTGGAAGGTGCAGTTAAGGTTTCATTGTCCAGCTGTGGCAGCCCCCACTGGGTCTCATGCCCTGTGCTTAGCCCCTCCTGGCAGACAGTGAGGCTGATGGTGCCAGCAGCTGGCCCCTGAGACAACAACACCTGTTTCCATGCTTGTCATAAAGACAGTGCAGGTGCCAGGCTGCTAACTTGGGTCTCTTGCTCTGTGCGGAAGAAGGTGCCCACTCAGGTATCCCTGTGACCCTGCTGTCACCCTGCAAGTGAGCTTGGAAGCAGACCCTCCAGTCACCAGTCCCCCTTCAGATGACCACAGCCTAACAGGAGGCCCTGAGCCAGAACTATCTAGCCAAACTGCTCTGAAATTCCAGAACTACAGAAGCCAAGAGGTAACAAATGTTTACTGGTTGGAGGGGGGGAATTATGCAGCAATAGATGGATAATCACCCTATCTCTGGGTGAATTCTGCTTGAGTACTCTAGAGATGGTGGCTCAGTACTTCCCAGGCGGTTGGCTCCACCTCTGGCAGCTCAGGCTCTCTGTCTCCTGAGGAGTCCCCTGAAGCTTGGCCCTCTGGGATTACAGAGAACAAAAATTCCCTCTGTCCTGGGCGTGTCATACAAGAACCTGCATCCAGTTGTGGTTTGACTGTTTGTGCCCTCCAATATCCATTGGAATTTAATTTAATTGCCATTGTGATGGTACTGGGAGTAGGACCTAAGGCTAGACCCCCTTTTGTGGCTTGCCCTTTCCCCCTCTCTCCACTCCCACTTCAGTCCTCCTTTTACCATTTTAGGACACACCGAGAAGACCCTTACCAGAGGTTGGCCCTTGGACACTGAACTTCTTATCTCCCAGGACAGTGAGCCGATACATTTCTGTTCATTGGAAATGACCTAGACCAGGGCTAGGGTTGTGGCTCTGTTGGTAAAGCACTTGCCCAGCACAACACAGCCCTGGGTTTTATCCCAGCACTATAATAACAGTGTGGTTATTCATGCCTGCAATCCCAACACTCCCAAAGTGAAGGCAGGAGGACCTCAAACTCATGGCCAATATGGGCTACATAGTGAGACCCTGTTTCAAGGGCTGGGGATATGTCTCAGGTGGTAGAGCACTTGCCTAGCATGAAGAAAAGCCCTGGAGTCCATACCCAGCACAAAGAAAACAATTACGCAGGAGCACCTCGTCTGGCTCCCTTTTCCAGCTGCATACCCTGGCAGAGTGTCTCTCTGATTCTAGCTTCCTTTCTCAGAGGCTGAGGCCCTAGGCGCTCACCCACCCTGTGCTTTCTCTTTGTGCTACCCTGAGCCACTGCAGGGTGTGGCACTAACAGAGTCAGCAGGATATAAACAAGTTACTGTCATGACGTTAATAATAGATAGTACCTACTTCCCTCCCTGACATAGGACCCCCCGTCACCTGACAAAGTTAGCTTATGTGATAGATTTGCAATAGGTCAAATTTTACAGAAGGGGCTCGCCTTCATATTCATTTGCAGCTGGGAATAGTTTCTCAATCTGTGGGACTTTGATGTAGCAGGAACTCAACCTTCACCTTGGCCTTGATTCTAGCCATGTGGCTTTCTTATTCTTCAAACTGATAAGCACTTTGCTACCTCAGGACCTTTGCATGTGCAGAAGCAGTGTCTTAGGATACTTTGCCCAATTTGTAGTTTGGTTCAAGCATCAACACCTTGGGGACCCTTTCCTTGACTCTGTACCTGCATGGGAGTTCCCTTCTCTTCCTCATGTAGCAGCACAACTCACCTATGTCTGATGTGGTCTTTGTACCCATGCCTATTTCCTCACCTGGGTTATGAGCTCTGAAAGTACCTTTGGATTGTTCTATGCAAGGCTGTGTCCTCAATACCAATACAATACCATGCTGACACCCATGCACATGAACTTCCATGCCCCTGGAGAATGGGGGTGGGGGGGTCAGGATGGGAGCCATTGAAACTGTCTGGGAACCAAAGACTGTCTGAGGTCACACTAGTGCAAAGTGGCACAGGCTGGACGGCCCCCCCCATGGGGACATGTGGCCCCGTCTGCAAGGGAGGTCCTGGCTGCTGCTTGCTATTCTGCTCTTGCTGCTGAGACAGAATGAAATATTCATCTGTGGCCGGAGGTTTGCAGAGTGTGCTTAAGATGGATCGCGTTTTCATGTGCCTATGAAACCTAATTGGATTCATCGTAGGGCATTTGGTTTCTCGGAACAGACACATCATTTTCTCAAGAGCGGCAGCCTCTGCCACCCAGGGCTGAGAGGGAGCTGGCTGTGCCTTGTGCCTATCACCTATCTGCCCAGCAGGGCGGTGTTGGTTCTCTGGCTGCTGATGGAGGCCAGCAGGAAGAGTCTGCCTGGTCTCTGCCTGTGGGATGGCCTGATTTTCTGAGGTTTCCAGGCAAGTTAATGGACTCTGATTCTCCAATAAAGCAGCTCCCTCCCTTCCTACCCCTATAAAGATGCTTACATCCTCTTCACTCCATCAGCACAGATCCTGCCCTCCAGTTCTCCTTCTGTCCCATGCCTCCTCCAAAGCAAGACAAGTCTTCCAACAGTGCAGATTTTGAGTTCTTGTCTCCCACTTTTCATGTGAACAAAGGTGAGCCTCAGTTTCCCCATCTGAACAGAGGAGGTGGGTCATAGTAGCTCTCAACCCCCCCAAATGGTCTTTGTAGGAGACTCTCTGCAATGTCCCTTTTACACTCCTGATGTGAGACTCACAATATCACCTGTGCCACCCACATGAGTCACCAGGATAACAGTGGCGGGCAGCAGCAGCATGGAGAAGGGAAGGGACAGAGCAGGGAAGTGAAAGGATCCACTGGGATCCACCATCTGAGCCGTGTGGCCTGAGGTAAGTTCACTTAATCTCTCTGGTGTCTGTTTTCTCACCTATAAACTGTGGATGATCATAATACCTACCGCCTAGAGCTTTGGAGGGGACTAATGAGTCAAGCCAGAATGCACAGCAGGGGCCTGGCTGCAGTCAGAGCTCAGCCAGATAAAGTACCAATTTTATCTGGTTTAGCATGATGATGCTCACAGCTCCTGCCACACATTTCTCTGTGGTGGGGACATGCTTTCTAACAAACATAACTTCTCTGACCAGCCCCGATACCTTCCTTGGGTTTCTATAAAGATCCATTATTTTCCATTTTACTCTCTGCCCTTGTGTCTACATTGCCTGTGCTGCTCCCTCTGGGTGAGATGCCCTTCCCAGTATTCTTTCCAGGCTAACACAGACCTTTGAGAATCACTGTTCTAGAGGCCTTCCCTGAACTACGACTTACCAGGACTCCCCCTCGGCTTCCCCAGACCTGGATCTTCTCTCTGACAGAAGTGCCGCTGCATCTTAAGAACATAGAAACTGCTTAATCCCAAAAGGAGCAAAGAGGTGTTCTTTTCAAACCAATATGTGACATTTACGAAAAGTGGCTGCATTTTGAGCTACAAAGTCTCAATAAATACCAGACACAATACAGGCTGTTTGTGGTGGTGTGTGTTGTCGTCTTCATCAGGAGTTCAAGGCCAGCCTGGGCTACATAGCAAACTCCAGACCAGCCAGAGCTACACAGCGTGTGTGTGTGTGTGTGTGTGTGCTGTCTCTTATACACATCTAGATGTGTATAAGAGACAGGACAGAGAGAGAGAGAGAGAGAGAGAGAGAGAGAGAGAGAAGAGAGAGAGAGAAGAGAGAGAGGAGAGAGAGAGAACTAATGGGAACTGGTATTATGACCCAGAAGTTAAGAAATCTTGCCAAGCAAACTTGATGACCTGAGTTCAATCCCCAGAACAAACTAGGGGAGGAGAAAACTAACTCCCTAAAGTTGTCTTCTGGCCTCCATATATGTTCTATGTGTGCTTGCACTTAAACACACACACACACACACACACACACACACACACACACACAATTTCAAAAACCGAAAGTAACACATGGGTCAGGAAATAAGCCAAGTAGGAAATTAAAATAAATATTTAGGAGTGAATGATGATAAACACATCGTTTGTGGGACACAGCTAAAGCCGAACCTGGAGAGCCATTCACAGCTCAGTGCTGACATTAAGAGAAAAGAATGAAAAGCATGGTAAGTGTCTCATTCCAAATGTTAGAAAGGAAGGCTAATATAAACGCAAAAGTGTCAAGGAGGGGGTCTGGTGTCAACATGTCCTCTCAGTTTCCTAGGGACACCACTACCCTATGGCTGGGCAGCCTAGGACTGGCGGCTGGAGTGCTGACGGAGAGTTGCTGATGGACAGCATGCCTTCTCCCTAGTCCACTTCCTCTGTCAATGCACCTCACATTGACAGGAGCTCCTACATCAAGTCACCTGGACCACACATCTACACTGGGTGAAGCCACAGACTACATTTCCGAACAAGCTCGTGAATGGTTTCACAAGTACTGATCTTGGAGCCATAGGCTACCATGTGGCAACATGAGGTCAGATATGCCAGTCAAGGGGACCCACCTCCTTCTTAGGGGCCTTCCTCTCCATTTATGTTTTCAGAACCTGATCCAAACTGCTCTGAAGTCACAACCTAATCCAGGCCTCTTGTACTTCCCTGTTGGGTGAGACTGAAGATGGCCATTCCTCTGTCCCTCCAGGTGTGGTTTCTTATCCCAGGCCTCATTCCCTGGAGCATGGGCCAGCTTCCTGGCATGGGATGGCAGTGCTCTCTCAGAAGGCACAGCTCACATGAGCCTCCTCTCTTCAGAGCCATCTGAGTGCACAGACCAGGAGGGCAGCAGGACTGACCAAGCTGTTTGTCAAGGGAAGCAACTGAGGCTGGGGGAGACTGCTTTGGGGCAGGAATTTCTGGAGGATGTTACATCTCCTCCCCACCTTCCTGGGATTGTGATGCAAGGGGAGCTGGTGGCCCTGGATCCATGCTTTCTAGGAGTCTCTCAGATGCAGTGACATCAGACCTAGAGGAGGTCTTGAGCTGACTGAACAACTCCACACACTGCCCTGAGCTTTAGGTAGGAAGGCAGGCAACTTGGAAGGCCTTGGGGCTCCTCCGTGTATCCTCTTCTTCAGTGGGCAGGAGTTCCCAGGACATGATGCCATCTCAGTGGGGCTCCTGAGATCACTGTGTTTGCAGGTGACCCTGAGGCAGCAGTGGACACGGCTTGGAGGCTGACCTGCTCAGCTGCAGACCCTGGGCCTCTGGAAGCCTGCCATCCTTGTCCAAAAGATGGGAATACCACCGCCCCACTACACCAAACTCACAGCACTGACGGACCACAAGGGACTCTCTAGTCCAGAGCGATGACACCCACTCATGTTGCGCTTATGGTGGAGAATGGCTATGACAAGCAAGGCGGCTGGCTGGTGCCCCTGAGGGCCGAACGTTGGCTGGAGCTCTGCACTCATTCAGCTGTTTATCTACTAGTAAGTCACTGGTCATGTCCTCTGGGCATAGCGCAATGAAAGGGAAGTGAGGAAAGACTTTCTGGAAAAGTGTCTCTGAATAGGAGTGAGGGATGTATCTCTCGGACCTATGGTGGAAGAACATTCTAGGCGGTGAAGCAACTAGGGCAGAGGCAGGCGTGTGTGTGTGTGTGTGTGTGTGTGTGTGTGTGTGTGTGATGGCCAGCGCAGCTGAGCAGTGAGAGAAAGAGGAGGACACCGAGGACGGCCAGCTCCTAGAGGCTCTGAGGGCCACAGTGGAGCTTCAGCTCCCCCAGGCGAAGCATCATTCTCTTCAGGGTGAAGGAACCATGATCCACCCCAGGCAGCCACCCACCAGCACCCACTCTCTTTCCACACGGCCTCAATAAGCATTGCTGGAACCTAGAACTGATTTTGAATGAGAGGGTGTGTCTGGGAAGAGGCCCCCAGTCCTGAACTTGTAGAATCCTGAGGCCTGGGGATGTGGGAGTCAGGTCGAATCTGGGTCACGGAGGAGCGGGCGGGGGGGGGAGCCAGAAGGGTGGCAAAGGCAGCCACCTGGGGCTGGCTGGGTGGGGGCGGCCTCTCCATGGAGACAGCGTTTGGAAGTACCACTGGAATTACTCACGGAGGCCCGTGCGCACACGTGCATGTGCCCAGGGCCATGTGCACACACACACCCAGAGCCCACGCAAGCCTGGAGCAACTCAGAAGCCACTTAAGGATTGACGTCATCCCTCAGCAGGGCTGAGGACATAAAGTCCATCTCAGGAAGGAGGGGGCAGGCATCAGGAACTCTGGCAGGCTCCAACCTCAAAGCCCCACAGCCCCACAAGGCAGAAGCATAGAATAGTACCCCAATCTCCTGTGCCTGGCCTAGGAGGGACCCAAAGAACTGAGGTCTGTGATTTCAGGGGCACCGAGCCAGTTTCTTAAGGAGAAGAGATCATAAACATAGCCACACAGGAGAGCGATGGCAGGAGCCAGAGCCCTGGGCAACTGT
Organism: Neotoma lepida; assembly: GCA_001675575.1. NCBI lineage: Eukaryota > Metazoa > Chordata > Mammalia > Rodentia > Cricetidae > Neotoma > Neotoma lepida. Next base: position 511,512 of record LZPO01116604.1, on the reverse strand, counting down.
GGGGGTCAGGAAGGATGGAAAGCCACACAAAGTCAGCTGTAGACAGCTGAAGAGTGAGTAGGAACCGACAGGATGAGGATATGTGAGAAGGGGGAGTTAGTTCTAGGCAGACCGCACAGTCTATGCTAAGGCCTTGAGGCTGGAAAAAGATCTCATGTTCAGAGAATGAAAAAGAAAGCAAGGGTGGCATGGACTGGGGAGCTGGACCCCCTGAGCCAGCCTTCCTTACAGATACTGCAGAGCCCTGGGCAGAGGCTGTGGCCTGAGAGGGGTAAGTCCCTGGGCTTGCTCCCAGATGCCTCAGGCTTCTCTGAGACAGGGTTGGAATGTGCTCTCATTGCGTGATGGTGGGTCGGTTATCTCCCTCCCTGAGCTTCTGTCTTCTGGACAATGGACACCCCAATCCATTTAATGCCAGGACAATGTGTATGAAATGTACAAGTGGTANCCACAGGGTACGTGGAGCCTCCTGCCTCAGTTTCTCACACTGCTTATCTGCTATTTGGAGGTTATGGCCCCATCTTCAGACTAGATTGGAGNAANGTCAGTGTCTACAGCAACAGGGCTACCCAGACTTTTGCCATGGTCATGTCCCAGATGGCCCCCTGCTCCATGGTCCCCAGGGCTCTTGCCTCCCCTCCCTNAGGAGGGTTGGGCTCCAGCTAAACAGAGCATCTCCTTTATTCTGTCCCCACGTGTCCATATCCTGACTTAACAGCCCAAGAGGGGAAGCAGCTCTAGGCCACACAGCAAAGGAGTGGGGTCAGGGTCCTCCAGCCTCTCAGGCCAGACCTCCATCCAGTCCTGACNCACCTCATCTGCTCTAATTTAATCATTCTTTCCCAATGGCTCCTGTTTCTGTGCTCCCATTCCACCCCTGCCCCTCAATTTTGGACCAAAATTAACCCCACGCCAGTCATGAAGCCCCAGTCATCCTCAATGC
>LZPO01116604.1:486699-510494 GCA_001675575.1 Neotoma lepida | reverse complement strand
GTTGTCCCTCTACCAAGCATACTGTGCCAGGGACCCTCACATGACTGCATCACTGCCTCTTCATAAGTCTCCCTGATACTCTCCAGGTCTACGCAGGTGCCCCCCAAACCCATGTCACCTCACTTTATTTAGAGTATTTGCTCCTTCAGTTAACTTATTGTCTGTATCTTCCATTAGACTGAGAGTCTTGTGATAGGAAGAATCCCGATGGAAAGAGAATGAACGACTTGCCCCTCCCAGGGTGCACTTACTCTGGGGCACGGCCATCCTGGTGGCAGTCCCTGGCACCTGAGCTAGACTCTGAGGTTCCTGTCCNTTCCACTCTTCCAATGGTTCTTTCTCCTCTGCTCCACCAGCCAGGCTGGCCATTCCCAATCTGAGTTGTTGAATCTGGTCTGCTGGTTTCTTCCTATTCTTGTTGCCTTGAGTTTCACCTAGTGCTGTCGTCTGCCAGGAGGNTCACCAGCCCTGCCCTCCCATCCATACATCTCACCTAGCCCCACCTCCAAACCCAGCCCTCTAAGCNGGCCACAGGGTGTGGTACAGGAGTGAGGGTCCCTTGTGATAAGACTCAAGGCTTCTGGAGCTTCATTGCACTGCAGCANCCAGCCTCTGGTCCCACACAGCAGCCCTCAGTGCACAAAGGCACAGGTTTCTGTCACCATCACAGGCTGTGCATCTGTAGCCTCAGACCCCAGACAGTAGTCCCTGCTTCATGACAATCTTCTTGGTGTCTGCCTACCTGATGACCTATTGGTGCAGTATCATCTTCTCACAGGAACAACTGCCTAAGGGCAGGCTAGCCCCTTTCCCCAGAGATACAACCACCTGAGGGTAGGCTAGCCCCCCCTTTCCCCAGGCAGGTGTCTCTTCCAGCCCAGGCCAACCATGGACTGAACCCTCCAATCCAAACACAGACATGGTTGTGATTATGTGTATACTCATTCCTGTCCCACACATGACCTCAGAGCCTCTGCACAGTAACCCATAGGACAGACAAGAATGAAGGCTTGAACAACTTGCCCAAGGTCACAGCAAATAAGAAATAGGGGAGCTCAGCAGGCATGATGGTGTGAACCTTTAATCCCAGCATCTGGGAGGCAGAGGAAGACGCAGGCGGATCTCTGAGTTGGAAGCCAGCCTGGTGTACATAGTTCCAAGCAAGCCAGAGCTACCTAGTGAGATNCTGTCCCATCCCCCAAGAAAGAAGGAAATAAGGGNGCTCTAAAGTTACGGACTAAAGTCCTGTGACAGCAGGGGCTGTCAGGCCTTCCCTTCTCATCAGCAGAACCTGGTGCAGAGGGCTCAGCAGCAAACATTCCAAAGGGAAGCATTTTGGTGGCAGGGCAGAAAATACAGGGAGAAAGATGTTGGCATGATCAAAGAACAACCTCAAAAGACCAGGAGCTGCCCATGACAGGGAAAACACAAACATAGGTAGAGGCGAAGGAGGGGGTNCCCACAGAATGTGAGGAGGGGCTCTGCCCTGGGGGAGAGAAACCTGTTTTTCATTGAGAATTCTAGATCATTCAAACAGTACAGGTCAAGCGCTGAGACCAGCAGTCCAGGGCTCTTCCTCTAATGACATTGGCTGTGCTGGGTCCATGTGCCACCAGAGTAACCCTCACTCCCGCCCACTGCTTCCCACCCCCAGCGCTGCAGATTGAGGGGGAGGGCTCTGCTCCACGTGCAGGACAAAGCAGNCAGCGCACAGAGACCGTGGTGAGTCACCCTTAGGCTCCCAGGCTGCCCCTGCCACTCAGGCGGGGTTCTGGCTGCCTGAAACAGCTTTCTGAGTCTGAGAAGGCATCGGGGGGGGGGTGCCCATATGCAGGAGCTGTGACTTCAATGGGTGACAGGTGTACTGTGATGAGGGCCCTCTGTGGCACATGTGGTTTGAAGTTCTTGGGTTCAGAGGATGAAAACAGTGGCTCTGAACCTGATCCCCATGGCTGGCTTTATCAAGAAGGACACAGATTTTATAAATATCACAGCCTTGCCTCGATCACATGGCTAAGGGAATTAGATAGGAGGCCAATTAGGAGAAGCTGGGTTGGCTGTGCTGGCATCCCGTGGGGGCTGTAGAGGAGTTCACGGTCAGGGCAGGTGGGCCAATGACTTTGTCTCTCTCATCCATGGTCACTACTGATCCCAGACCACAGAGGCAAAGCTAGGATATGGGGGCAGATCTTTGATATAAAACCTTCAGGCACAACTGAAGGCAGGAACCAGTGATCCAAGGTCAACATAGAAAAAAGGATTGGGGTGGAGTGGGGATGCTAAAGAGATGGCTCACTGGTTAAGAGCACTTGTTGCTCTTGCAGAAGGCCCAGGCTCAGGTCCTAGGGCCTTCATGGTGGCACACAACCATCTGTAACTCCAGTTCCAGAGGATCTGATGCCCTCTTCTGAGCTCAGTGGACACCAGACATGTTAGTAGTGCACATGCATACATATAGGTAAAATATACACATACAAATCTTACACATAAAATAAATAAGTAAGCAAACAAACAAAAAGGATCAGGGCTAGGGCCAGATCAAGGTTCAATCTAGAGAGGAGACCAAGGCTCAGCTGGAACCAAAGTCAAGGCTCAACTAGAAAGGGGACCGAGGTTCAGTCTGGGCCAAGTCAGGGTTTGGTTCGGGTCAGTCGAGGCACGGCATGTTGAGGACTCTGAGGGGGCTTCTCTTCTCGCTGTACTGGTCTTCCTTAGGGATGGGCCAGCACCCCTCGGAATCCAGGCCTGTTCTTCCTGGGGTGGGAGCTGGGAGCTTGACTTTAGGGAGACTAGAGGGGAGAGAGCAGAGAGATGTGCCCCCACCCGGGGCTGCTATTCTGGGCCTCTGTAAGTCACAGCGTGGGAGTTAAATATAGGGGGACACCACGTGGCAGGCCGTAGGTGGTTAATGACCCTGCAGGAAGCAAGTCAGAGCCCAGAGCAGGAGTGTGGCAGGGGGTGGGAGGACAAGATGCAAGGAGACAGGAGGCTTCTTGGCCTTGATCCTGTAGGCTCCTGGCCCTCTATGACTGCAGGCTCATCCTAAACCTCATNGTCCCATCTCAGGGTGCACCGCTGAGTGAGGATCGCTAAGCTCCCTTCATCTGCTCCAGGCCTTGGACTGACTGATGCTGTTTCCCCAGGGAGGGCCAGATGGACAGCTCATGACCTGACTCGCCATCTTCAGGGGTGGAAGCCCTTCCTGGCCCCCAAAGTTGAGGAAAAGAACTCTCCTCTGAGACCTTTCCCTAGCTGTAGTTCACCTTGGAGCCCACTTTGCCACACAGATGTGGTCCCCACTGTCTCTCCCATCAGACTGGGAGACCAAACGCTTAGGCTCCATCACTCACTCCCTCACTGCCTTCAGGGCTCCAGAGTCATTGCTGCTCTGAACCTCAGACCTTTTGGGGACCAGGCTTGTAGCAGCCCCGTTGTGAGTGCAGTCACTCTATGATGGCTCCAAGGACACAGCCAATCTGCACAACCTAAACAATTAGTCGCCTTGTTTTCCTCTCAAGGGCAGAGTATTACACTAGATCATTCATGTTTCCCTTTTCTTTGTCTACTAGGAAGTTCAGAGTCAGGGTTATACTTCCCTTTAGCGAAGTATAACCTTAGGCTATTAAACTTCTGCCATAATTCACTCTTTTCCTCATCTCTTGCTTATTTATTTTTCCAATTTAAATAAGGGAACTTTGAAAAGAAGAGGAAGAAAAGGGACAAATCACTCATAGCTGAAATGGTAACTGCTAAAGTTATAGAGAGTACTTAATATGTAATGGGCTTAGTTCATGACCTGGCATCAGGGCTCCTTGTCTTTCATAGGTCTAGCATACCCACTGAACCAAGGAGCACAGAGAGGTTAGTTGGCTTCTCCAGAGTCACACAGCTAGTAAGCAGGAGAAGAAGAATTTGAAGCCAGTGTGTTCACCTCCAGCTCAAACATGCCACGCCTCCTGCCACTTCAGCCAAGGCTTTGATAGACGTCAGAGGGAGATGGGGTGGTTGAGTTTGAAAGTCTAGAGAGAAAAGAGATGTGAGGAAAGTGTCTGCTCCTGACAGCAATGAAGGGCAAGTCAGGGAGGAAGGACTGGTACTCTGTGGGCTTCCAGATTCAGGAGGAAGGGGGGTCACAGGAAGGCTGACCTCCATTCAGGATAAGGCAACACTTCCTCCCAGGGGGGTGGCTGCCTGTATTAGAGGTGCTTGACAGCGCCCTGCTGGAGACTCCAACCCTACTTAGGGCAAATGGACAGAACATGGGATAGGAGGACCAGGCAGGAAAGAGGCTCAGCCTAGAGGACTACAATGGGCGGCATGGTGGTGGTCCTNACTCAAGGTGAGCTGCCCCTTTGACAGCCCCAGAAATGCCTGGGTTGCTACTCACATGGAACACAATGGGAGGGCTCAGGGAGGGTCAGGAACCTGTAATAAGCTGGTAGAATTACTCTGCCCCAAATGTCAGTGTGTCCCCGTTGAAGAGACAGTGAGATTTAGCAGTGACACACTGGACTGGCTTGGATGATGACCTCAATGAGACAGTGGCATTGCCATCAACCCATCCGTAAACATGCAGCATGTGAGTGTGCAACAGAGACACTACTCCATGGGGGCACGAGGGACCGAGTATTCAAAAACCACTGCTGGGACCACAGGCCAGCCCAAGGAAAATGAAGCCAAATCCCACTTCACAACACATGCAACGACAGAAGACAGATCTAAATTTGGGGCCGCAGAAGCAGCTCTGTTGGCACAGTCCCTGCCTATCATCAGGCCCCGAGCAATAGCTCCAGTGTGGACTAAACTGAGCATGGTGGGGCATGCTTGTAATTCCAGCACCGGGAGGTGGGAGCAGGAGGATGAGTCCAAGGTCATCCTCGGCTACACAGAGAATTGAGGCCAGCCTGGGCTACATGATTCTCTCTCAAAATNCCAAAATAAAACAGACAACCAAACAACACCGATCCCAAGGCCTAAGATACGAAAATANACAGGAAGCAGGAGCTTGAAGTTCTTGGAGAGGGACACAAAGTGACCTCCAGTGGGAAAGCCCTCTTAAACAAGAAGAGAAGTCAACTAAAGGGAAGGGCTCCATGTCACAGCACCAGTATGTCCCATTTCTGAATGAAGACAGCACAAAGTTCAGTGACAAGTGACATTCGGGGGTAGGGNGAGCGGGAATGCCTGGGACAAACGCTAAAGACTCACATCTGTTCNTCCGAACTTCTTTCCCAAATTAGTAGGAAAAAGGGAAGCGACCCATTAAAAAACAAAAACACCAAAACAACAACAAAAACCAACAGGCAAAGTGGATGAGCAGGCATTCTGCAGCGGTCTGATGACCNCTCACCACCTAATGAGGCATCCGACTTCTCTAATAGTTGGCGATGCTAATGAAAAGGAGATATTTTTCTCCCAACAGATTGGCAAAATTAAAGAGTGTTAAATCAACTGATGGTGAGGAGCTGAGGATGTGGGAACTCGGATATATCACTCACAGGAGTGCAAAGTGGCATAATTACCTCGTGGGGCAACTTGGCAGTGTTTACCAACACAGAATTTCCTCCGCCCAAAGCCTAGCATGCATCCCAAGGAGGCTGGAGGGAACCGTGGTCATGGTGGAGTCAGACTGCCCACCAGAAGGACGAGGGAGGTGTGTACACAGCCGGGGAGTGCTACTCAGCGGGGAAGAGCCATGACTTCAGCTGCCCTTGCACTTGGGTAGATGAGAACCGCGTGAATAATACAGTGAAATGCAAAGACAACGAAGTGACTATGACTGACGCATCTAAGAGCTAGCCAAGTGTGGGCTCAGGAGAGTTCCACACAGAATACCTGTGTTTCTCACCTTCTTCCCGCTCCCCCCCTCTTCCTTCCTTCTCCTGGTCTGTGCTGCTGAGTCCTGAGGATGCAGTCAAGGCCCCAGGCTCTATCCTTGGCATGGACAGCACTTCACCACAAGTCCAGCTCAACATTGAACCCTCCATTGGACTACCAGCCACNTCCTCTCCCTGGACTGTCCTGCTGACCACATAGCCACTGAAGGCCCTCACAGGAGTATCGATGGGGCAGTTTGGTNCCATAAGCAACCTCAGTCTCAGTGGTCGAAGCTGCCTGGAGTGCTCAGTCCCTGTCATCCTTTTCCACCCCTCACCATTCTCTCTGTTATTCCACTGTCTTGTTCCCTTTTTCATCTCCATTTGCTATGGCGCTAGGCTTTGGGGCCAGAGCAGGATGTTGAAGGAGGGGACAGCCATACCTTAGGGTCCAGGAGCTAAGCCAGGGAGTTGGATCTTCTAAGCCATGGGTAAGAAGAGCAAGCAGCTACTTCTACTCAAGACACCCAATGGCTGCCAAGGGCACCAGCCACGGTCATGTCCAGGGCCTCAGATGGCCACAACAGGACCCTGGAGACAGAATGGCCAAGGACAGCCTAATTAGGCTTGACAGCAGCCCACAAGGCTTATTAAGCTCAGAGCCATTGGGGGAACTGAGGAGGCAGGGCAGCCAAGGCTGGCTCGGCCACCGGTCCCCACAGGGACACTTGGCTCCACAGCTCAGGTCAGCCTGCTCAAAGCAATGCCTGTTAGCTAAGGATGCCAAGTGCCTCCCAGGCTACAGCTACTAGTCTGTCTGGGAAGAGGAAGTGGTGGCTTGGGGCAGCTGTTTTGGGCTGTTGTCTGCTTCCAATTCTGACTGGACCACCCTAGGAAGTGGTTCCTTCCTGTTAGTTCTACCCTATCCATCAACTCTTCAGATCCTAAACCACCCTGGAGGCTAGAGATAACTCTGCTTCTGCTGGAGGTAAGGGAACAGTGCCTACAGAGGACAAGTGACTTGTCTGGGACCNTACAGTTGAGGCAGATCCAGGATTTGAACCATAGGCTCTTTTACACCTAGTTTGTGACAATATTAATTTCTTATTTCCTTAGAGCCTAGGCATTGTGAGGAGAGAGTGGCTGCCAGGGAAGAAATGCAACAGGGGCCCAAGTTAGCCAAGCCTAGCAGGTCACACCCCTCCTTCGATCTGGCCTGGTTACATCCAGGACCCTTTCTGGCTTGATATGTAAGTTTGTGGCTTTCTGTCCCAAGGTCTTCCCAACAGTTTCTCGATAAGTAACCTGGAGGAGCCCCTGGCTTCTGCTTTAGGGTGGCTGTAAGGAAGAGGACCCTGGGTGGCCAAGCACTTGGCATAGGGCCCAGCACACAGGAAGTGCTCAGGACACAGGCATCCTTTCCCATGCAGTCTTGGAGCCTGACACACACACACACACACACACACACACACACACACACAGACTTAAGATTGGGCCCAACTTCACAGCTTTTGGGAGATCCCATGAGATACCCACCCCAAGTCATCCCTATGAAACAATACCTGTCTTCCATGTTTAAGACCAATGTCACCCATGCAAGTGCCATGGTGCAGAGCTCTACCCCCGAGACTCTACCAGCAACTTCCCCAGTACAGTCAGGGGAACTGAGGCTAGAGATGTGGTCCATGGATCCCTTTGGTTTTCTAAGCTTCTGTCCTCTCATCTCTGAAATGAGATTAAATCCCGGCCCTCCCCTGCAGGCTCATGTTTAGAAGGGAGAGGCATGTTACTTAACAAGCTCCTGCAGGACTCATGAAGATGGAGACGTGAGCACCATCCAACCTCATATGNCTCTCAGGACTGCGCAGTGCCAGGGTCAAAAAGCACAGCTGGGCCCCTGGAAAACCATATTCTGAAAGGATTCTTTAAACTTCCCCAAGACAGAACCACGGACAGCACCCCCATTCTAGGACAGGCCAAATCCCCTCTTCAGGACCACGGACAACGCCCTGGGCCATCAGCACCGCGGACAAGGCAGGGGGCGTGGAGCACTCCACAGAGCCCAGGGCTGAGGTCAAAATGACAAAATCTAGTCAACCCAAATTACCCTATTTCCTCTGGCTACTCACCCCACTGTTTGGAAGTCCTCAAAGGATTTTCCCAATTCTCTTTCCAAATGCCTGTCTCCCAGCCAGTGTTTTTGTTTTTTCGCTTTTTGTTTTTTCAAGACAGGGCTTCCCTAACTGTGCTAGGTTTCCCTAGCACTAAATGTCCTAGAACTCACTCTGTAGACCAGGCTGGTCTCGAACTCAGAGAGATCTGCTTGTGCCTGCCTCCCAGTGCTGGGATTAAAGGCGTGCGCCACCACTCCCGGCCCCAGCCTGTTTTTTACTGTTTTTGCCGTGCCTTTGACTAGCTTTTACGTTCCATGTAGCCCAGGCCTCTTAAACTTGCCATATATCTGAGGCTGGTCTTGAACTCTTGACCACCCCTACCCCCTGCCTCCAATCCAGGGTGTTGGGATTTCAGGCATGTGCTGACATGTCTGGCTCCCAGGCTGCTATCCTTTGTGTTACCTGCCCACTGACATTTCTTAGATGGAGGAGGCAGCTCAGAAAGGCCTACCCAGGTACGTGACTGGAGACCCACATTACTAGTCCCAGAGAGGTCCCTGGCACCCCCTCTTTGCACACATCTGACCTCACTGGGCTTCTTGATCTATTCCTTAAGGCACAGAAGCCGCCCTTCTGAACCTCCCTGTCATCACATTGCTGAGGCCATCTTTGGCTCCTCAGCCTGCTCATGCCTGTTAGTTATCCTTGCCCTGAACACCTTCCTGGCATCGAAGGCAAATACTCACTATGCAGCCCAGACAGCCTCAGACTTGCTATTATCCTCCAACGGATGCCCAGACCTTTGTATGGCTTGGTGGAAGTGGAGCTCATCTGCCGACTTCCTCACTTGTCTCCCTACACACAATAAGAGCCAAAAGTGCTCACTGTCTGTCATGGGTTGTGGGTACCATGTCAGAAACACGGTACAGAGGGGGTGGATGGATGCATGCATGGGGGAGTGTAGGTGAACAGCAGCTCAGAGGCAAGCGCTGCTCTCCCCAGGGAGGCNACCTGTCCCTGGTGCCTAGGTGTCTGTGAACATCAGCACCTCAGGGGTACTGAGGCATCCTGAGGAGCGCTTTGAAGTGGCTCTTTGCCAGCCTTCCTGCTAGCCATTTTCCCCTCTGCCTAACAGAAGCGCCCAGTTAGAAATATCCATGTCATTAGCCTTCCCTTGCTGGTAGGGTGGCCATGGTCAAATCTAGGAAAAGAGATGTGGGCACAAGTACTCCTGGGAGGGGCTTCCAGGAAGTCTATTGCTTTCTGCTAAGAATGGTAGGCCCAGAAAGCAATAGCCTCAGAAAAACATTGTGTTTTTCTGCCTAGAATTCAGACATCCAGTACAGAAGTGGAGCAGCCACTTTGTAGCCATGAGAACAAAAGACACAAGTCAAGCATGGCAGAGGCCTGGACCTTCGGTGACTTGAATTGCCACACTGGCCCTGGTTGGCCTGCCTGGATAGTCCCTTCCATCCCTCCCTCTTTTCTCCCTTCTCCTTCCTTCCATTCTTTCCATTCTTTTCTGGCTTTCTGTAGTTCTAGGGATCAAACCCAGGGCCTTAGCTAGACCATGCAAGTGCTCTGTGGCTACGCTGAATCTCTGGCCTTTAAGCCTGTCGTTGCTCTTGTCTGGACACGGGGTCTCCCTAAGTAGTTTAGAATGGCCTTGAACTTGCTACATAACCCAGGCTGGCCTCAAATTCACAATCGTTCAGCCTTCACCTCCAAAGTGCTGGTATTAAGGTGTGGCTTAATATATNCCTGGCTCCATCTGGATTCTTATTACAACCTCCTGGGTGTTTATACAAATCCTGTTTGTTTTCTTCTGTTACATGCAACCAAATGCAGTTCCCAAGGGAATCCNTATTACAGCAGGCAAAGTTCAGAGAGGTCACATGATTTTTCCCCGAAGTGAAAAGATTTGTCACCGGCCCATGCTCAGGAGCTAGCTGCCAGCTGCCACCACTGCCTGTGGCCCTAGCAGTGTAGAAGCTTCTCCTCTAAGCCTTCCTGATCCTGCTTGCGTTCTGGCACTAAGTTCCGCTGCTGTCTCCTTTGCATACCTCACCCCTTCTTAACCACATGCAGGGAGCTCCTCCTTCCAAAGCTTGCCAGCAGGTGCCAGGCTTCTGTGCAGACCCTGAGCCTGACCCATTAGCCCATGTAGTGCCTGCTCCCTCCTCTCTCTGGTCCACAGTCTGTTACTGTCCAATGCAACAATATCTCAGCAGATTCTCACCTCTCTTGCAGACAGCATCTTGGCTGACCCTCAACTGCTGCCAGAGTGACTTTCTGACAGGTCTAGTATTCAAGGCCACCAGGGTCTGGTTCCTGTTTCTCCCTATCTTTTACTTTTGTGACTCTGTCTCTGTCCTTTGGCTCTAACTCAATCTCCAGGATACAGAGAGGCCCCTTGACACTCTGCCTCAAGTGGGTGCCCACCACCAGAAGACTATCATTCCTACCAGACCCTGCTCCATTCAGGCAGCTTGGGATGGCATTATTTACTGATGGATCGTATGTGGAGCTTCCTGAGGGCAGGAGGCCTGCCCATATTCCCAGCAGTGTCTGGCAGGAGGCCCAGCATGGAGCTTCACTGGGAGGTGCTGAATGAAGCTTCNANGAGCTGCCTACACCTTCCCGACACCCACTTTCTACTCCAGCCAGCCAGAACTACTCACACTTCCTCAGAGCTTCCTACTGTGGCTGCCACTTGGTCTCTCCAGACTAGGCTTCCAGGTAGGCCTGGCCTTTCCCTTCCATTTCTCCTGGCAGAACCAAGTGATTAAGTGTCTAGACTCAACAGGGTGAAATGAAGACACTAGGTGGTGTGTGTGTGTGTGTGTGTGTGTGTGTGTGTGTGTGTGTGTGTACCCATGTGCACACGTGCATGGTGTGGTCATGTGGCACCTCCATCTGTTTTTATGCCTGCATTGCTGCAACTGGGTCCCCTATCTGAGTGTGAACCCCCTTAGGACTGCCCATACAGCCAGAGCTGCAGGAAGCAAGGGAAGCCACTGGTCTCTCCTGAGTCACTGTCTGTGATGACGGTAATGATGAAGAGCCATATTTGTAGAGCACTCGGCATGCAGCACGTGCCAAGCACTTTCCCATGGCTTTTCACCAGGAAGACCTACCACTGCCTCATTTTACAGAAGAATTAAAAGAGGCTCAGANATGTGGTGCCACTTCTGGAAGATGACACAGGCAGGAAGTGTCTAGAGCTCTGATCTCCTTCATCCCAAGGCTGCCATCTGCCAAGGTGAGCTGAGCCACACCNAGGTGGCCTGTGATATGTGACAGAGGAGCCTCTTACTGCCCTCCTGCTGCCTCTGAGGAAAGGCTGGAAGCCACTACCTCCTGGCTCTCTGGGAGAAGTCTGGGCTGGGCAGACTTACCCTTATCTGCAGCCCCACAGAGGACAAGAGGCCCAGAAGTCTCAGAGTGAACAGAAGTCGTCAAGCTTGGGCTCCAANTCCCCGGCAAGGCTGAAGATTTTCCCAACAGCCTGGGCCAAATTTATCTGCCAATCCCCCAAAGAGCTGGTTCCAGCGTCTGTCTGGAAATGTCAGCCCGTGTGGTTGGAGGAATGCGAGGAGAGTTTTCCCCTAAATAGCAGGAAGCATATGGGAGGCGGATGGCGCCCGACGCCCCAACCTGCCAACTCTTGCTCAAGTGGAGCTAAAAGGGACCCAGAAGGGTCTGGAATTCCTACCACCTCCCAGGGAGGAGGAGCTGGAGACGGAGACAGCAGCAACGAACTGGGCACAAAGTGGGTCCTGAAGGGTGGTGAGCAGGAGTGCCTGACAGGGACTCTAAGGCTCCTTCCACCAGCCATAACAATGAGTCACCATTNATGGAGCACCAGCCACTTGCATGGGACTTAGANGCTCTCAATTGGAACTTCGCAAGTGACTCTGAGAGGGACTCCTGTTATACCCATANCGCAGATGAGAAAACTGAGGTTCCGAGCAAGCACATGAAACCTAGGCAGGGAGGGACCTCCCATATCCTTAGTGGAGTCACAGACCTTNCCAGGTTTCAGTTGCTGCTCAAATAGCCCCAGGGCTAGGGAGCTCCTACCACCCCACTTACTCCATCTACAGAGAGTTCTTTATGTCCCAAAGGCTTTCCTGGCCCAAGTTAGCATCTCCTTCCCTGTTAGTACCAGAGCAGACCCTTCTAGCTCTCAACAGAGACAGACAGGCAGTCAGGCCCCTGGCGGCCTCTGGTTTTTTCCCTTCCTGCTTCCCGCCATGTCCTCACATGCTTGCTCGTCTGAGGACCCGTCAGCTCCCTCACCTACGTCTGCCTTGACCATGGTAAGGAAGAGAGAAGCCCCAGCCTCCACGGATTACTGAGGGCCAGATCGCCAATCTCAGCCGACCTCTCTGGTCCCTGCTTCCCTCCTGCCCTCCAGCCGACCTCTCAGCTGGAGGCTGGCAAACTCTGCAGAGCTCGGCTTTGCCATGCTCTTTCTGTCCTTCATTCAGACTCCTAGCAGAGTCTCTGGACACCCAGGCTCTATCAACTTGAAGCCTTGACCTGAAAGTGCAGGCCTCCACCTCTCCCTCCAGCCAGGCTTTCGGGGGCCAGCCCTCAGTGTCCCGGGTCTCATCAAGATTGTGAACTTGGTCCTATGATGTAGTTTTCTAGTCCACAGTGGAGAAACAAGGAGTGAGCTACCCATCTCTGAAGGTATGCAAACAGTGGCTAGGCATCTTGGGACACGAGTTCTGATAGTGATAAATACANGATTCTTTGACAGGCATTTGGGTCCCTTCTCTCCCACATGGGGTCTTGACCTATCCCTGCAGACTGAGCTTCCAGCTTAAGGCAGGAAACCCAGTGACACACCCCTTTCCCACAGTATCCTTCTAAGGATCACTACTGCCTCTCCAGCATGAAATGCAAACCCCTACCCTGTCATTCAAGGACCCTGTGGCCTGGGCCTGAAGCATCTTACTTGAAGGTTGTGCACCTACCATCTGCCCCTGGACTTCTGGCATGTGGCTATGTTCTTCCATCACTGTCTGATGCTCTGGCATCGCCTCTTCTAGGAAGCCTTCCTTGCTTCCAGGCTGGCTTTTGTGTTTTCTCCACCCTCTGAGCACATTCTCTTATTTCCTCCCAATTCTAGATAAGTCTTCTGTGGGCTCCCTTCTTGCCCCTCAAACCTGCAGACCCTAGAGGCCAGGACTGCTCCCTTTTTGAGGGAGGCATTTCCTGAACGATACTAGGGCCTCAAAGGTTCTCACATTCTGACTCACAGTGCAAGGCTGCCCCAATGAGCTCTGACACTGAGGTCTGGCTCAGGACCCTATGGGAAGCTGCCTTGTTTCTTCTGATTATTACAAAGATCGCACATCAGGCTAGGAGCAGTGGTGCACACCTGTAATCCCAACACTTAAGAAGCTGAGACAGGTGCCGGGCGGTGGTGGCACCAGAACTTGGGAGGCAGAGGCAGGCAGATCTCTGTGAGTTTGAGGCCAGCCTGATCTACAGAGTGAGTTCTAGGACAACCAGGCCTATGTAAAGAGACCCTGCCTCAAAATAAATGAACGAATGAATGAATGAATGAATAAATAAGAAGAAGCTGACACAGGAGAATTCTGAGTTTAAAATCAGCATGGTCTGTACAGTGAGACCCTATCTCAAAACACTCCAAACCAGCAATAAAGTCACACAGCTTGGGGAATTCAGATATTATAAATGGAGAAATGTGCTGAGTATAACCACATTTGGCCACTGTAGGNCACAGCCTAGGATGAGCATCAGCCCACTCTATTCCTAGTGGGCAGTGAATAGGTCTAGGTTGCCCATTAGAGCACTGAGCACCCCTAACAACAGCAACTGGTTGAGGGATGAGCACACCCCAGAAGCTGACCAATCCACACCATGACTGACCAATCCACACCATGACTGACCAATCCACACCATGACTGACCAATCCACACCATGACTTGGTTCAGGGAACTGGGGTTGAGCTACCTGGGAAGAACTCGCACGGACTTCTCTGGACAGTGACATCTTGTCACTTACACAGGACATCTCTGTGAAAGCTGGAGCTGCCACTGAGCAATCCAGTCCTGGGGACACTGTCTGAGCTGCTGGATTTAGGAGAGCCTGAACTTCACAGTTACAACCCCCAACCCCACCCCCGCTGCAAGCTAGGTATGGGTTTTCTGTCACTTGTACTAAAAAGATCCTGGATGAAATGAGTAAAAATTAAATTAGAGCCCTCCCCTCCCCCACATCAGAGGACATCACTACGAATGGTTTAATGGCTGTCCTTCCAGAGCCAGATATGTCTCTCATCAGGAGATTGAATATACACATTTTTCCATAAAAATGAAAAAAATCAGTGGATATCTAAGTAGGTACCCTGTTCCTCCTACCTTGGCCCTAGCATTCAGAAGACTCCAAATCCAGGGATCTTGTAACAATGTATCATTTTTATTTTTTTCCTCAGGACAGAGCCTTACTATGTTGCTCTGGCTGTCCTGGAACTCACTATGTAGACGAAGCTGGCCTCAAACTCAGAGATCAATGCATCATTTTTTAAAACTACATTTACTTACTTGTGTGTGTGAGTTCAGTGTGTGTGTGTGTGTGTGTGTGTGTGTGTGTGTATAGTGCGGAGGTCAGAGGACAATATGCAGGCGTCAGCTGTCTTTGTCTATCATGAGGGTCCTAAGGATTGAACTCAGGTGGTCAGGGTTGCTAGAAAATGCCTTCACTCACTCAGCCATCTTGACAGCCCCCATGCTTAACCTCCTGTTTTGTTTTTGTTTTTTTTTTAATCTCCTATTTTTCCCTCAACAACAGGCCACGGACAATGTTTCCATGTCGACAAGGACAGAGCTACAGTGCTGTCTCCACGGTACACAGAACGCTGTTAGCTGCTGGACGGAATTTATTTAACCATCTCTCACAGACAGATAATTGGGTAGTTTCTAATTTATCACCACCATCAAGGGAAGTGTGGTGAGGCTCAGGCTGCTCTGAAACAAATGCCCATGCTTGCATGTGTCGGATTCTTCGTGATGGAGAGCCCGGGACTCNGAAAGTTTGGCTTCCTGAGCTGGAGTTTCTCTGCTTGAGATTGAAGGTTCTGGGCATCTAGAAGGCACTGCCTGTCTCCAGACAAGTTTAGTGGCAGCTTCAGGGCCAACATGTCTCCAACAGCAGCCTCTTTGGGGACAGTATTTACTGGTGAGGCAAGTTAGTAGGTCAAGGGGAGTGGACAAAGTTTGGGGGGGGTGTTGCTGATCTGGGCTTTTGCTGGCCCTGTGCACAGAGCTATGCTGTCCTCCTTGGGCCTCATGTCTGTGACCCAGGAGAGAGGCAACCTGGGGGAGGCTGGCAGAGTGTGAACACCTGCGGTACCACCCTGGTACTGTTTTAGCCCTGTCTAGATCTCAACCCTTTCTGATGCTATCCATCTTTTTGTTTTGCAGGAAACAGCCCCATAGAAGGCAAGTGACTTGCCCAAGGTCATACAGCCAAGAAGGAATAGAAATGAAGTACAGCCCGATCTGATTTCCCAATCCCTCAAGTCCGCATGCACCAGGGAGAGCACTGAAACAGTTTCTAGAAACTCCCAAACCTGACGACAATGGCCTCATGTTACCCATGCTGGCTTATAACCTCTTTTTTTTTCTTTTTTTTAAACTCCATCACACACTATGAAGTTCTTTCTGCAACAGTAAATTTAGATCCGGCCCCGTTTCTAACAGCCGCAGCAGGCGCCACTGTACAGCTGCAGCAAGCAGATTTAACTAGTCTCCTGNTGATGGACAAGCAGCTTGTTCCCAATTGCCCTGCTACTACCAACAACACTACTCAGGGCGCCCCAGCAAGGCTCATCTGTGTCCTGTAAGGCAGTCCCATGTCACAGTGTAGCCCTGAGCTGTTAATCTACTTCACCACACTGGTCCCATGCCCTCTCACTCTGCTTATGTGGGTGGTTGTGTAACAGCAGTCCTTCCCCAAGCCTGGGTGCTCCGGGAGGGGTGCTGAGGAGTGCAACTGTTCTCAATAAACCTCCCTGGAATGTACGGGTGCCTCTGGGGCCAGTGCCCGGAGAGGTGAGCAGGCTTCTGGCTTCGGGCCCTGGACAGCCTGCTGCATGCCGTGTTCTAGGGCTGTCCTCAGCACCAGTTGGACATATTGCTCTGCCTTTGAGTGTGACTCCAGCTACATGCAGCTCCAGCTCTGCAGGGTCCTCAGCACTGGGTCCAGCTTGCTTACATACAGAGTGCCCAGGAGTGGGGTGGCACAGTCACTCACCATCACAGCCCTTGGAGCCTCAAGCTAGTTACTTCTCCTCACCAGACTTCAGAACCTTCATCTGCCCAGCAGGGCAACAATGCTGTTTCTATAGGGTTATTCTGAGCTCGACAAATTAATAGATTCAGTACACAGTAAGCCTGCAGGCAGTAAGTTTAGAGGATGGGTTTGAGCCTGCCTCCTCTGAACGACCTCTTTTCACCTAGAATGAACTTGAGTCTTCCTCAGCCCCTCCCCAGCTGTCCCTTAGGATGTCTTGCTCCTATCTGGAGCATTTGTTAAATGACCAAATGCCCTGTACTGGCCTTTGTCAGGGTCTTAGCCCTCCAGCTGCCCATGACCATAAAGACTTGCCTACCTTCCCACACCTCAAACATGCAAGAGGCACAGACACAGCAGAGACAGANGGCCCCCGACCCTCTCGGGTAGCTTCTGACCTCTCATCTTTGCTATGGAGGCCTGAATTACCTGTCTAGGTAGTTCTAGGCATATATANGTAGCTTTACCTTGGAAACCTCACTCACCCCTTTTGTACAATGGGTAAAATGAGAAAATCTGTGAAGATTTGACATGATAAAAAAGTTCAACAGTAGGCTGGATGCAGCTTGGTGGGAGAGCACCTGCCTAGCAGGTGCAAGCTCCTAGATTCCATCACAGCAAAATTAAATAAATAAACCAGGTGTGATGGTATGTGTCTGTAATCCCAGCACCCGGGAGGCAGAAGCAGGTTGATCTCTATGAGTTCAAGGCCAGCCTGAACTACACAGTAGGTTCCAGGTCAGCCAGGACTACATAGAAAGACTCTGTCTCAAAATAATTAAAATAATACATACATATATAAATAATATCTTTTAAAAAACAGAGGAAAATCCTTAGTAAGGAGCCTGGTACTTAATTGTCACTAAATGGTAGCGGTTATTGCTGGAGCTGCAGGNTTTTTTGTCACTTTACTGTGACATACACTACCACAAGGAACAGTTCCAAGACAAAAAGTCGAGTGTGGTAAGTGACCACAGGCCAAGGCTGTGCCCACCCCCAGGTCTACAGTCAGNCCCTTGTGTCTTCCAGCTCACAGGTCCTCTTTGACACAGACAGTGGATCTTTTCCCAGACTTCCATGGTACTGTTACTACTGTCAGTAAGTGGACAAGAATCAATCAATCCATTGATCAGTGTGTGGCTGGCTCCCTGACCTCGATTCCCTGGGGACCTTGTCCTCCCAGCCGCCTCTGCCCAGGCACAGCGGCTCCCTGATGGCTTCCCAGTTCCTTAAATAACCAGCTTGTTAGCAGAATCGCAGAAGTAACACCTCCCTCGCGCCACCCCGGCCTCCATCTTTCCACGTGATCCTGACGGCTGCTCCCTCCGAGTGCCAAGGAATCCCTTCTCCGTCACTGGGCCATGCACAAGGGGGGGCTGTGAGCAATGGCAGCTGTGCCTTCAGAATCTGCCCTAGGGTGGAGGAGGCCTTGGAGCAGTGCTCATCAGAGGCTAAGGCATCTGTGAGCTCATGAGGAGTTGAGCAGAGATGCTGAAGAGTACCAGGCATTCACCACAAAGCCAGGCACCTAGTAACTGCTCAAGAAATACCCACTGCCTCACAGGCTGGCCCTGTGACACACATTGTCCTCAGTGAGACCCGGGCCTGCCTTGGGCAAACCCAGCATGTTTGCACAGGCACTCTCTGCTCTCAGACCANGATGTCCTCAACACTTCTGTGGTGACAGCTTCTCAACCAAATGCAACAGCTGTCTCCGGTTGCTACAGCAGACCGGGCCCAGGTCAGGGGAACTGAGCTGGGGTGGGGGCCCTAATTAATGGGGCTCCTTTCACAGTTACTAACAATAAGGCTGGCACCGCACAAATGTGCAGCGCCTGGTTCTCAAAGACACACTCCATATCCATTATTGACAGTGAACTTCACGGGTTTCTATATAATCCTCGATATTTGCATATTATGCATATTTACCAGTCTTTTCCCTTCTCATAACCATCTCATCAAGGAAGCTGGCAGCTGTTGGCAGATGAGAGNGTGGGAAGCAAAGGGGCTGGCACCACCAGGAAGGCCACTGTAGCAGCTCTCTGGGACCCCAGAAGGCTGATGTGTTGTTTCTGGGTCCTGCTGGAGTCTGGCAAAAGATCATGAGGGATGCACACTTCCCCCACTCCCTTCTTTGATCCTAGCCCCTGGGAAGCTGAGACCACTCAAGAAGGCAGATCTTCAATCCAGGGCCCCATACTGTAGGCTGAATGGTGGCTGGGGACCCTTGGGTTTCCTCACTTGTGAACTGGACTTATTACGCCAGCAGAACTCTGGCGGGGCAGGGGGGTGAGGTGTTCCAGAACAAGGAGATAAATGAGCCAAGTACTGTGGTTGGCACCATGTGGGCCCGAGGTGGCTGTCCCCGCTCTGTGGGAAGGATGACGGAGGAACCAGGCTTTGTGAAGACAGTGTGGGTGTGGAGGGACAGTCAGAGATAGGGCTGGGCCCAACACCTCATTGTGAGTTTGGGCAGGTGGGGCTGGAGGAGGAAGAGTGCCTTCTTGTCAAGCCACAGTCCACAGCAAGGCTCCCTGCTCCCCTTCCCCTCCTGAACCTGTGCTCAGCCCCTACCCCAGCCCTGGGTGTGGCATTTNAAANGTGCAGGGCTTGCTGTCTGTCCTCAGCAAGGCTTTCCCTCACTGAAGCAGTGCCCTGGGGAAATGGGCATCCTCACCATGCCCACCTCCAAAGTTGTCACGAGGATGGATACACCCAGCTGGTTAAACTGTAAGTTGTGCCCAGACAGGAACACCCTTGTGGAGGTCCCTCTGCCAGCTCGTGGGTGCTGGCAGTGGAAGGGCTGGGCATTTCCCAGTGGTGGCAAGCACCATGGTGGGTGAGGTGCCCAGGACTGTGTGTGGCTGTACTTACCAACCAGGAAGCTACGTGCACAGGAAAAATGGTAGCCGGCAAGCGTGCTGCAGATGACACCTCAGAAGTGGGTGTAGGACTGAGGACTGCCACACACATCCCTCCAGCACTCCATCAGAGGCATGAGTTGGACCCTGGTCACACAGGGGGGCCACCAGGCTCCAGGCAGAGGGTGGCACCAGTGCCTGCAGGACACAGGAGGAACACTGATTAGCCAGAAATGAGTGCTGCACCTTGACACCTTTAGACCAGCCCTAGGGAAGGGGCAAGTCNGCACAGTTGTCATAGAAACCCAAGTGTTTGTGTAACACTGTATTTTCCAGAAAACCCTGGCACCCCAGCTCATGAGAGGCCCACGTTGTCTTTAGAGGTAGATTTGCATGTCATGCATATTTACAATGCCTTTCCACCACCCACAGAATCCCTGCAGCAGCCAGCAGTGNGGAAGCTATGGTTCCCAAGTCCTTCCTCAGCTTGCTCCTCCCCTTGCTCCCCCCCCTTCTCCACCTTATGAGGGAAGTTAGGAGAGGGGCCAAAGTCACACCACTGTGAGTTCCAATCTCAGCTTGGCTCCTCACTCATTGAGGGGATAATGGACAGGTGCTTTCCTCTTTCTGAACCTCAGTTTCTCTTCTTGTTAAGAATACTCTTCNGAGAACTGAGAGGTCTCAGAAGGTAATGCAACAAACAGTATGCTGGCACAAGGTACTTCCTTGGGAAAGACCCTGGGAGGTGCCATTCTCCTGTCCCAGCAGCCTGAGTGTTTCCCTGTGAGATGGAGGGATGCCAGGCATCTCCGCCTCGCTTGCCTAACCACTCTCTGCCTGGATGTTTGTTAATGGGAAGAAGGCCCTCCACTGCACACCTACCCAGGAGGCATCTAACTGACCCTGAGGCCTCAGAGGATGTCCCTCTCCCCTCCCATTCTACAGGTCACAAACTGAGACTGAGAGATCAAGGCAACATTAGCATGAGGGCCAGAGTCTGAGCAGCAAGACTGGAGANGCAGCCTCTCCACCAAGTCCTTGGAGGAGACACAGGGACCAGCTGACCACAGGAAGAAACAGGTAGGGGCAGCTGAGGTTGGGACGCTCATCATCCTCATCGGCCTGTCCCCAGGCCCGAGGACGCCCTCCCAAACTCTCCCCAGGGTCTGCCCAGACACATCAGTTCCCACACTGCCACACGTGCAACAGACTTCATTCCTCCCTTTCAAGATAAGAAACTGAGGCACACAGCATGGCAGGGCAGAAGGAAGAGTCCTGATGGGGTGTCTCCAAACCTCCTTNGAGCCGTGACACTCCTTTAATGAGGAGCACACACTGATCCCCAATGAGAGCATTCTCTCTCTAACTCAGACCTCTGGTTCTAAGACAACGAAACCCATNGCCCTGAGGAAGAACAAGAAAAACAGGCAGGACTAGCAAGGGTTTGGGTAGCAGGAAAGGAGATGTGGGACTCAGCATTCTCAATGAGAGGACACATGCTCAGAAGTATGCATGGAAGACCTCCAGGTGCATTGTGTGAAAATCCACAGCTCGCNGGGTGGTGGTGGCGCACACCTTTAATCCCAGCACTCGGGAGGCAGAGGCAGGTGGATCTCTGTGAGTTCGAGGCCAGCCTGGTCTACAGAGTGAGTTCCAGGAAAGGCGCCAAAGCTATACAGAGAAACCCTGTCTCAAAAANACAAACAAACAAATAAACAAACAAACAAAAAACCAGAATATCCACAGCTTGCTCAATGCCCCACCTGGGGAAGATGCCATTCCCACCAAGTTATCACTTGGAGCCAAACTCACCCAGCATTATGGCTGAAGAAGAGGTAACAGCAGAGGAAGGCATCCTGACCTGGAGGTCTCTAAGCCCCCTTGGAGCCCCCAAGTTTGCCTAGTGAGGAAAGGCTGAAAGTCCCCCCTTCTCCCCTTCTCTATGATGGGTAACAGACCCTAGGCCCCTGCTGTCTGTGACACCATTTAAGTCTTAGACTTCCAACACAGACGATCTACATACAAGGCAAAGATAAAAAAGTTCTATACTAAAGGCCTCATACTGCCCAGTGCCGCTGACACAGACTGTCACAGGTGGCTGTGGCTTTGTAAAAAACGGAAAATAGAATCAAGTCTGGTCTCAGCTGCCAAGAGCTGTGGCGAGGACAAGAGCTGAGAGCTGGAAGTACTTTCTGGGGCAATGGGGGAGGTTCTAAAATGGACTGTGGTGATGGACACACAGCTCTGTATATGAGCTAAAAGCCATCTAACTTCCAATTAGTGAGACATATGGCACGTGCGTTACAGCTCAGTAACTGTTAAGTCCTTTGAAAAAAAAACACAACAGAACTTGGTGGCCATCCATAATCTGAGAGCCTGTGGCCTCCTTGGGATTCCACAGGGAAAACCCACAAATGTGCTTCCAAGAAGCCCTCTATCCCAGAGGTCTGTGTGCTTCTGGGAAGCCACCAGATGCCTAACAGGTTGGGCTCCCACTGGCACCAGGACCTCTTGGGACGTTCCTTCTCATTGCTGAACACACTGTCCCCAGGATCCATTTCTAGCCTCATGGATGCTGTTGTTCCTTCAGACTGGGATGCCACTAGAGTGAAGCACCCTCACTTCACCCACTGGCGCCAGCACTCAGCATGGCACTTGGCACCTAGTAGGCCCTTGCAAACTGAAATGTTGAGCCAGAATTACAAACCCTAGTGTGCACACTTGGTTCTAGGTTGTGGCTCTATTCCCTTCTAACCATGTGATCCTGAGGTGGCCATGTAAGTGAATCTCAATTCCTACCCCCAGAGGGAGCCAGGGATTAGCAGGAAGAATGGAGGTGAGAAGGTCTTCCTAANGCATTCCTCCACAGCTACCTGTCTCCCCAGAACCCCGTCTTTCCAGCCACNNATGCCCAAGCTCTGGTGTCATTCTTGACATCTCTCNCTTCCCATGACCAGGCTGAGATGCTACAAGGGACCCACCTGTCCATTAGCCACTGCCATGCACTAAGTAACCACCAGTTCCTGCCTGGATTATCCATGTTGGCCCTGGGCTCCTCATTTTTTCCTCTTGTTCCCAGCACCGAAGGGAGAGCTGTTAGGTTAGAATTCAAGTCAGATCTTACCCCTCCTCAGCTCTAAAACCTCCGGGGCCTCACCTCACCTCAAGTACAAGCTGACAACCCTTCAACCACCACAGGCAGGCCTATATCAGCTCTGCTCAAGCTTCACTCCCGTTTGCTTCCTTTGCTCCAGGTCCCCTGACCTTCATGCTCTTCGTTAGACACACTAGGCATGCGCTTGCCTCAGGGCCTTTGCCTAGGCTCTTCCTTTGCCCAGCACATTGGTGGCCCAGATGTCCTCAAGCCTTATTCTCTCGCTTCTTTTACAACCTTTCTGGCACTGGCTGCTTGGCTGAATGAGTGGACCAGGCCTCCATTTACACTGACTGGTCAATGACAGGCAGTACAGACCCACAGCGATAATTTTTAACTCAAGATCAGAGGGTCAACGTAAANGTTGAGGCTCTCAGTTATNAAGATGAGTGACCGTAGGCAAGCTTCTTCATATTTTTGTTTTGCTTTGACACACATCTCACTGTGGAATTCTGACTGGCCTGGACCTCGAAAAGATCTGCTTGCCTCTGCCTCCCTAGTGTTGGGCTGCCCAGTCTTCTGGGCAAATTTCTTAACTTCTCTGTGCCCAGTTGCTGATATCTAAGATGGGGATGGTATGAAGTCCCCCCTCAGGCAGCCACTGTGAGGCTCAGAGGAACACAAGATGCTATTACTCCCTGACAATTCCACTGGACCTCCCTAGTGCCCAAGCTTGTGGTTTGCCATTCTCTGCAGTTATCATTACCAAACAGGACACAGGATCTTGGCCCCTCCCACAAGATGCTCCACCCTCATCCATGTCAGTGTTCTGTCAGTTCCCTAGGTCACAGACAGAGCCNCTGGCATTTGAAACCGATCAACAAAAGTAACATTTAGTAAATATTTCCAATGGTAAAGTGGATACTTACCCACTGATGAGCTCCAGCTTTCCCCTGATTCCCTCTCACAGGCCTGACCTTTCTCTCCAGCCCACTTCACCTCTCAGAGGTCCTATAGCAACTGTGGGCTGCCCTGTGTCCATCTCACACCCTGTGTGAGTAAAGCCCTGGAATGAACTTCCCCAGACTCTAACCTCCTCTGCCATCCTCTAACCTGGCCACCTTCCTGGGCTACCACCAAGTGACCAGGGGCNCTTCTGTCCCTTCTCGTAGTCTCTCATCTTCTACATAAAAAATCCTGTCCCTGTCTTGAAGACTCCTGCACATCTTTCAAATGATNCCAACCCCTAGAACCATCTTGCAGGACCACCATCTCTGTGCCATCTCATGGCCCCACCGCCTCCCTAAACTCTCTTCTGTAGAATGATCCTTCCTTCCAAGACCTGAGTTGGGTGGGNCTCATGCCACAGCTGGAAGGTTGAGTCCTCAGCAGCTCCAGGTCACGGGGAGCAGGGCCTTCCAACAGGACTCGGCCAGGCCACCTCCAAAGCTGTTGGCCTTACCATTTCATGCAGTTTCTGCAGTGTTTGTTGTCCAAAAACTCAATTTGCAAAACAGATTTATACAGGCAATTTTAGTTCAATAAATGTAAAATGGGAAAGTGGTTTCTTTTCTTTTCT
>LZPO01116604.1:465171-486439 GCA_001675575.1 Neotoma lepida | reverse complement strand
CCCCTCACTCAATGCCAAGGGAGTGACCTGCTGGCCTACTCAGTGACCTGCACACTGACCTCCCTCCTCCTCACCCCAAACCCTAAGCTCCTCGGCCTGTTCCACAAAGCCCCTCTCCCACCTGCCTCCTAGCCTTGCCTCAGGCTCCTCAGGACACATCCACATACTCAAATAGGCCCCATCCCCTCCCTGCAGTCCACTTCTCCCCATGATGCCACCAATCACTGGAGTCCCTGTAGCAGAAATATGGGCACCATCCAAATTCCCTTCTTGCCCATCCCTCCACAAAGCCTGTTTCCAGACTGCCCTAGCCTCCCGGACTACTGCCTCTCCTCACAAAGTCTGCTTCCAGATTGCCCCAAGCCTCTAGGACTACTGCCTCNGGATCCTATTCCCACTACCATCTCCCTTAGAGCACAGGACACAAGCCACTTGGCCACCATCCACCATCAAGCTTCCCGCCCCTAGTTTACAGGTCCACACCAGCTGCCCCCAGCTTCTCACAGCCCACCCTCAAGGCCACATGATAACTAAGGCCTTCACTGGACATGACAGTATGAAAACAGACACAGAACCCATCCTCGGTCCTCATGATTCTCAACTCAAGAGCTGGACTTCGATGAAAGAAACCTGTGAGGCCACAGGGCCAAACAAGGCACAGACAAAGAAGGGACCTGTGGTACAGGGTGGAGGTGGAACTGGACCAGGCAGAGGGCAGGATGGAAGGGTCCACTGTGGCTGACTCCAAAGGAACCTGGAGGACCCAGTGAGACTTGGGACTTTCTCAAGCATGAACTCTGGAGCCACACATCCTGTGGTTAGATCCCAGTCCTGCATGGTAGCTACTGACCTTGNAGGGTGACCTTAGTGCTCCGTCTGTGTGCCTCTTACCAAGATCTGCTGTGAGAGCCACAGGAGCCCCTGCACACCCACTCATTCCTCTCAGCACAGTGGCTGCTCTGTCCTTCCTCTCCGTTCCAGGGGGGACATCCCCAGATCCCCCAGTATACTCCCTAACACCAGAGGGTACTGAGCTCTGTGCACAACATGCTTTGTCCTGTTCACACATCTGTGATAAAGCTTCACTNAGAAGTAGGCAGAGTAGAAATTAATAACAATAACTAATAATAAAGTAGAATTATAACAATATGCAATAATAAAAGGTATGCAAATGCACTCTCTCCCTCTCTCAAAATATCTCATTGTACTGAGGTCTTGACAATCTCAGCATACAATTGGCGTGGCTAGGATGGCTATGAAGAATTGTGAACACCCACCAGTCAGCTGGCAGGCAGTAAAACATTTTGCCCAGAGGAGGTGCCACTGAGCCTTGGCCGCTAACCCCATGCTCAGTGGCTGGTGGGGCTTGGTTATGTTTGTGCACGATGCAGTGGGCTGGCCAGAGCCCAGGACTGGGCAGAGAGGCCAGCCCCAGCTCTAAATTCTGTCCTTATCCTTCCTCGTCTCCTGCCCTGAGCCAGTCTTACCCACTGGCTATAGCCCCAGACCCACCCCTGGCACCAGATCCTAGCACCAGCCTTGATTTGGAGAAGCAGAGGCAGTTGCCCCGAGTTGGATCTGGGAGCTGGTGCCAGGTGGGGAGGCTCCCCTCCAAGTGCCTGATCTGGACGCCTGTCATCTCTCACAGCTGCAGAGCAAGGCCTGTCAGCAGTCACAGCAGATCCTGACATGTGTCACCATTCCAGAGGCCCCTGCTTCCTCCTCTACCCCTTACAGCTCTGCAGGCTGCTGGTCACCCATTTTGCATGGGAGGGCACCATGTGGCCTCAGGTTGCATGGTAAGTGAATGCCTGAGCAGAAGCAAAGTCAGGTGAGTGACATTCAAGCCCCAGGACTCGCCCCAGAGTTAGACCTGTCCCCCATGATCAAATTCCCACATCCTGTGGATGCATATTTTTCAAGTGTGGGGGACACTGTGTGCAAGAGAAATACTCTGATGCACAGTCCACACAGGGCTCCAGCACACTGGGCTTGCAGAACCGAATCTATGAAGTCTAAGAGCAGCACATGGCTCGTGGCTGCCCTCCTGCTCAGGACCTGGTGGTCTTTGGCACCTCAACCTTAGATCCCATTTCCAGGGTGTTCACAATATACACTGAACACACTGTTGCCTTGCTAGAAAGAGCCAAGCCATGAACAACTAGCTGGCATTCGCACCGGAGGCTACGCCACACCCTCCTCTTAGCTGCTTGTCTACAGCCCAAGGTCACTCAAGAAACAGCTGGCAGACTCCTGCCCTGGGCCAGATGTGGACAAGAGCCAGGCATACTTGTCTTTGTTCTCACAGAACAGTGTGGTGAGGGTGCACCTTACACTAATGTTCAAGACAAGTGTGTGGTCTGGAGAAGCCAGGGAAGGCTGCAGAGGGCAGCTCACTGCTGAGTGTCATGGCCCTTCACACCTAGCACTTATATCCATTCTCATCCATTGGTGCCTCACAGCCACCCCACCCCCTTGAAGCCTCATCCAATTCCTCAGGGCTCTGGCGCAAATACAGAGAACACAGTGCCCTGCACACAAACATTTGGGCTCCTACTCCATAAGTGGCCCCAAACTGGGCCACAATGAGGACAAGATGAGTCAGGCAGTGTCCCTGGAACACCCAATCCCACGGGGGTGGCAGATACANAAACAGACATCGCAGTCCACAGTGATGGGTGGAAGCCCAGGGCTATGGGGGCCGGCAGCCAGCCTGGGGGTGGGGAGTGTTTTGGACATATGGGAAAAGAGGGCTCTGCCTGAGTCCAAGAGGAGCCACAGGAAGCCACCAGGTAGGCAGCTGGGAAAGCGCATGCCATGTTTGGGAAACTTCTGCAAAGTGCGGAGCCAGCCTATAGACCCCAGAGAAGGAGGGGGGCATAGGGAAGTGGATAGTTCTGGAAAGACAGGCAGGGACTCAATCATCCACAAGGTCTTGTCCTGCCGGTTCAGAGACTGTCATCTCCCTGAGAGCAGNGGGGAGCCCAAGTACTTGGTCGGTTTCCTGTGGAAAATAAGCACCCCACAGCTCAGTGGGGCAGACTTCAGGTGGTGGAGAGACCTGGGAGAATGAAAGTGCTCTATCTGGGGTCTGAGTCAAGAGATACTAGGTTCTAGAAGCCAGTCAGGGGCTGGGTGGAGTGCTTGCCTAGANTGCACAAAGTTCTGAGTCCCTCTGGTCCCCAGCTTTGCATAAAATCCGGCATGGTGGTTTATGTTCTAATCCATGCTGGAGGCAGGAGGGTCAGAAGTTCAAGGTAATTCTCAGCTTCATGTCAAGTTCAAGGCAGCCTAGGATACATGAGACTCTGCTTTAAAAAAACAAAAACTAAAAAAAAATTTTTTTTAATTATAAATAAATAAATAAACAAAAACAAAGAACGGGGAAATGGTTCATGGCTCATGGCTTAGTCAGTAAAGTGCTGGTCATGCAAGATGAGCCCCCATGTAAAAGCTGGGCACTACAGTGTGTCTGTGACCTCGGAGCTGTGTGTGTGTGTGTGTGCTGTCTCTTATACACATCTAGATGTGTATAAGAGACAGGTGTGTACAGTGGATCCCTGGAGCTCTTTGGCCAGCTAGTCTAGACACCTTACATCAACTTTTTTTTTTATTAATTCATTTACTTTTATTTTACTTGCATGTAATTTTGTGTGACGGTGTCAGATCTTGGAGTTACAGACAGTTGTTAGCTGTCGTGTGGATGCTGGGAACTGAACCTGGGTCCTCTGAAGAGCAGTCAGTGCTCTTAACCAGCCCCTTTACATCAACTTCTGGTCTTCACATATTTGTGTACACACATACACACAATCTTCAAAAACTACAGAAACCATTCAGACTTGGGTTGTAGTGGCCTACAGGGCAAGCAGGTGGGGGGAATAACTTCCAGCCCTCAGTTCTGATGAGTAGGGAGAAGGTTCATGGAGCCCCTGACTTTCAGCTATAACATGGTCAAGCAAACTGTTCTTTAAGGGCCAATGGCAAATATTTCAGGTTTGCAGGACATGCAACCCCTCATTCAAGGCAGACACATTGGACAAGAGAACTGTTCATTGTAGCCTCAAGCCAAAAACATCCAATTGCTTCATCCAATCAGATCATCAAACCATAGTGTGTGCGTGTGTGTATGTGTGTGTGTGTGTGTGTGTAAAACCTCTACAAAATGGAATAGTACTGAGCACTTAAAAGGGATAAGATCCAGTGTGTGCCAAAAATACAGATGAACGCCAAAAATTTAAACGGAGTGCAAGAAGCTAGACACAAGATTATACACATGTTTCTATTTATATGACCATTCTAGAAGAAGCAAAATTATAGAGACAGGAAGAAATCAATGACCTGGAGTGGGGATTGGCTGCCAATGGACAGAGGAAACCTGGGTTGTGGTGCAGGTTGTACACTGTGTAAATCTGTAGAACTTCACCAGGATGAGCACTTAAGAGAACCAGTATGTAAACTGCATTGTTAGAAAGCACCCAGTGCGGGGTGTTCCAGGGCGCCCTCCAAAGAATGATGCCATCATACTCAGGTCAGGGAGAGATGCAGGCAGGCCTGTGGGCAGACATCACTCTGGACACCCTAAGCAGGTAGGACACTGAACGAGAGNTCTCCCTGGAGGTTCCAGGACTCAGGGATCCAGGGGTTGGTGTGCCCCCTGGGAGAGACTGGTCTCAGATGCTGGCCAGCACAGAACTCTGTCCTTCCCACCCTGCTGCTGGCTTCACACGCTGCTCTCCACAGCTGTCAAGGGTCAGTGGGGAAAGCAGGCTTCTGAGGAAGTCCTTCTGGATGCCACTCTATTGCTGGGTGGCCTCAGTTATCTGAGTAGAGGCCTTGTGGTTACAGGTTAAGGGGACAACCAGCACAGAATGGCCCCCTCCCTACATCTACGAGGGGGAAAGTCCAATGTGGGACAGGAGCACACTTCCATCTTGTTTAAGCTATAATTTGGGGGCCTGTCACTCAGAGGCAGAGACTCACAGCTTTTGCATGAAAATGTTCATTTCAAAGTCTGACCATGAAGCCGATGCCAGAGAAGACCACATCTGAGTTGTTCTCCACAGCTCCCAGGGACAGCCCGGGGTAAGCGCTCACTATGGACCTGCTGAATAAATGGCAAGGGAACAGGAGACTACAGACCCCATTGGCCATGCTCAATACCCAGTCCCTCTCTGATCCATCTCTCACGGCCACTCTGCAGACCACAGAGTCCACCCTCCTTTCCTACTGCAGCCACACTCCTCAGCCAGCACCACCGCTTCATGCAGTCAGCAGGTCAGGGCCCTGCCTCTCCTGACAGCCTTGGCCACAGCTGGGAGTAGGCAGTGTTGCCCACGAGCCACTCAGTCCTCCCAAGCTCCTGTCCCAATGGCCACAAGTGCTGCCCACTCATCTGGCTGTCACACGAGCCCAGTGAGGGCAAGAAAGAGTGGCTTAGGCACCCGCTCAGGCAGAACTTGAGGAAAGAAGAAAGGCTGGGGGCAAGGGTCCCCACACATCATGGACACCAAGGCTGGGGTGCCCTCTCAAGCTCTCCCTGCTGACTATTTCTCCTCAGAGTCTCCAACAGCAGCACTAAAGACCCTGTTAAAAGGAGCCTCATTTCCATAATGGGTACCTCCCATAATCAACCCGCCCTTGCCCACTGCAGGATTCATTTCATTGCAATAGACTTCAAGGTCAGAGTATGACTCAGTTTCTAGAGCAGAGAGGTGGGTGGGTAAGGGCTGGGGCTGGCAGGCATGAGGTGGGGTCAGGGTGGGGTCTAGGGGTCTGGAACTCCGTGAGCTATGCTAGGGAAGCAAGCAAGAAAACAAAGGGGCTTGTGTAAGCCACAGCACCGCAGATGAGCCACCTCCTCTGCGTAGATCTGCAGCTCCTCAGCCCACTCCACGCTCCAGGCACAACCTGTTTCTCCTGCCTGCACCATGTCGTGGGCTCTGCTCCTCCATCCGCATCACCATCTGCCAATCTCAGCTGTGAACATCCTCCTCACTCTGCATGCTCTCCGTGGGATCCCATGGCATGCCAGAGGCCTGCCCTATGGCTCTGCTTGGGCCTGGGTGCTGGTGCCAAAGCTACCGGTGCCTGCCCACTGAGGCCTGTTCAGGGCCACCAGCCCCATGGATGTAAGAGCTCTCCCTGAGCCTCCCAGACAGCTGCCCCGGTCTCCCCCATTATCCAGTGTGGAGTCACAGCCCTGCACATGAGCTCTGCCCAAAGGATTCCAATGCAGGATAAATTCCAAGGTAGGCCCTCTGGCCACACTGGAGGGGAGCAAACATCTGCAGAAAGAAGAATGGAACAGATTGGGAAGCTGTCCTGAGGGCCTGGAGAAAGCCCCTGTAGTGGGCTGGCAGGTGAGTCTGCTGTTCACTGATGTAGCTGTTTGCACACATTTACCAAGGGGCTGACAACAGGTGACACTAACTACTGCTGACAGGGAAGCTCCCAACAGCAAAGCGCAGGCCTGTCCTGTCTTGAGTCCATCCTCCTAATAACCATGTGATGTGGGTCCTGTCTTCTCCCATTTCACAGACAAGCAGCCAAGTCTCGAGGCTGGAAAGTGTAGGGTTGGATCTAAACCCAAGCCAACTATGTCCATGTCCACAAGATGTACTGTGACCATGAGCCTTGGCCCAGACCTCAGTTTCTACCCACGGTGAGGTGGAGTGGGTGTCCTGAGACAAACCCCACACATTCATCACACATGCAGCGAGAAGAGAGCCAGGTTCTTCTAGGACTGGGTTTCCAAGCAGCTAGTGCAGGTCCCCAAAGAGTCTCACTTTGCTTCAACATTTCTATCTACATAATGGAGCAGTAAGGTCAGCTGACACCTAGGAGCCTTGCCTTACTGCTGGGACATTCCAAGAGCCTTGTCTTCCCTTCCCTATGGCCTTGATTTTCTCATTTGTAGAGTGGTTGAGGGCAGAACCAATCCCATGAGATCCAGCACTGGGGTTTCCCAAGGCCACATCAACCTGAGCTTCCTGAAGCTGGGTCTTTGGGAGGACATTCCTGCACTGTTTCCATGGTGATGCTAAGGCCTAGAAAGGGGTGGCATGCTGGCTGCTCCCCTCCAAGGAGGTGCTCACTATGTGCCAGGGCAAAGTGGCCCTTTGGCTTTGGGGGACTGTCCCAGAGCCTGCTGCCTCCACATAGCAGGTAAGGACAGGCAGAGTCAAAGCCCNCCACATCTGCCGCTGGCCGTGGTGCTGAAACCACACAGGTCTAAGAGCAGGCTCTGCCCTGCACCAGCTTGCCATCTGGGAATCAGGAAGAAGACTGATGGAGAGGGACACAGAGGGAAGCGTGGCTGACTGTGAGAACTTGCACCAGTTCAGCTGCTGGGGGCTCAGTCCCCTCAATGGAAATGCAGAGGCAGTCACAGCAGATGGAGAGGCCCAGAGTGTCAGTTCTCACTGTCAGGTGGTAGATGATGAGCTTTGGGAAGGTGACATGAAAGGATGCTGACTCTTGTGCCCCCCAAGGGTTTTTCTGTCCCTCCTTCTGGCACTCCTGTGAAATAATGTTCTCAGAGAGGTTAAATTAGCTGCCCAAGATCACATAGCTAGTGAAGTGGGGAGCAAAGTTCAGACCAGTTAGCCTTAAAAACCATCAAATCTATCCCCTCTCCATTGTCAGTATCCAATTGGGGAGCTCAAGTCAGGAAGGGCCTGACTTACCACGATTCATCCAGAAAGGCTCCCAGAACATGCCTCTTCAATCCACTCCAAGCCGGGCTCCCTGGCACTGTGAGCAAGAATCTCCCCCACCACCACCACCTATGCTGCTGGAGCCACAGGCTGGCAGCTTCCTTCATGACAGTCTCTACCCTGCTGGAAGGTCCTCTATCAAGGCAGAGACATGAGTGGACTACAGAGAGCACGTGTCAGTTGTAGCCAAGGGCTGGTGGCCACATGGTTCCTGTTAACGCCCTTGCCGGCAGGCATCTGAGCACCAGCAAAGGTGGTGCCAGGAGAGCACAACTGGGCTCTTCTAGACTTAGGCATGCACCCGGCTGGGCCTCTCCAGACCCAGGTAAGCACACAGCTGGGGCCTCTAGACCCTGGTATGCTGCTCTAGACCCAGGTATGCTCCCAGCCTGATCCTGTCCACAGTTCTCTGATGGGTGGAGCATATGCTCACACACAGGCATACACAGATGTGGTTCAAATCTACTGGAGAGGGAGATGGGGACTCCTGGCAGCCTCAAACATCCAATTTTCACCTTGAGGAGGTCCTTGGGGTCCGGAAGGAATGGGGATCCAAGGAGGCTTTAAAAGGGGCGTGGAATACAAAATCAGCTCCTTCCCAGCTGAGTGGCCATNAGTGAATCAAGGACATTTGTCTCATGTGGTGTCACCTTTATATCAGGACTCCTAGGCCTTGTGTGAGGAGTACAGGAGCATGGGACCAAGGCATTTCAATCAGTGGCTACCCAGTGGAAGCCCAGTGAGGGCTTCAACAAGGAATGCCATGACTAGATCCCACCCTGATTCCACGCCCAAGCCACAGCTATCGTATGTCAGGATATCTGCGACAGCTACCTCTCTAGACAGTCTCCCCAAGTGCCCCTCCAACTCACTCTTGTGGGGGACAGAGGGGCCTGTGTAAATCGGAGAGGGAGCTGCTGCCTCCCTCCCCAATATCTAAATTTCTTTTTTATTTACCTATTTATTTTAATTTTTATGTGCATTGGTGTTTTGCCTATGTCTGTGTATGCCTATGCAAGTGTGTTGGAGCCCCTGGAGCTGTAGTTACAGACACTTGTGAGCTGCCATGTGGGTGCTGGGAATTGAACCCAGGTTCTCTGGAAGAGCAGCCAGTGCTCTCAACCACTGAGCTATCTCCTCCAGNGCCCTAATCTTCTAACTGAGATTCAGGAAACTCTTTAAGGTCAAGTCCTAGCACCATGTCCCTCACCCCTTCAACACCCTGCTGCCACCTGCCCCCCCCTTCCCTCAATAGGCTGGCTCATCTAAGTCCTTGGTGCTACCACNGGCTCACTTTCCCAGCAGTCACACANTGGTTCTTCATTCCTTAGTTTCACCTGTGTCACCCTAGCTGAGAGGCCTTCCCTGTCTGCCTGGATTTTAAAGCATCCAATACCACATACTAGCTTTGGCTTTAGGTCTCTGTCATTAGCCAGAGGAGAAAATACCCTGCCAGCAGTTNGGACAACTGTGTGTGCCTCTCGGCTACAAACACTCTCCCAAGTCACTCTGCCATGAAGTCCTAGGTATGCCGTCTGACCTCTGGGACAGAGAAAACAGTCTGAGCCCCTCCCTTCCAGTTGGCCCTTCCATCCAGGCCCCGCCCAGCGCTGACCCACTTTTGGAGCTTCTCTGAGCTCAGATGGTTGCTCCCCGAGGGACCCAATCCCATAGATCATAGCTGATTCCACTGAGGGGGGTGGCTGCTGGCGCCCATGTACTCTGTGGCCATTAATCAACATCACTGGGATGGAGGATGTCACGGGGCCTTTGGTGGGAGCTGGGCCTGGCCTTCAAGGCTTGGGAAGCTGCCAAGTTTGAGGCCTCCAGCCTCTTTTCCTGGATAGGTTCCTAGCCTGACACCCTCACCTGTCCATCCCATCTATCCCCTCAGTTCAATCCAAAAGATGCCCCTGTTCTTCCCNGTAGATACAACCCCACAGTTTTCCTCAGTGCACTCAACTCTATCAAAAGGGAAGCTGAGGCTNAGAGAGGAGTGGCTTGCCCACACAGCAAAACACAGCAAGACTGTGGGGGCTCCTGGCCCAAAGGCTTCTGCCTTTGCCCTCTTGGTGAGGAGATCCGGCTCCAGGAAGAAGGCAAGGAGCACTGTTGAGCCCAGGAGCACTCTCCTGGCTGCTATGTGGGTGTTCCCACTCACTCCCTGGATCTCAGAGGTCTATTTTCTGGAGAGAGACTCCTAGGGAAATAACCCTCTTGGCCCTGATGCTGTGACCCAAGTGTTCTGCCTCTGCCTTGCTCTCAATGAAAGAAACTAGATGGGATGAAGTGTCTACAGGGAGCTGGAGCCTGTATCACCAGCCGGCAGAAGTTGGGCTGCCATGGTGCCCACTGAGTTCTGAGGACAATGTACCTGCAGCTTCAGGAAACACTGGAAGAATGGAGTAGGAAGTTGGGCCAGCTCCTCCTCTACAGCCTGGGTGGCTCTAGAAAACCTGTTTTCCTATCTCTGCCAACTCAGTATTTACTAAGTGCCTATTGTATGCACCAGAGTAGACTGACCTGAGTGCAGGGCTCTGAGACAGATTGCCTCAGAGGACACCCACCTCCTCCTGCAGGAACAGAGTGGCTTTCGAGTCAAGGGACCTCCCAGCCCTGTTTCCTCATCTCTAACCTATGAACAGAGGGAATGGTTCCACTCTCAAAGGGTGACTGTGGGGTCAGAGTCCTGTGCAAGTAGGGCGATCATGCCTGCACACAACATGGACTTGACAAAAGCCAGGAGTTCTTGCTGGCAGTTGGGGACAGGACAGTCATCAAAACACATGACTCNGAGCTCCTGGCCTATGGTGGATAAAGCTGGTAAAAGGAGCATGTTGTGATTTGTGTTGCAGGGGCTCGGGACAGAGAAAACCACAGGTCACAGAAGATTCCTCTGACAGGGACACAGGCTTGAAAGAGAAGAACTGGCAGCAGGTCCTGCAGAGAGGGGATGGTTGGGTGACAGCCCTGTGACTGGACGTACCTTGATAAGTGTCAAAGGATCTGAAGAGAGAGGCTTGCAGCCAGGGAGGAGTGAACTGGGTCTCACCTCCCTACACCAGGGAAATGGGAGCACGCCTTTCTCCTCAGAGGAAGCCAGCACTGAGGCTATCTACTCCAGACTGGGCCTAGTGAGGTAAGAGGTATTCAGAGCCCACCCTGCTGGGATTGACCTTGGCTGTGTCTCTTCCCCTCTTCCCCTGGGGCTGACTCAATGCTACCAGTGGTGCCTGACTCACCCCTTCAGTGACAGCTACTTATGCCACCTCCTCCGCCTCCCAGTCCCAGTAATGGAGCTCTTCGGCTCATACCCAACCCCTTTCCCACCAGCCTCCAGACAGACACCAAGGGGCCTGTCCTCCCAGAAGCCCAGGTTCCTACTGGGAGGTCAGAGGGAGGTCCCTTCTGAGAAGCAATCCCTCTTTTCTCTACTCAGTCCTGCTCACACCAAACTCTAGTGTGGCCATTTCTTTGGATGGCCAANGCGCAAGCCAGTGAGCCCTGGCCTAGGCTGCTGTGTGTCCAGGGACATAGGGTATGGGTGGCTTATAAAGAACCTTCAGTGGCTTCCTCCACAAGCCACCCTATTCCTGCCACACCTTATGTCCCAGGGATGGTGAATCACACAGCCCCTGCACCTTGGGAACAGTCACGTGAAGTGAATCACAAGACAGAGCTGGGTAGCCCCGGCCCAGCTCTCAAGTGTGTGTGGGTACTCCAGGGACACCCCACTTTTGTCTTGTCCTCACTTCCAGAACAGGCAAATTTCATGAGGCAGGGGCAGTATGCGCACACTGGTGGGTAGTCAGAGAGGGCAGGTGACGTCAGGGCTCCAATGTGGGGCTCTGTTTCCTGAAGAATGTTGGGAATTAGATCTCCCTGTGTTTATGGGGGGGATATTTACAATGGTACTCAACCACAAATATGCTAAATGGGACACCTTTGGCTACTCCAGATTCCCCTCCTCACCTCCTTCGCTCTGGTCCTCAACTGTCTCCCTTCCCCCTCTGCTTCCTCCACTCAGCCTGGAATCCGCATCTACAGGTCGGGGTCTCTAGAGACTGTCCCACCTGCTGGTCACTTCCTGACACCTTTGCCAGGACTGTGGATCCCAGGCAAAAGCTATCACTGGGGCTCCATCTCTCTCCAGGCATGCTCTTTTGCAGTTCGCCTCAAGCCCCACACACGGTTCTTGCTGATGTCCCCAACCGGCACTGGTGCTCAGCACATCCTCCTGGCTACATTCCCTCACCCAGTGGTCAGACAGAGCATACTGAAACACACACCTCAGACCCTGCAGGGCCTCCCCCTCTAAGGTAACCTGGAGACCCTCCAGAGGCTGCTGAATCCCCACCCTTTCAGCAAAATCCTCCCTCCCAGTCAGGTTCCCCTGCTAGGGGCATATTCCTACCACATCTTGTGTCTTTGCCATACTATCTCTCTGCCCAGAATGGCCTTCCTTCCTCTTCACCTGGGCAGCTGTTACATGTTTTTCAGAGTTTAGCTCAAATGACTCTTCCCAAGGATGATTTCCCAACCCCAGCCTAAGTGGGGGTTCCTCTGTTTGCCTAGTTATATTTAAGGATTTGATGGCTCCACCTAGGCTGGTGGTTTCTGAGGGTAGAGGTCAGGCTACCCAGGGCCTTGCACACAGCTGACACTCAGTATATGTTTACTAAATGAATGACTGGTGGTTTTTTTACTATCGTTCTAGCAGCTTCCAGATGGGCCTCCCTGCCACCCCCTGTTACTCATGGCTGGGTCCCCGCCAGCACCCAGCTCTCGGCAGACAAGGCTCCCCACACATGTCCAGCTCTAGCGTGTCACACAGCCTGAGGAGCTTCTCTCGCAGCCCCCGCCTCACCCCACAGCATCCTGGACAGCCAGGGACCTTGAGGATCAGGGACAGAAGCTGTTGGCCCACACACCTATAGATCACTGAGACCCCAGACCTTCCTCCCCTACCTCCCCTCCCCTCTCAGGGCCTCAGCATCCTCTTTGGACAAGCCAAGCCCTTCTTGATATAATGGTGAAGATAAAGGGAGATAGGGCTGGAATCCACTGAACNGAGTCACAGCATCCCCTAAATCCTAGTCCAGGTGGCAGACAATAACCAGCCTGGTGGCAAGGGCCCAGAGCCCCCTCCCAGGGACACACACTAAGTCTGGGTTNAGAACACCTNGAGAAGGGGCTCCCATGCTGAGTAGAGTTCTTAAAGCTGCCACAGCCTGGAGCCCNAAGTACCCAGCGTGGCAGGGGTGGGGGATGGGGGAAGTGATGACCCAGGGGTAGGGGCCCATCTGGGTTGCTGCCACCTTAGAGCCACCTCCATTTTCCCTGGTCCTCCATTTTCCCTCCTCCCCAGCTNTGCAGGCACCTGCTCCAGCGATCCCTGTCCCCAACACAGCTTCTCTCCTCCTCAGCATGGCACCAGGGTGGTCATGCCATTTGAAGGGCTTTCTGGATGGGTGGGTGCTGCCAGAACCTCTGTCAGTTCTAGCTCTGCCTCAGGGTTGGATCAAGACCTACCTCCAGGGGGCTTGTGAGCCAGCCTGGGGTTCAGTCTGCGCTTTGTCCCCTGCCCAAGTACCTAATTGCTAAGCACNACCTTCTAGCTTGTGAAATGGACTTGGCATCCCCGATCAGCCCGGGGTTGGGGGGCAGGGGAAGCACTACATTAAGTCTCACTCTCAGAACTTTGCAGCCCCCTGGAATGAATCTTCCTTGAAAACCCGTGTGCATGTGGATGAGGGTAGGGCTAGAGACAATCTTGGTTGCCAGCCTCAGGAACACCACCCACCTCCTGTGAGGCAGAGTCTTTCATTGGCCAGGAGCTCACCAATTAGGCTACACTAGTTGGCTAGTGAGCTCCAGGGATCCCCCGGCCTACATCTCTCCAGCACTGGGGTTCCAAGTGTGCCCCACACCCAGCATTTTTAAGTGGGTTTTGGGGTTCAAAGTCAGGTCTTTGCATGCAGAAGGCAAGCCTTTTCCAGCTGGGCCATCTCCCAGTACCCTTTTCTCTCTTTTCACTCCGAAGTTCTGAAGCTTCCAATAGCTAAGCTGCCAGGAGCAGGCAGTGTGGGCAGAAACAGACACTAGGTACAAACAGGGGGATCATGCTCCAGGGGTCCCAGGGAGAAGAGGAGTGTCTCTGCAGCAAGGAAGCACAAGCAAGGCTGACTTTTGTGGGACACAAAGCCTTGATGAATTCACGTCACATCCTAGGACTAATGAGAGCCAGGGCAGCAGGGCAGGTTGATGGTGGGACCTCCCTTGGAGAAGATGACCCCTTGTTCTCCTTCCCCAGGGACAGTGGAACCAAATTCTACTCCAGTCTCATTCACATGCCACATGCCACATGCTAGGAGTCACTTGTCCCCAGACACTGGCATTAGTGGCCACTATTCTACTCATTGGAGAAAAGACATAAGCAAAATACATGTGAGTGACATTTGAATTCAGGCCAGGCACAATGCAGGAAGATCCCTGTGGGTGTGAAGGACAGTGAGTCCAGGGCAGAGGGACAAGCCAGTGCAAATATCCTGGAAGGTGGAAGGTGCCAGCATGGGGAGTCAACAGCTGTCAGCTGAGTAACCTTGACGGTTAGAAACTTGTCTGCATCAATGGGCACAGAAAGGGGAGCNGAGAGTGAGGCAGCAGAAGTACCATGAAGCTCAGGGCAATATACACAGNTGTTCTACAGATATAGGCAAAATTCCGGATCTTAAGTCCTGTAAAAGCACTTGTCCCCTGGAGGAGGAGAATGGCCCTGGCCGCAGGGCAGGAGCTGCTCTCCCACACAAGAGCTTGCAAAGCTGTTTGCCCCCCTTTTCTCCTGCATTCTCTCTGACCTCACTTGTCAGATCCTGTAGGCCTTGAGTTTTTGTGTCCCACCCCAAAGTTAGCCAGTCACTCGAGGTGGCAGCTCAGGTCCAACATAGGAATTTATTTCCTCTAGGAAGGAAGGTCCTGGGAGTAGTGGGAAGGCTTCCTGGAGGAGGCATCTCAAAGGTGGGGAGAAAGGGATCTTAAGCTCTGGGCTAGGAGGAGAGGGAAGAAGGCAGCACGTCAACATCCTCGACAAAGCAGCTAACACTCACAGAGCATTGCTCACAGGCAAGCAAGGCATCATGGCAGCATGTGCTTGGCATTCAGCTTGGGCCAGATGTTTGAGCTATCTCCTTATTGCTCTTAAAGGCTCTAGGAGGCACGAGCAAACTGAGTCAGCAGCCACAAAACCACTTGTCCAGGTCCTGCAGCCAGTGAGTATGTCCAAGCTCTCAACTCCCAGGCTCATGGTTTCCACAAGACGGCCCAGGAGCCAGCTAAGGGTTCAAATCAGAAAATAATGTTAAATGATTTGTTCTGGAAAGATGTTTGCCCAGAGAGAAGGACTGAGNCCCCTGCCTCAGTCTCCCCTCAGCAGCCTAGGATCTCAGCTCCAAAGCCTCAGCTCCGTAAGGGTGAGGCAAGGCTTGGCAAGGCTCCTTCCCACCCACCCCAGGGACTCAGGCGGCAGCGCCAACCTGCAGCTTTAATTAAAAGACCTTTGAAACCATTAACAGCAATAATAATAAAACTCCAAATAGGACCCGATAAAGCAGCAGACTGCAGGAGAATTAAAATGGGTACCTGGTGTTCTGACACCCCCAGGGGGCAATTGGCTCTGAGGGAGGTGTGATTTTCACCTCCAGTAGACCTGTCAGTCCCAGATACTTCGAGTGTCAGAGGAGAGCTGGGGTCTCTTCAGCAGGTGGACACTGGATGCGGGAGTCTCCAGCNCCCCCAGCCCATCTCACTAACCAGGAACAGCTCCTCCCCCAAAGCTCAGTGGACCTCCTTTCCGCCTCCACCCAGCCCTGATTTTGATTTAGGTCACCTTTACCACCCCTAAAAATAGCTCCCCCTTAGTGGAGTCTCCATGTCCACCTGAGCCCTTGCAAACTGTGCTCCACAGTGGGCTCTCCACAGTGCAAACCACACCCAACCACCCCAAGACCTTAGTTAGCCAGTCCTCAGGGCCTCCAGCATGGCACCTTCCCCCACACCCTCTGAAGAAGCCCAGCTCCTCTCACCCCGGGGCCTTTGCACAGAAGAGACCTGCACAGCCCACACTTGTTTCAGTCAGACTCAATAACTCATCCCCAAAACCTCTGAGAACTCCCACCCCTCCCCCAAGCCCCAATGGTCCCTACCCACACTGTAGTATTTCTGGCAGTCCTATCTGCTTGCCCTCTGACCCCTGTAGGAGCCTGTGAGGGCAGA
The DNA here is from genome assembly GCA_001675575.1 of Neotoma lepida. Classification (NCBI taxonomy): domain Eukaryota; kingdom Metazoa; phylum Chordata; class Mammalia; order Rodentia; family Cricetidae; genus Neotoma; species Neotoma lepida. The sequence continues at coordinate 470,453 of LZPO01116604.1, read as the reverse complement.
ACCGGTCTGAATTATGCACAGCTGTGGCCCCAGCGCCTAGCCCGGTGCCTGGTACACAGTAACCGCTCTCAAGTAGAGCTTGCTGAATGCTCAGCTAACACGATCTCCCTGCTGTCCTTCCTCCCTCAGTCACCACTCCCAGACATCTAGTTCCCTGTGGCAGAGGGTGTGGCAGGAGCTTCCCGACCTCCTGGGTTTGCTGCTGNTGATACCCACTAAGGCAGGTCCCCAAAGGCAGATCCCAGGAGCCATGCCTTAACTCCGTACTGTGGGAATGGCAGAAGCCGGTCCCTACCATTTTCTATCTGCATTTTCTTCTATTTGGNAAACACCTGTCCCTACCTCCCCAGCCCTAAGCTAAGTACATAGGATGAAGCTTCACGGTGGGCCATGACCTGTAGAGGACGTCCAGGCCTGCAGGGGGGACCAGGCAGGAACTGCAGTGGGGTGGCCAGGAGAAAGCAGAGGTGTGGGGGGGGGGCAAGTGACACAACCATACAGGCACCAGATCCTACCTCACCATGTACATACTGTGTTGCCATGGCAACAGACCCCACCTCTATGAGCCTCAGTTTCCTGACACCTAGTGCACAGTAAGTGCAAGGGTTGGGGGGCAGGGGGCGGTTGCTGGTGTAAGGAGAAGGACAGAGAAAGAAGAATGTGGCTTTCCAGAGAAGGTGCTGAAAGGAGANAGCCCAGGACCATGCCTGGAAAAACACTTAGGAGGCACAAAGGAGTTGGCTGAGCAGAGGGGAAGGGAGGAGGGGATGCTCCCACCAGTGTGGTGGCGAGAAGTGTGTGCAGGGCACACTCATACCTCAGCCCTGGAGACAACAGCTCGAAAAGCAGGGTTTGTTGTTCTTTAGAGTTTTAAACAAACGCTTTGGCTAACGATGTGGCTCAGCAGTGGAGTGCTTCTCTAGCACCCANGAGATGCTGGGCTCCATCTCCACCCCGCCCTTAGACCTTCATTAACTTCTTGGTATGAAAAGTTCCAGGCATTCAGAAAGCAGGCACTACACTCACAAAGTACACCGTGAGCCAGGAGAGCAGGCTAGGTAACCCTAGCATGTCCATGCCTTGGGGTCCCACTTTCATCCTCCATGGGTCCCAAGGTGGGATCAGAATACAACAAGGCCAGACACTCAGAGCCCCCACACCTTCCCTAACTGACCAGGTAGAACAAACGTTTAGTCCTTACAGACTGAAGTAGCATCTCTCTTGGGGGGGGGGGTCCAGCCAGACCACAGTTTCTGCCTCCAAGAGGACAGGAATTTGCTCTTGGAGGAAGGGAGCCCTCTCTGGAAATGCTTTGAAGCTCCATGAATATACATGGTGGCAGGCAGGCTTTTGAGATGCTAACAAGCTACCTCAGCTGGAGAAATTGGGGTCACCAGCTTTGGGAGCCCTACCTGAGGAGTGGCTGGAGTGGAGAGGAGGTGCTAGAGACCCAATGCCTCAGCTCTGACCTCCCAGCCTCAACTTCCTCGCCTGAACATTTTTTCAGCTGGGCACAGGGTAAACACAGGCACTCAATACATGCCACCGCATATCTGCAGATGCTCAGGGCCAAAAGCTGGGCGTGGCCACCCATCTCAGTCTGCTTAGCCCACTCTGGCTTGTGTCCTCTGCACTTCTGTTTCCCCAGGTACAAATGACACAGAGCCATGACAATGAAAAGATGGTCCTTGCTGCAGGAGAAGAGACCTGAGTGGGTGAGCCAGGCGGGGAGAGAGTACCTCCACCTAGCATAGGCTCCTGGGCTCTATCCTTGGCATAGCCAGAACGAGAAAAGCAAGCATGAGCTGAGTGTGTGTGCACTGAGCACACAAGGGAAAGTAGGCTGGAGGGGGTGGGGCCGCAGCGGTCTAGGGGAGGGTCTTAAGAGATGCACCCACTTCCGGGGGTGGGGCAAAGGTAAGGCTGAAAGGCTGGGAAAGGAAATGTGATGTCACCTCTGGCTCTGCAGTTTCCAAGTTCCTCTCACTTCAGCGCTCTGTTCCCTAATTTCCTAGGCTCTATCTTTCTTAGCACCTGTGGTGGTTTGAATGAGAATAACTTCCATAGGCTCATAGTTTTGAATACCTGGCCCCCAGTTGGTGAACTGTTTGGGAAGGATTAGGGAGGTGTGGCCTTGCTGGAAGCGGTGTCACTGGCTTTGAGGTTTAAAAGGCCATCCCCAGAGTTGTCTCTGACTTAGACTTGCAGAACAAGAGGGGAGTTCTCAGCTGTTCCTGCTTCCATGCCTTTGTTCTGCCATCACGGTCTCTCACCCTCTGAAACCACAGCCCAATTAAATGCTTTCTTGTGTAAGTCGCCTTACTCATGATGTCTTGTCACAGCAATAGAAAAGTAACGAAGATAGCACCCCTGAAAATGTCAGGCAGAATCAGGCCAGTGCCCCACTCCGGGGGTGGGGGTGGGGGCTTTGTATTCACTGTTCTGCCTGAACTCTGCCTCTAGTCCAGGTCTTTAAAGACTGGGTCCTATGTCAACTCTTCAAGCTTTGACCCAAATGTCATCCCTTCCCCCTAGGCAGATCCCTCCTAACCTGCTGCTCTCTGCCACAATGTTTATTCTGGCCACAATTACAATGTCAGTGTCTGTGTCAGTGTGTGCATGTCTGTGTGCATGCGTGCGTGCACGTGCACNTGTGCGTGTGTTTGGAGGGGGCCCAGGTCAGAGGGTGACACTGGGTATCTTCCTCACTAGTTCACCATCTAGTTTTTTGAGACAGGGTCTCTCACGGAACCTAGGCTAACTAGCCTGCCCCTCCTCAGCCCTGTTTGNTTTTTTGTTTGTCTGTTTTGTTTTTTGTTTGTTTTTACATATACACCACTGTGTTTAGCATTTCAAATGGATGCCAGGGATCCAGCCCAGGTCCGAATGCCTGCCAGGCATTTTATCCACTAAACCATTTCCCTAGCCCAATTATTTTTGTTACTTCCTTTCTTAGAGCTCCCTAAGGACAGGGACAACATCTGGCTCCAGGGCACACAGTAGGTGTCCAGTGAACATCTAAGTATGCCTATGAACAGGAGAGCAGAGTCCAAGTTTCTGTTTCTGCAGTCATCTACACTTGATGTGGAGAACTCTGCTGCCAAGGAAACCCCCTTCCGTGGCCCCTCTCCCCAGGGACAGGCAGGCAGGGGTCCAGCAGCCCAAGTGCCCCTGCCTGGCTCCTATGCTGCCCAGGCTGTATATCTACTCACTACAAGCTCTGGAACAAAGTGACTTAATGAGGAGGATTAATGCTGTCATGTTGGCCCCTGGCCTTCCTTGGCCTTCAGGGTGCTGGAGGGAGAATGGAGCTGCAGGGGAGGGCTTGGAAGAGGCGAGGGGACCAAGCTGGTGGCTTGGTTGACTATTCTCCTGAACCCTAACACCATGACTCAACCACAAAGGACAGGGAGTGGACACTGGCCAGATATGCACTGGTGTGTTGGCACTGGATACCAAACCTGCTTATTAGTCATGAGGTAGATGTGATNGTCCCCACAGGTAGGAGAGAGAACCTGGGGCCAGANAGTTGGACTCCCGTCCAGCTGTGCTAGCTCTCCCACATGCCTCACCTTGTGGGGGAAGCAGAGCTGGGCTCTAGCCTGCCCCCCCTCCAACTTGGGTTAGTATCACAGAAATAATGGGTGATGACAGAAATGTCATATAACAACATGACAATAATTAATATCGCTGTCTGTGAAGAAGTTGACCTACCAGTGAGGTAGGTCCACCACATGGCCATTTTACAGGTAAGGAAGAGAGGACTGGCTGAGGTCACACAGTGGACCAGCAGCTCCGATGCTAGGCACTCCACACCCCATCTGCCTCCACTCATATTTAATTCTGGATGTCTGGGGGTAGGGGTGGAGGGATCTCCTGCCCTTTGCCACGCAACCTAATGGCCTGCCTGTTCTGTCAGGTGCCTCAGCCTCTCTGAAGGTGAGCTCTGGGAAAGTACATGCCTTAATTGTCACAGGTTTTTGTTTTTCAGGTTTTTAGAGGCAGGGTCTCATGATAACTTGAGACTAACTTTGGAGCCCAGGCTAGCCTGAACTCACAGTGATCCTCAGACCACAGCCTCTGAGTGCTGAAATTACAAGCATACACCATCACACCTAGCTCTCATCATTTTTTCCTTATTACAAAAACAATATATACTCAGAGAAGAAAACAGAAAGGTACTTGGAAAATGAGACTATTCCCCCAGGGCGAGCACTTGTTATATCCTGGTATGCACCCTTCCAGTCTTTTGATTTTCCACCCAAGATCACCATGAAGACGCTGCTTTTGTACATGGCCGAGCATTTGGCCTACAACATCCTGCATCACCTTTAACCCTCACTACAAGCCGGTGACACATTCAAGTCCCCAAACAACACAGAGCAGGTTCAGANAGAGAAGGAAACAAGTCCCTGGTTACTCCACAGGCAAAGCCAATGACTCCACCAAGTTCCAACTTACAATTATTTGCCCCCAATGGTTGGAACTGTTCTTGTCTGCGTTCCTACAGGTGGAAGTGTCAACCCAACCCAATGCAGAGTTTGAAGTTTTAAGACAAATAAAACAAAAGCAGGAGAGTCTTGGCTTATACCCCTGCCGCAGGGTCAGGCAGGCCTATTTCCCCACATCCTTGTGTGTGCTGGACTANGCCACTGTGCTTGTTAGTTAGCAACAATTGCTCCTTCCAAGGGCATTTGCTTCATTTCACTGTGTGGTTCTTCACCTCTACAGGAATCTGTGGCCCAATCTGTCAGGGTCCAATATCCTGCCAGCTGGAGGCCCCGCTCTTCTGTCTCAAGTCAGGAGACCTAGAAGGAGCTGAGTGACCAAGTTAAATGACCCACCTAGCCACCTGACACCTTGGCGACTCTGCCATTGTGCACTCTGACTTAGAAACAAGTCAGAGCAGGACACAGAATGCCCTGGAGTGCAGGAGTCCCCTAGCCTACCTGGGAGAAGGAGAAACAGAGTCAGGAAGTGCCTCCACCAACCTTTGATCTTGACACTGTCTCTCTATGCCCAAACCACACCTAATTAATGTGTAAAACTGTAAGTTATAAACCTTTAAATTCAAAGAATCACATATTCATGTAAGAAGTACGAAGAAAATGATACAGGACAAGCCATTATCCATTTGTTCAAACCCAGTGACCAAGAAAACCTTGAAAGTGGCCAGCGAAAGAAGCAGGACAGCAGTGAGGAGCAAAGATAAGGACAACAGATGCCTGTCTAATGGCGCCAGGAAGAAGGCCCTGTGATGACAGATAAAAGCACCAAGAGAA
>LZPO01116604.1:444433-456764 GCA_001675575.1 Neotoma lepida | reverse complement strand
GAGTTCCAGGACAGGCTCCAAAGCTACACAGAGAAAGTCTGTCTCGAAAAACAAAACAAACAAAACAAAAAAAAGTCTGAATAAGATGTGAGAAATATTGCCCTTGGGTTAAAAAATTCAGTACTGGGATAGACAGGTGGTTCAGCACGGAGGAGCAATAGAGGACTTGGGTTCCCTTCCCAGCACCCACCCGGCAGCCCACAACTGTCCACAACTCCAGTTCCAGGGTATTTGACTCCCTCTTCTGGCCTCTGAGGACACCAGGCACATAGCAGTGCACAGAATAACATGCAGGCAAAACATTCATACACATAAAATAAAAATAAATCTTTCAAATGTTTTCTGAATTGTTTACATGCTTATTCTCCTCGAATAGACCCAAAGAGTCAAACCGATCCCAACCATAATCTCAGCAGATATTTGTAGAAACTGATAAATTAATTCTCAAACTCACATGGAAATGCAAAGAGCACAGCAAGGTTGGAGGGTCTGATGTCCAAACAGTGCAAGACCACTGGAGACAGACAGACCAACAGACCAACGGAGCAGAAGAGGCCAGGCACAGGCTCACACACACATGAATAGTTGATTTTTTTCTTTCAGTCAGGCTTTCACGTAGCCCAGTCTGGCCTCACACTCAGTATGTAGTTGAGGATGACTTTGAACTTTTTGTTTGTCTGTTGCTCTGTGTAATAGTCCTGCCTGTCCTGGAACTTGCTCTGTAGACCAGGCTGCTTTGAACTCACAGCGATCTGCCTGCCTCTGTCTCCTGAGTGCTGGGAATTAAAATCAGCCACCTGGCTGATCTTGAACTTTTTTGAAATAAAAAAAAAAATTATGTGTACATGTATATGTATGTATACAAGCACATGTGTGCACCTGCCTGTGTGCCACAAGAAGGCATCAGAACCCCCTGGAGCAGAAGTTACAGGTGATTGCGAGGCAATGTGGGTGCCCCAACCTGAACTTGGGTCTTCTGCAAGAACAGCAAGCTCTCTCAACTGTTGAGCCATCTCTAGAGCCCATGACCTTTGACTTCTGATCCTCCTGCCTCTACCTCCCGAATGTTGGGATTAGTCTTGCACCNCCATGCTTGGTTTATGTGGTGCTTGGGGATCAAACTCAGGGTTTCCGTGCAGGCTAGGCAAGCCCTCTGCCACCTGAGGGACATCTCCAACTGTAAATAACTTACTTTTAAATCTCTCTCTCTGTCTCTGTCTCTCTCCTCCAACCATTTTTGTTTCATTTGTATTTGTTTGCTGGGAATTTAACCAAAAGCCTGGTCCACGCTGGTGATCCCCAATCCCTGAGTTAAGTCACCAGCCCCCTGGGTAACTGATCTTTGACAGAAGAACACAAGAGATGCAGCAGAGCCAGGCGAGCTTCCTAAGCAATAACGAGAAACATNTATTTATTTTATGCATGCTGTGCGCCAGAGTGCGCATGTGAAGGTCAGAGNACAACTTAAGGGAGTCGGTTCTCTCCTTCCGCCACGTGAGTGCCAAGCTTGTTCGGTGGTCAGACTTGGAGGCTCCTTTATCCTCTGAGCCATCTCACCAACCCCAGGAGAGCTTTTCACACACTGGATTGAAGGTATATTTCTATGNAGCACATGAAATTGAAACTACACTTACACATTACACAGAACAATTAAAATACGGGCAATAGGTATGAAACCTAAAACTAACTGGGATGGAGAGAGAGTTCAGTAATTAAGAGCACTGGCTGCTCTTCCAGAAGACCTAGGTTCTATTCCCAGCACCCACATGGCAGCTCATCATCTGTAACTCCATTCCCAGGGATCTGATGCCCTTTTCTGGCCTCTGGGTACCAGGCATGCATGCAGTGCACAGACATACACACAGACAAAACACCCATATGCTTAAATAAAATTAATTTAAAAATTAATAAAAACTCTAAAACTTAAAAAAAAACTGTAGAGGAAACCATGATAATCTTGGGTTAGGCCAAGGATTCTTAGACACAATAACATTGGATACAAGTCAGAGAATGAACTGATAAACTGGGCTTCATCAAAATTAAAATCATCACCAGGCAGTGGTGGTACATGTCTTTAATCCTAGCACTNGGGAGGCAGAGGCAGGTGGATCTCTCTGAGTTCGAGGCCAGTCTGGTCTACGGATAGAGTTCCAAGATAGTCAGAGCTGTTACACAGAGAAACTCTGTCTCAAAAACACAAAACAAAAAACAAAACAACAACAAAAACAAACAAACAAACAACAAAAGTAAAACCCTCTCCTTTAAGACAATCTTAAAGAAATGATTAGACAGCCCACAACCTGGGAAAAATACCGTATTCACATATCTTTTGTGGATGAAAAGCTGTTCCACACCACTGGTCCTTAAGGGACCGAGAGTTCACGCTGTGGTGAGCACAGCAGCTTCAACCAGTGTTGAGGAGGGGGAGGAGGAACTGAGACTTTTCCACACTGATGGGGGGGGGACTAAAATGGCGACGTTACTTTGGAAAAGTTTGGTAGTTTCTTAAAAAGCTAAGCACACACCTGCCATCTTGTCTAGCCACTTTCCTGGTACATACCTAAGAAGAGAAACATTTCTAGGTATTTACCTAAGAGAAATGATGCACAGATTCATAGGAAGACTTGGCTATAATGGTCCGGAAGAAGCTTTGTTTGTAAGAAACCCAAATGCCCATCAATAAATAAATGGTGACACAGTCACACAATGGAATACTACTCAGCTATAAACAAGAGCGAGCTACGGTAGATGCTGGAGCCTGAGTGAATCTCTGATCAATAACCCCACGCGAAGGATGACGAAAACAGTACAATAGTGTGTCATTCCATTTACATAGAATTCTAGAAAATACAAACAGATCCTTGCTTAGGGGACGGGAGGGGCAGGGGGAGAAGGGAGGAGGGCAAGGAGGAGATTACAATGGTGACAAACTTCAGATGGTGGTGGGTATTTTCAGTTCCGTATCTCTAAATATGTATGGTCTGTTATACGTCAATTATACCTCAATAAAAGCTTTTTTAAAGAGGGATAAATCAAGGTTACACTAGGAATAAAGATTAAACTGGCATACCTTCACAGGCTCTTTTAACTTAAAGGTTCTAAAATTGTCTTGAAATTTTAAGACTCATCTGTTCACACATCCATAGTCATTTATTTCCAGAATGCAGCAAGCCTCTCGACACCATTTGGAGATAACTATCCTGAGATGCTGACACGCGGCAGGGTGATGCCATCCTAAATCACTTCTGCTCAGATGTGACGTCCAGAGCCCAGGGCCCACGACTCCACTGCTTTATCAATCTCCAGGTTNGTTCCCCAACACAGCAGCTCCTATTCCATCACCAGGACTAAATCGCCTCCCCCAGGAGAGAGTCAAGCCTCTAAAAGCCATGCTTAATAAGAGAGATGTGTTTCCACCAAAGACCAAGCATAGCAGGAGGGAACAGGAGTGGGACTAGCATTCCTAGAGTCACCTCCACCACGAAAAAAGAAAAATCCTGGGCAGGTAAGATGGCTCAACAAGTAAAGGTGCTTGCTGCCAAGCCTGACAACATGAGTTTGATTCCCAGGATCTACACAGTGGAAGGAGAGAACCCATGTCTTCCAGTTGACCTCTGACCTCCACATGCTTGCTGCGGCATGCACACACATGCACAGACACACACAATAAAATTAAATCAGTACATGTAATTTAAAAATCAATTTAAAAAGAAAAATCTCCACAGGGATGGGCCCACAGGAATGCTGAGTCTTCTACTGATTTTTCGTTTTGTCTTTTTCCTTTTTATTATTTCTGACATTTTATCTATCTTTAAATAAACAGTATTTTAAATCAGGCGGTGGTGATGCAGCACTAGGGAAGCAGGGGAAGGTGAATCTCTGTGAGTTTGAGGCCAACCTGATCCAAAGAGTGAGTCCCAGGACAGCCAGGGCTACACAGAGAGACACTGTCCCNAAAAAATCTAAATAAATNAAAAAAATAATATTTTAGAGATCTTTAAAGTTTACTGAGTGNTGAGCAGAAAGCACAGGTTTCAACCCTAGCCTCCCTGACAGTCACCCCCATTCAGAACTCACCCCCTGCACCAGCCCTGTAGCTGTTGCAGCCGACAGCTCAAATTCACAGTCCTTGGCACTAGCCACGCCCCCTGTGTGGCACAGCCCCTAGGTTTTGACACGTGTGTAGTGGTGTAGACCCCTTTCACTGCCCCCATTTCCAAAATGCCTGAGCTTCCTCCCCTCAACCTCCCTCCCATCTCTCCATCCCCCCATCTCTCCATCCCCCCATCTCTCCATCCCGAGCAACCACAACCACTAATCTTTCCTTGTCTCTAAAGATCTGTCTTCCAGAAAATTACTGATGGTCACAAGTTACAATCTTTTCAGATTGGTTTCTTTTATTTAGCAATTATGTTACACATTTCTCCCTGTCATTTTTTTTTCTTTTTCCAGTTTGGTAACTTTGTAACTTATCTTTTTTTTTAACTACCAAATAATATTCCATTATGTAGATATACCACAGTTTGTTTATCTATTCACCTACTGGAGGGTGTCTTTACTATNATTGCTTTATTTTTAATCTTTATTTTATGGGTTTCTTTTAAATTATTTATTCTTTTATCAATCAATGCATTAAATTAATTAATTAATTAAAACTTTACTTATTATTAAAGGTGTGGTGGCGCACGCCTTTAATCCCAGCACTCAGGAGGCAGAGGCAGATGGACCTCTGTGAGCTTGAGGCCAGGCTGGTCTACATAGTGAGTTCCAGGACAGTCAGGGCTATATGGAAAGACCCTATCTAAACAACAACAACAACCACCAAAAAAACAGAAACAAAAACAAAACCTTTACTTGTTTTTTATTTTTATTTTTTTTTAAACATGGGAACAACTTACTGTGACCATCACTTAGGACCTGGCATAAGGTGGTCTAGCCACACAGGAGAGTGTCCGTAGCTGATGGGAAAGATCTGGAGTTGGTGTGTTGGTGAGGGCATGGAGGAACCGGAAGTCACTTTGCAGGTGGGAATTTATCAGCACACGCACTTGGGAAGACTGTGTTGCAGTACAGACCAAAGCTGGCATGCTTGTGATGTGGAAACCCAGCCCTGGCTGCACTAAAAGGCATGCAGAGGAAAATTCAAAAGAGCACTGTCCACAGTCAACACCTGGAAGTGACCCAATGGCCTGTCAACAGTATTGGACATGAGGCGGAGACAGCCACTCAGTGTGGTACCCATTCATACAGCATGAGGGAGCCTCCTGACAGAGCACGAAGAAAGGCATCTGGACAAAAGGAGCATTCCCCTTGCAAGGTCTAGGACAGAATCCTTGTTGCTCCTTGACCAGTTGGGTGTGGTGGTCACAGCACACTGGACAGGACACTCAGGGTCAGTGCAAACAAGACACAGCCTCTGTGTCAACTCACAAAATCCAGTGAGTCTCTGACTGAGGAACAGCATTCACATGGGGGCAAAGACAGCTACAGACAGAGAAACTGCACCACATCTGCACTTCACCCACAAAGAATGCCAGTATCATCCACAACACCATTGGTGAGCATCTGCTGCACGCCCAGCGCCACCCCAAGCGCTTCATTGAATCCTTCTTCACAACGGTCTCCTGAGTAGGGACTGCCACCAATCCTCTCCCTAACCCTAACCCTCTCCACTCGGAGAGGCTGAGGCAGGGAGCTGAGGTAACGTGTTTGAAGTCAGGTAGTGAGTGGCAATCCGGATTTGCATCTAGGCATCAGGTCCTCATGTAAACCCCGAAACCCTGACAACAGTCCTCAGGGCTGCACACCACTGTTGGGACACTGCCCCAAACTCACTAACTCAAGAATGAATACACCCACCAGGCAGACTGATGCAGGGATGTCTAGAAGGCTGCTACCAATAAATGGTGGCAGGAGGAGGGGACAGCAAGGCGGGTACACCATCTCCATCCATCCCGGGCATCTTTCTGGTGGACAGGGAGAATTTGAGCCTCAGCACTTCCCTTGTCAGGGACCAGAACTTGCTGTCCTCCATCCTCCAGCTCACACTCCCCTCACTCTGCCTAAGCCCCAGTGGGTGGTGTATTAATAAACTGGAGGGAGAAGGTCACCCAGCTCGCAAGCACTGAGCCGTCCTTGACTCCGGCAGGCACCGCTGAAAGGCGCTGAGGAGGGGGAGCGCTTCACCGAGCAATGTGCATGCTATTTCTGATTCCCAGCTGGCCAGCCTGGCCCAGTGCATCTGCTGTGGGAACCTGGGCAGCCTGGAGAGCAGCGGGTGGAAGCAGTGACCAGTCACTCAGCCATGCTTGCACCTGACCTGGCCATAGCCATGCTGAAAACTCACCCACAGCTCCTCATGGCCAGGTGAGGTGACCCAGCTCCTCAGCCTGGCATTTAAGAAGAAGACCCAGTCACTGCCCACCTTCTGGTTCTCCACACCTACAAGCGGCCCGGCCCTCCCTCTTCCATGGGTCTTCACATCTGCTGTCCTTCAAGCCAGGAAGGCTGCTGTCTCCAGGTGTTGGCTCACTCCAGCTTAACTCCCAGGTCTCAGCAAGGACCACTCCTCCAAAATGTTGACCCTAGTCACCATCACATCCTGGTGCCCCTTATAGGACTTCCCCCTCTATCAACAGGTGTCCCTGAGTTATCTTAGAAGTCTGGGAGCCTTCTCCTGGACTGAGATTTGGTCAGCTTGGAGGCCCTCACTTCCATGTCTCTAGCATTTAGTCTGCAGTAGCCATGAAGCCTCATGAGGGGGAAAGTGCTTGCATTCTGAGATGGAGCAGAGGACTGAGGAGCTCAGAGGTGGAGCACAGGCAGGGAGCAAATAGCTGGATTTATTTGTGACCTGGATATGAAGGGTCAGAGAAATGAAGCCTTAGGGGACAGGAGAAAGAAGGAGCTCCATCCACCATCAGCAGAGGACTCCCTCTCCATGTTACACCTGCCATCACCNGTGTCCCCTCCAGCAGTCAACAGCCTGGCTAACAGCTCAGGAAGGCTGGGATACTGTACCAAGTGTGGCTGCTCACAGTCCTGCCTCCCCCACCCTGACAAGCACAGTCAACACAGACTCAGTACAGAATAGAGCGTGTGGCCTGAATATATCGGCTCCCCAATGCGGGATGCCCAGATGGAGTATGGAGCTCATGGTAAGCCTGGGCGCTGGGAGAGCTGGACCACCTGCCCACAACTTACAGCTGTGTCTCTTGACAGAGGGAGGTGCCCAGGCGCNCAAGGTCAGGGCTGGGCCTGGCAGAGACCCTCCAAGCAAAGGCCCATTGCTTACCCTCCCACCCAAAGCTGCTGCCTGGAATGTGGGTCAACGCACAAACCAGGCCAGCCAAAAAAGGAGGATTCCAGGGAGGGAAGGACTCCAGCAGGGTCCCAGAGAGGCCTGGAGGTGGGGAGGTACAGGCATTCTGGTTTCTAGGCTTGGTAGGGACCCTAATGGTTCCAAGAATTCTCGTTTACTTCTTGAAGCTCTTACAGAGACCCTACACTATACATCCTGAGTACTGGCTTTCTTAGGCATCTTGTGATCCTGGCCTGTCTTGACCACTGCCTCGCCTTCACCATCTGTCTCTCTGTGCTAGTACTCTACACTGCTCACTTCTTGGTCCTCTTTCTCACGCTGGTCTCTCAGGGCAGCCCGGATCCTTCTGCAAGCTAGGAGTTAGGGAGGGGCACAGGGGCAGAGCAGCCATTTCTTAAGCACCTGTTATTCACCAGGCTACGTCCTAGGCACCACAGCATTCAGGACCCCACTTCATTCACGAGTTAAGCCTTCAAGGCAAGCAGTGCCACTGTCACTTTTTGGGGTACAAAAGGCAAAACTTTTTTTCTGAAAGTTGTTCCTGTAATCTGATCAAGGTCACGCAGCTGGCAAGCCTAGCTAGACTCTAACTCACAAATCCTCATAATCACCTTACTCCCTTAGGGTGGGCAAGCTCTGGTGGCCTCCAGGAGGCCCAACCTATGGTTTCCCAGGGTTCTTGAGACTGAGGCCCACACCCTCTTTCCATTCTTTTTTGCTTTCTCTATTTAAAACAAAACCAGGAAACAAACANACAAACAAAAACCCCTATTCACGAAAAGAGCAGGGCAGAAATGGCCTGCTGTGGACACCCCACTAAAGAAGCCCACGGTCTCCCCAACCAGCCTCGATGTCCTGACCTACTCTCAGCCTGGGAAGGGCAGTGCTGGGTTCTGAGGCTAGATGGGCTCAATTCTAACCTCGGCTCCACCAGCAGCAGCTACGTGACCTCAGGAATGCCATCTTTTTTCTTTGTCTTGTTTCCCCTCCTGAGANGACACTGTTCTCCCTGACCAGTCATTCAAGAGATGAACAATGCCACTCTCGGGCCCAGGAGCTANGCCACTTCCTGACCTGGCCATGTTGGGTCTCCACTGAGTTCCTCAGGTGGCTCCTGGACGTGTCCTGGGTAGGACACCTGTGTAATATGGCTTTCTACCACTAGCTTCAGAGTCCTGCTTCACAGTAATAGATAGCTAATGAAGAAGTGAGTCTGGTGGTAGGCAGAGAGAAGTGAGAGAGAGGGAGAGAGAGAGAATATGAATGAATGAATGAATGAATGAATGAATGAATGAATGAATGAATGAACGAACGAGAATTAGTTTCCCAAGGGGCCACTGGGTCCTGGGTCCAGGAGGGGAAAGGTCCTACTTCCAGGACCCCTACCACCAAAGGAGTACTGTTGCCCACCTCATTGGCTCTGTGCTGCTTCTCGTGATGTGGACAGACACACAGACAAGTCTGACCCTCAGAGACCACTGTGCACCAACACCAAACTATAGGTACCCTGTGTCCAGCTTCAAATGGTCTTCACTGTCACCCTTTGGGGCTGAAGATGAATGCCTGCCAGGCCTAAAATAATCCTTGGCACAATCGAGTGTCTGCAGCAGAGAGCATACACCAGCTGCAGGAACAGACAGGCCACATACCGGGCGTAAAGGACAAGAACAAGAAATGAAGCCAGGTGTGGAAGCACAAGCCTGTAATCCCAGACCTGGGAGGCTGAGGCGGGAGGACCTCGGGTTCCAGGCCAGCCTGAGCNACATAGCAAGGCACTAACTCAAGGAATCAAGGAAGAAAGGAGAAAGGAAACACACCTTCAGACTCTGGCTTTTCCCAGGTTGGAAAGACAGCTCTGACCTCTAGGCCGGCTTGACAGAGACCAGCCCACTGGCCTCAAAAACTATGGTGCCAGGCCAGATGAGGGACTGGCCTCCAGAAAGGGTGCTATTCCCAAGGCTGGAAGAGGAACAGAGAGAGGCTACAAAGGGACACACTGGCATGGACAGCTGTGTGGTGCCAGCCTCGTGATATACTCACTAAGGCACCACCCTCCCACCTCTCCTCTGCAGCTGCACCTGCATGCACTGCTAGGCCCCACAGTGCCTGGGTACCACTTCTGACTGGATGCCTGCTGGTGTGTAGACTGGTGCCATCAGACTGGAAAGGCCCTTGCATGCGCAAAGACCCCCACAGTCTACCCTGCTGTGGGGTGCAGGGACCCATGAGGACACACAGNGTAGGGTTCCTGGAAAAGGAGGCCTGAGCTGACCCTTGGATAACAAACAGGAACAAAGATTCTGGGGCAGGGTCTCCCAGGCTACAGGGACAGTAAAGGCAGAGGCTAGGAGGCAGGGGACACAGAATNTTATAAAATACCCTGGTCCTCAAGTAGAGCTGCAGGAGGAGCAGGGTGACTGCTAACTGTCATGGTGGGGGCTGGGTGTGGTCCTAAATCAGACATAACTGCCTGAGTGTGAGACACAGGGGCAGACCTGAAAGACGTCTGAGAAGCGTTTGGTTGCTGTGGGCTGCAGGAGGAGCCCAAGTTCCTCATTGTTGCTGAACCCTAGGCCCATCATGAGGGATCCAGAGAGAAGGCTGCCTCTCCGCCTCTGGGAATGGCCTTGCCATTCATCAAACCCAGCCTTGCAAATGCTTCCTGGAAACTTTGGGCCACAGTGGGTCATGGTGACAGCTCCCAGGCTGCCCACTGCTTGTGCCCCTGCCCTGGCTGGCGTCAGCAGAGGGAAGTGCAGACTAGGTCAGCAGAGGTTGGCCAGCTTTGGTCTTGGCCCTGGCAGGTGGGCAAGCAGCCAACATTCCATGCCAGTGCCGGGAAACCTGGCAGTTGCTGGTCAGGAGAGCACTGTGGGCCCTGCCCTGCTCTGAAGCCATCTGTGGCTCCCTAGTTTCTTTCATGGAGAAGCATCCACACAGGAAAGGCTGGAGGCTGGAGAGGGTCCTGCCACACCCCAGGTCACCTTAGGAGAGCTGCTCAAATGTCCCAGAGCAGACTCAGTGGTGGACNAGGGCTCTACCAAGGGCAGCCATGGTAGACTATGCCAGTCTACATCCCACCAAGTTTCCAGTCCTACCTAGGCAGCGTCACCTCTCTCTGCCTCATTTTCCTTACGTGTCAGCAGTCTTCCTGTAGCCAATAAGACCACGAGGCCCAGCTGACTCTAACTCACACCAAGATCCTCCTTGTGTTCCCCAGGCCACATCCTTGGCATTCCTTGCTGCCCCCACCTCACGGCTCTGTACCAACCTTCCCAGCCTCAGGTCACTTCCTGGGAGGGACAGTCNACCCAGATGCCCAACACTAGCTAAGGTATTCTGCATGGTAGCAGCGCCTGTCGCTGCCTTGAGTTTACATTCATCCGGGAGGTTATGTAATGGCTGCAGGCCTCCCGAGAGGATCACGGCTCTGCAGGCCAGGGACCAGCCACTTGTTCACTGTGCATGCCCAGCATCTGCTCAGGGCACGGAGCACGCACTTGACATGTGTTTGCTGAAGGAATACTTCGGAGTAAGAAGGGAAGTAGAGAAGGGAGGCCCCAAGGGATGACAGTGTCTACATTATCCCTGTCTCGGTGTCAAAAGGATCCAACAATGCACAAAAAGCCTGGCCAGGGCGGGGGCAGTCTCTCATCCACACCTGACACACATACATTCCCCATATGCTGGCGCACCCCCTTCCACATGTCACAGATACACAAATGGCCCACATGTACCATGCAGCTGCCTCAACACACACACCATATACACTTCCCCCATACATACACACACCATACATACATGCTACGTATATTTCTCCACACTTCACCCACACACCATACACATGCACACCACACACATATACCACACGTACCTACCTACATGACACACACATACATAACATACATCCATACCACATTCACCTCCCCACACACCTCCACAAACCATATGAAACCCACATACCACATGAACTTCCCCTCACACCACACACATGCCACATACACACACACACACACACACACCATACATATACCACACACATCTCCCCTCACATCACATATGCCACAGATATACACACATACATACCATACAGGTCACACATACCTCCCTATATACCATATAGCATACATGTCCCACACATACCTCCAATAAACCACACATTACACACACACACACACACACACACACACACACACACACACATACAACCTATATACATACCACACATATACATATAAGCACACTACACATGTGACATCTAACAGGGGCAGCTGAGGCAGCCCATCACATCCCCATGGACCTCCCCATCACACTGCACTCTCTCAGAGTGCCTAGAAGGTCAGTTGAAACCCACACACAGGTAGAAATAAGCCTGACCCAGGGCTGAGCAGGACCCTGGGTCACCCAGAGCTGCCCGCCGATGCCATTTCCACATGGTCCCTGGGAGGTCTCNCAAGTGCCCGGTCCTCTAGGAATCCCTCACAGCCCAGAAGTGCCAAGTCCCTGAGAAGACAAGATGTGAGATGTGATGCTCACACCTCCTTACTTGTGACCACAGCAGCACCATGTGGGGCCTGGAGATAGGCAAAGCCAACCCACACCACTCTCCTCTCCCAAAACACAGAGAGGAAACTAAGACCAAAGAAGACACAGTCACCAGGTGGCCTCTGGCTGGAGTCCTACCTTCTTGTCTTGACTGTCAGGTATACATCTGGGTTCAAATCCTACCCTACCACCCGCTAGCTCAATGCCCCTCCCCCAAGCCCGTTTCCTTGAACAAAAACAGAGATAAGCACAGCACCCCACTCCCTCAATGTGGACTTACACATAGAAAACAGTGGTGGCAGAGGGCTTGGAAGCCATCACTACCCCAGGCAGGTTGCATGCAGCCAGGCAGCCTCCAAAGGGGTCATTGCAAAGCTGCAGAACCCAGAGCTCAGCCCCACACAGTACATTCTATTGAGCAAAGGAGGACACTGGAGTCTGGGGACAGCAAGGCCTGGCACTCAG
>LZPO01116604.1:403551-418756 GCA_001675575.1 Neotoma lepida | reverse complement strand
TTACTGTGCAAGTATGAAGGACTGAGCCCAGATTCCCAGCACCCATACTTACTGTGCAAGTATGAAGGACTGAGCCCAGATTCCCAGCACCCATATTTACTGTGCAAGCATGAAGGACTGAGTCCAGATTCCCAGCACCCATATTTACTGTGCAAGCATGAAGGACTGAGTCCAGATTCCCACCACCCATGAGGGGCTAGGGTATGTGTGCCTTTAACCCCAGCCCTGGGGAGCAGAGACAATCCCCTGGGCCTGCTGGCCAGCCAGTCTACCTTAATCAGTGAGCTCCAAGCTCAGTGGAAGACTTTGTCTTAAAAACCCAAGTGAGAAGCTACTGAGGAAAACACCTGACCCTGACCTCTGGCCNCCACACCACGTGCCTGCATAAACAAGCACATCCAAATACAACATAAACACACACGTACACATATACACACATACCCACATAAACACACACACGTACACATATACACACATACTCACATAAACACACACACATACACATATACACACATACCCACATAAACACATGTTGGGAGCCAGGCTTTCCTTGAGGGCCTGATGTATGGAGAAGGAACATAGACTCTTGTCTTAAATCAGGAACACGCTTGGCATAAGACATAGCATGGGCAAGACCTTCTGAGCCCAGTTTTCCTGTCTTCTCATTCTCTGATCCTCTCTCTCTCAGCAATCTGTCACTGAAGAATGACCTGCTGGTCCAGGTCTCTCTCACACACACACACACACACACACACACACACACGTACACACACATATATATACATGTGTACACACTCAAATACACATACACAATACTACACAGTCCTATTTGTATACCATTTCGTAACACATCAGTGAGTTGGTAGCCATTAGCACAGTGATTTCCTCTCTGGATGGAGGAGGTTTCCTTTGCCTGCTAAGAATTCTATCTTAACTTAGATGAGAGTTACACACATGCATACCTATTATAATGTATATTCAAAATTAATTCACTTTTCCAGGTGTGGTGGTGCACACCTGGAACCCCAGCATTCACAAGAAGACAGGCTAGCCCTGGAGTCCAGATTGGCCTGGCTATCCAGTGAGATCCTTTGGGGAAAACTATTAATTCATCATACTATGTGTATGTTTCCCATAATACCAAATTTAAATATTTTGCTAACTATTCATCAAACTGAGCTCTTAAGTCTTATATATTATAGATGTGTTTATGTGTTCATGTATACAGATGAGTGTGCATGTGTGCAGGTATATGGACGCCAGAGATTGACCTGTGTGTCATTCCTTAGGAGATGTTCATGTGTGTGTGTGTGTGTGTGTTATACATGTGTGGTGTACACACATGTACACACACATATAATATTACACAGTCCTATTTGTCTAACATTTCATGTGTGTAGAAGCCAGAGGACAACGCTGAATGACCTGCTGTATTTTTCTCAANATTNTTTATTTGAGACAGGCTCTCATAGATCCTGGAGTAGGCTGGTCAGCTTTTGATGTGGGTTCTGAGGATACGAACTCAGGTCCTTGCCTTTGTGTAGCAAATGATCTTATCCACTGAGACATCTCCCCAGGCCCCTCTTGGTGTGTTTGTGTGTTTTGTTTTTTGAGACAGAGTCTCTCCCTGAGACCTGGGTCTCTCCAAATAGGCTAGGTTGGCTGCTCAGTGAGCTACAGGGACACTCCTGTCTTTGCTTCATTGGTGCTGCGGTATCATCAGTGTATCAGTGTAGAGATCAAACTCGGGTCTTCACTCTTATAGGGCAAACATTGTGCCAGGTTTCTATCTCTCCAGCTAAGACTTGAGCTGACTCCTTAGCTCAAGACCTGTGAATTTAACTTTTGTAAGATACANTTCAATTCTTGTAAGTGTGAAAAACTGGAAAATGAAGTTCATGATATCCCCAGGTGCCCAACAGAAGCAAAATCAACTCTCCCCCAAATACCAGCACCGTTTTCAGTGAGTTCCCACAGGTACAGGTCTAGCTGGGAAGCAAAATTAAATTCAAAGCACCACACNTACACACACACAAAACAGCCATCTTAAGCTAGACAGAGAAACACACGACAGAGGGTCAGATTCCCCAAGACCTCCAGTATTGGTCCTAGAGGATCCAGCATGTAAAATAAATACATTCAGTCTATCTAGAGAAATAATACAACAATGAGCAAGGAGAAGGAGACTACACAAANAGCGAGCCATGCTTCAGAAATAAAAAATATAATTGATGATGTAATACTCTGAAAGGTTAAACAGCAGGTGAACCTCGAGTGAACAGCAAAACCTGATCTGAAATGTGAAAAAAAAATTACATGAACTGGAAAGGAGGGGAGGAGAGGGAAGGAGAAGGGCGGGGAGGGGAAGAGAGGAAGACACAGAAAGAGGAGGGAGAGGGAGAGAGACAGAGACAGAGACTGGGAGAGATTGGTTTTGAATGGACATGGAGGATAGGTAGAAAAAGTCTAACAACGTTTTTTGATTTTTTTTTTTAAAGATTTATTTAATATGTATACAGAAGAGGGCGCCAGATCTCATTACAGATGGTTGTGAGCCACCATGTGGTTGCTGGGAATTGAACTCAGGTCCTCTGGAACAGCAGTCTGGATTCTTAACCGCTGAGTCATCTCTCCAGCCCCAGCTCTACCTTGTTTGTTTGTTAGTTTTTGGTTTTGTTTTTTGAGATAGGATTTCTCTGTATAACTCTGGCTGTCCTGGAATTAGCTCTGTAGATCAGGCTGGCCTCAAACTCACAGAAATCTGCCTGTCTCTGCCCCCTGAGTGCTGGGATTAAAGGTGTGTGACACCATGCCCAGCCCCAGCTGTGCCTTTTAAACTGGTTTTCCACAAAGAATATTGTCAAATTCATATGAATTAAATGTCCATCTGATTCAGCTGAACTGCTGAATAAATAAAAAGGTAAATGGAAGAGTGGATGGTGTCTTAGTTCGGGTTTCTATTACTGTGAAGAGACACCCTGAGCACAGCAACTCTTATAAAGGAAAACATTTAATTGGGGTGGCTGGCTTATATTTTTAGAGGTNCAGTNCATTATCATCATGATGGGACATGGTGGCATGCAGGCAGACACAGTGCTGGAGAAGTAGCTGAGTGTGCAACATCTTGACTTGCAAGCAACAGGAAGTGGTCTGAGACACTGGATGTGGCTTGAGCATATATGAGACCTCAAAGCCCACCTCCACAGTGACACACTTCCTCTGACAAGGCCACACTCATTCCAACAAAGACACCTCCTAATAGTGCCACTCCCTTTGGGGGACATTTTNTTTTGAACCACCACAGGTGGGTAGATAGATTTACTGGTAAATTTGAAGATGAAGTTGGGTGGTGGTGGCACACACCTTTAATCCTAGCACTCAGGAGGCAGAGACAGGCAGACCTCTGAGTTTGAGGCTAGCCTGGTCTACAGAGTGAATTCCAGGACAGCCAGGGCCACACAGAGAAACCCTGTCTCGAAAAAAATTAAACAAAACAATAGAAGATGAATAACAATAGCAGTAATTATAATAATAAGTAACATTCGCTGAGGACCAAACACATAGCAGTAACACTCCTGAGTACTAATATCCACTGAGTACTTACTATGTACTGGGGACCACTCTGCACACTTTCCATCTACTGGCTAATTGACTCTTCAAGTAATCCTGTGAGGTTTGTTAACAACAGCTTACAGCTGAGTAAACTGAGTTACAACAGAAGTCACTGAGAAATGTCGGTGGGGCTGGGTGAGTGGAAGGCTGAAGGGCTGGGTGAGTGAATGGGTAATCAGGTGTGGGGTGTGGATGAACGACAGAGCAGACAAACAGACGAAGCCTCTGCCACTGCCACACAGCTGTGCCTCGCTACTGCAGTCCTGTAGCCTGCATCTTGGAAGCTATCTACAAGCCACGCTGCATCTAAGCAGACTGCTGCCCTATTCAGTGCTGCTCTCTCCCTTCAGGCACCTGCTCACCCACATGGTCCATGTTTGATGCCAACTGCCACCTGCTGACTTTAGTGGGCATTTATATTTGTAGAAAATAATGAGACCAAAGAAGTCCCCAGCGGTACCTCTAGTTCTACATGCTGTCCCGTTGAGAGAGGATCTGTGTCATCCGTGTGGCAGCAGTAATGTGGCCACGTGATTTCCAAGCCATACAGCTCCCACTTGGCACCCCTGGGTCCCTTGTGCTTGTCACCCAACTAGCTCCAACTAGCCCTCTTCAGAAGAGACAGCCTCATGGCCGTGGAGTTGTCAGGACTGGCAGCCAGGCTGAGGTCTCAGCTGTCAGACACCGGGTGAAGATATACCATTGACTCCAGCATGAAGTCACTCTGGCTACTGAGTCTGCCTAGGTCAGAAACCATGACAGAGCACAGGTCTCCACCGCGCTCTGCCCNAATGTGTGACCACTGAGTCGGCAAGCACACTGAATGGTTTGTTTATAGCACTAAGCATTATGGCGGTTGTGTCTTGTTGAGACAGGGTTTCACGCTGCCCAGGCTGGCATCTAACTTGTTCTGTAACCAAGGATGACCTTGAACTTCTGATCCTCCTGCCTCCACCTCCTGAGTGTGGGGTTTCAGGGTGTATTACCATATCCGGTTTTAGCAGCGCTGGGGATGGAGCCCAGGGTTTTGTGTACACTAGGCAAGAACCCTTCCAGCAAAGCCCCAGCCTGTCCCCCATTTTTTGACAGGAAGAGGAATACCCTCCTATCATCAGTCAGGCCCTGCTTTGGCGACCTTTGGCTAGGTCATGAGGAGTATCTTAGCCTGGGGCTTTATGAAGCCTTGAATCAGTCCATACATGAATGAGACCCATGAACAAAGACAGCAGGGTTCTGATCCAGCCCCCCTCTCTGACCCTTCAGGGTAAAATGAGGCCAGCTCCAGGTGTCCTGTATTCCTACAGGCAGGTCACAGGCCAGGCTCAGACCCCTGCTGAGGAGCAGGGCTTCCCCGCAGGAGCTGGACCCAGGTAAAGGCTTGCTGTGAGCCTGGCCTGGTTCCCTTCCCAGGTTTGTCCTCTTTAAAACTGGTTCACTACTCAGTGGGTGTTTAAGACAAAAGCCACAGACCTTGGTCTGATTTGAGGGGAAAAAATAGTATTGGGGAGTTAGGAATGTGCCAGATCTAGGTTCTTAAAGCCCAGCTCTGCCACTCCCAGCTCTGTGATCTTGGAAGTTACATCACCCTTCTGGACCTCTTCCACGTGGTGGAGGCACCAATGGCTCCCACTTTATAAGAAGACCTGAGGTAAAAGATGGGAGGCACCCACTCAGCCTGGCACACGCTCAGATCTTAATAATTATTACCTCTTTCTTCTTCCATCCACACAGTGCTTTGTATACAGCAAGGGCTTACTAATGTATTTTAAAGAAATGAATGGCCCCATGCTGTCAGGTTCTCCTGAACACACNTCAGTCCTCCACCTACAGGTTGACAAATCTCTCTTCCTCAGTAAGCTCTGACCTCCCCAGACCAAGTACACCTATTCTTGCTTACATTTTTAAATCTTCAGTATACAGTAGATGCTTACCCATTAACTTCTAAGATAAATCAGCACCTCCCTGGTTCAATACACAGTCCTCAGCTCAGGATTTGTG
This sequence comes from Neotoma lepida, assembly GCA_001675575.1. NCBI lineage: Eukaryota > Metazoa > Chordata > Mammalia > Rodentia > Cricetidae > Neotoma > Neotoma lepida. The sequence continues at coordinate 413,146 of LZPO01116604.1, read as the reverse complement.
CCTGGCTCCTGACAGGAGCTGAGGTGAAGCTGGGTCCCTGCTGTCTGCCTTGACTTTGTCCATTGGACCCTCATGGCCTCTGACCTCTGTGTGAGTTGCCACTCTGTGTGTCCCCTACCCCATGTACATAATAAATAAATACAATGAAAAGAGAACATATGTTAGCACAGTAAAGCATGGAGTTTGAGGGAGGGTCTCATCTTGGGTTTCCCAAACGCTGGCCCTGAGCTGAGAGTTTGGTGCAAGTGGTTAGCTAACTTGGGAGAAGGAGGAAGTCAGGAGAGAAAAGGAAGCTAATGCGTAATGAGGGAGACCAGCTCCCTCTTATTCCCCCAGGGTACTCCTGAGCAGGGAGAAATGAGGAATTTGTAGATAGAGGGATAGAGAGAGAGACAGACAGAAAACACAGGACAGCCTCGGGAGGGCCTGGGTCCAAACCCACCAGCCCCTTCCGTCTCTACTAAAGGGCTTTTTAAAGGAATGCCAAGGGGTGAAGCAAAAGACCTCCCCGCAGCACAGCCAAGNGCAGACCCTTCCAGACACCTGGTGACCATGCATGTGGTCAAACCATCCCCCCAATGNAGCCCTGCTGTGTAAAGCAAGCATAGATCTCACTAGAAAACCTTTGTGGGCTCCCACAGTGTAAGCCACTGCTGTAGATGACGGGCCCACCTAGAGGGGATGACCCTAACCAGCCCTCTGGGAGGGGGGTTGGGGGCTCCCTGTCCTGGAGACTCAAAGCCCTAGTACACTCAGGCGAAGCTGGGTAGCATCACAGTCACTGAGCCAAGCAGATGGTGAGGACCACCAGGACGGCTGTGGCGTGGAACTCAGGCTGCTCTCAGGTGAGTGACTCATCAGTTACTCCTGTTGTGTGTGTGTGTGTGTGTGTGTGTTTACAGGTGAGAGAGGCTCCAGCTCTGTGAGCTCCAGCGACTGTGCCCCTGCAAGTGGGTGGGATGACAGCCATGGGGACTGTTTGATGCAATCAGACTCATTGTGTTCAAAGTCAATCATTTAGGGACTCGGGGGCTCCAGGGCTGCTTGAGGAACTTGTAAGAATCTGCAGATCTGGGTGAAAGCAAGGTTGGGAACCACTGTCCAGTGTAGAGGTAATGACTCCAAATGTCCTTGGAGTCTTCAGTGGCAGCCTCTTCTACCCTAGTCCCCTTTAGGTAGGCTGCAGGCTCTAGGCCCCAAGTGACAAAAACAAAGAACTTCCTAGTTCCGCCCCCCCTCCCCCAGGCTGTGTCCTATTGGGAAGCAAAGTGTCTGTATCTGCCCTGATATCTGCTCCAGGAGCCCAGCCCCCTCACCTCTTAGCACCCATTCGTGAACGGAAGCTGTATACCTTCCTATGCTTCCCTAAGGACCAGCTCTGCACAGCAGGATGGACAGTGACACACAGTAATGACAACAAAGATGATGTTGGTGACACTTGTCTCTTGAATGCTTTATAGAGCAAGACTGAAGATAGAGAATAGTATCTATTTAGCACTGTGTAGCTTCCAAAATACTACCCCAGACAGTAATAATTAGCAAATATTACCAAGTGACCCCTGGTCACAGCAATAAACAAGATAGACATGGTCCCTGCCCTCAGGGAGCCCATGTTCTAGTAAGAAAGTCTAGAAGAAAAAAACGTGTTGCCTCAGAATGTGAAAGGAAGTGCNTTCGGGAGCACCATTTAGCACCACAGACATTGCTAAGCTCGTGTGGATTGCCTCAGGCAGGCCTTGCAGCCATACTTAAGTCACAAGGTGTGTTCCTGAAATGTGGGTGCAACCACTGAGGCACACAGATCAGCAGTCTGTCTGAGGACACACAGCTGGCAAAGGGCACACTGAGAATATTGTACCAAAGGTGTTCTGATTAACAAGTCCATGGACTTAGCCTGGCTAACTCAGCCCTTTGCTCTCTGCACTTCAGGCCGTCCTCCATCTACAATTAGTNAGTAACTGTTCTCTCATGCCGTGGCCATGAAGATTCACCAGGACAGTGATGGGACCCCTGTAAATGGCCAGGTGTGGCTGCTGATTTTCTTAGTCCTGGTTGAAAGTCTGACCTCCTGCTACTGTCTCAAGCCCTTGAAGGCTACTATGCCAGGGTGGCAGGCACCTGACAGAGAAACTGTCTGCTCTTGCTAGCCCTCTGGTGTTGATGTAGTTCAGTGGATCCCATGCTGCTTTCTGTACAGTAACCAGGAGGCCAGGACAGTGGCTCTTTTCTTTCCTCTGTGTGGACACAATGTGGGGGCAGAGGTGGGAACCTGATCCCGCCTTGGGATGGCTGATGAACAGAGGCTCTCTCCTCCTGGGGCTCCTCGTGTCCCTCAGATTCCCAAGTATTCATGCCATCTTCTTCCATCCTTGTAAAGCCTAAACCCCACGAGGAACCACTGCTCATTGTAACTGTCATGGTGACAGCGAAATGTATCAAACAAACCACTGTGGGGCTGAGGAGATGACTCAGCCAGGAAAGTGCTTGCTGTGCAAGTGTGAGGCTCTGAGTTCAGTCTCCAGAACCTACGAGAAAACAGCTGGGTGCGGTGGCACCTTGTCACCCTAATGCTGGAGAGGCAGAGATAGGTAGATTCCTAGGGCTCCCTGGCCAGCCAGCCAGTCTAGCNTAGTCTGCATGCTCCAATGGGAGACCCTGTCAAAAAGCAAGGTGGATGGTTCTTGAGGAATGGCCCCTGAGTTTGACCTCTGACCTGCACATGCATGTACACATACATGAGCACATACCTGACCCACACAATCCCCTCCATTAACATAGAGAAAAGAAACCATTGTGACCTTTCACACAAATGATTCCCTCTGATCCTTCAAGGCCATGGCACACTGACCCCTTCTACTGCTAGAGGTAATGCATCCTCATCAACCACGGCAGNGAAGGGGTTAAGCCCACTTTGGCTCCTGAGCCTGGGCACAGTGGCACTCCCAAACACACAGTGTACTTGTACTCCTAGCCTGCCTAGCTGTAGAGCTCAGACACTTAACCTCTAACCCACGGTAGCCTTTGCTGCAGTGAGATCCCTGGACCCAGGCCTCTGTCCGTTGCTGCCTACCTGACATCCCATCCCCGGGGCAGCATGAATGAACTGGCTCATGAATATGCAGGCCCAGCNCTGAGTGCTCTTGGCTAAATCAGATCACAATGCGGGATAAATTAAGCGTCAGGATAAATGCATTAAAAATAACAGTCGGAGGAACATGCTGTTCGTGGAGAGGTCTGGGGGTGGGGGAGGGGGCAGTGGGGGAAGCTCCACCGGGCGCTGCCAGCCAGCTACTCCCAGACACCCCCAGATGAAGTTCCCTTCCGTGGGGGAGGACCCTCCCCATCCCCCTGCTCTGTTCCTATGGAGACACAGAGCGAGTTTAGGAGGGAAAACCACCTGGAGATGAGTGATATGGGGAGGGGCTAAGAACAGCAGCCAGGGATNGGCTGGGGCTAGGGAAGATGCTCACTGGGTTTCTTCCTGGGTGTAGACTGAAGGGGACTGACACTGTCAGGCTATCTGTCAGTGGCATCCAGAGAGATGGAGTTGGATGAGGGCCACTTCTGGCCAGAAGGGGTCAAATCCCGATGATGTCCTTGGGTGACAGCAGTTGTAACCAGAGTTTCCATAGTGCCCACAAAGGGAAGAAGGTCCCTGTCATCCCTTTATTGGTGAGGACAGTGAAGCCCAGAGGCACACAGTGACCTGTACAGCTGACATTGGCTCTTCAGCTTGACTTCAGGTCTCTCTGAACTGCATCCTGGCTGCTAGGTCACGCTCAGCTGCACTCCATCTTCGGCTGGGGACTGTCCTGTCCACTCACTCCGCAGAACCACTTTGCAAGCACTTACACTAGTCACAGAGGGTTCCTGGAACACTGGCCCTAGGGAGGGAGTTTGATTGGCTGCGGACAGTGGCTCACGGGTGGGCTGCGTCTTTCAGTTCACACAGGGTGGGTCCCAATCCAGGCCAGAGGAGAGGTTTTGGGAAACCAAGGATGGCTCAAAAGATAGAAAGCCTGAGTAGAACTGTGGTTCTAGGTGACAACTGCAGGCTCTAAATCCAGCTCTGCCACCTGCTGGCTGAGATATTAGGCTAGTGACATCCCCCTCTGCCTCTCCATCTGTGAAATGGAGCATCTNCCTCTTGAGACTGGAAGCAAGGGACATTTCAATACACCAGCAGCACGCATATATTGGGAACTCCTAAGTGTTGACTATTAATTTTTTTTATTGTTTCACCCCAGGTAAGTGCCATGCTCTCTCTCTATGCCCACCCTGGCTGAAGGGCCCAAGGGTGTCCTTAAGTCCTTTTTCTAAGCCCCTCCATCTCCCCTGATGACTGAAGGGAAGCTACCCTGCCTCCGCCATCATACCTGGGTGTGTAGGGGAGAAGCACAGTCCTCCCATCTCTTCCCTATTCCCACCAGCCCCAGAGCAGAGTCTGGGAAGGAAAGAGTCTGCTTGAATCAAGTGACAGAGGGGAACCTGGCTGGGGAGCAGAGTGGGGTTCCGAGATGCCTCCCTACGTGTGGGGTAGAAGGAAGGAGACGCCAACCTTGCTGCCATGCCTTCATCTCCCGAGGACTGGCTGGATGACTCCAGAGGGTCTGAGCAAACACAAGAATGCCAGGAGGAATACAGTCCAAGAAACAGAAGCGCCAAAGTCTGATTAACATAGGGCCTGTCTCCTGCCAGTGCCTGGATCTGCCTGGCCTCATTTGTCACCGCACCTGTGCACAGTGATTGGCACTGGGACTGTCCTGAGCTCTGCTGCTCAGGTCAAGAATGGAGGGCCCTGGGAAAACTGCAAAGGGGCTGTGTCAGCCAGAGGGAGTGGTGGCAGCTGCCGGAAGCCTTGCTTTCCCGGTTCCAATGGCTGTCACAGACACTTCTGGCAGACCTCAGGGAAGGCCTTCAGTAGAAAAATTCCTTGATCCAGTGTGTCATGGGCATAGAGCCTAGGAAGAGGAGTGGACAAACAGAAAAATGCTTCTCCAGGCACGTTCATTAGCGAGCTATTTATACTTGTGCAAAATAAGAAGTCTAGTTCCCAACAAGGAGAGTGGTTATGCCAGGGTAAACACACAGCACAACACTGCGGCCAATAAATCAATGCCTGGAGTGCCAATCTACTGACCTGAGCACATTCACATTCAAAGTTTTATGAAGCATGCATAGTGCAGTCCTGCTACATGTGCCTACACACACACACACACACACACACACACACACTCCGGGGAGCTTCACAGCAGAACAATTAACCACATCTTGGTATTAAGAATTGGAGAAATGAGCCAGGCAGTGGTGGTGCACACCTTTAATCCCAGAAGTCTGGAGGCAGAAGCAGGCAGATCTCTGAGTTCAAGATCAGCCTGGTCTACACAGCAAGTTCCAGGACAGCCAGGGCTACACAGAGAGAAACCCCCAACTTGAAAAGCCAAAAATAGAAAATTAAAAAGATTTGGAGAAATGTATGAGCTTTCCCTTATCAGTATTTTCTAACTTTTTTTTCTTTTGAGACAGGGTCTCAGTATGTTGTTTGACCTCTGCTTGAACTCCTGAGCTCAAACAGTCTTCCTGCCTCAGTGTCCCAAATAGGTTGGTCTATAGGTGGATACCACTTAATTCGGCTGATTTTTCTTCATTGCATGATCATTATACGGTCACTATAATAAGGGAAGTACACAGGACATACCCCCAACACACACACACACACACACACACACACACACACACACACTCATGGGGAGGTGTCCTCTAGCCCATAATTCCAATTCCAGGAAGTTGTCCTCAAGAAATATTTGGGGCACACTGCAATTTCCAGTACTACAGATTGGTTGAACAGATAGTGGCACAGTCATATGCTGGATGCCACACAGTCCCTGAAAGTCACGTTGACGAACTGCAATTGTTGACCAGGAACGATGTACACGATGTATGATCGCAAGGCAAAGCAGGCTTTAGAACATCATGTACAGAATCCGCCCGTCTGTGTATGTGCTTGGTCCAAAGCCTGGAGATGTTTAGACACTGCTCCACTCAGCAGACTCATTTACTTACTTTTTTTTCTTTTTGCCTTCCTGTTTATTTTGTGATAAATATGTCTTAAAACCTAATTTCATAAGTTATTTTTAAGAAGGAAAATAACCTACACCAAGAGATCAGGACTTGCGAGGTAGAGGCAGGACCCTGTACTCCTCCAGCTGGAGGAGGCTGGAGCCTTTGGGAGGGGGTCAGGGCTGCAGTGGAGGTGCCCTGCGCCTGCGCCTGCACCAGCTCAGGCAGTGCCCCTCCCCATGGGCACTCTCTGCCATTCACCCTCTGGAATTAGCTTGCAGAGACCGTTTTTAGGAAGCCCGTGGGCGGCTGGAAGCAGCTTGCGAACAGAGCTGGAGGCCGTGCGAGCTGCAGAGTGAGCGCCCAGAGGAAGGCGGGCAGAAAACAAGGGAAGCCACTGCTTTCCCGTTTTTCTTTTGGGTTTGATTTTTCAAAAACAGCTCTCCAGAAAGTCCTTGTTTTAGCCCAAATACTTCCTCTTCATCTCCCACATTCACTCCAGGACTCTATAGAGAGGCTGAGTCTAAGCCTGTGAGGACTAGTGGCTCAATGCCTCCTCTGACTTGCTGTGCAGCCCTGCATCAGTCACTCACCCTCTCTGAACCTCATTTTCTTTCCTCTTCTCTCACATGGGACTGGAAGGGACTCCAAGCTCTCTTCCTACAGGAGGCTCCTGGCTTCTTGGACCATCTTAGAAAGGCAGCTGGACCAGATGTCTCCGAGGCCTCTGTGCAGCCTCGAGATTCTGAGGTTTGTACTTTGAGGTTCTAGAGTATAAACTGTGTAGCCAAGAGCTTCTGGTTTCAGTGTGCTGTGGCTTGAGAACGCATTGACATGAAATTGCTAGGATTTGGAGCTAGCCCTAGAGAAGCAGCTGCTGCCTGAGCTTGCCTGAGGCACAGCCTGTAAAGTACAGCACTTGGGAGGTTGAGACAGGAGGACACAGCAATTTGAGGCCAGCCCAGTCTATGTATTGAGACCCTGTCTCAAAACAAACCAATAAAACTGGGTATAGTAGGTTGGGCAGTAGTGGCGCACACCTTTAATCCCAGCACTGGGGAGGCAGAGGCAGGTGGATCTCTGTGAGTTCCAGGCCAGCCTGGTCTACAGAGTGAGTTCCAGGACAGCCAGGGCTACACAGAGAAATTCTGTCTTGAAAAATAAAACAAACCAACAAAACTGGGTATAGTGCTACATGCCTTGAGATAGAGATAGGAGGATCAGAAGTTCAAAGTCAGCCTCAGCTACTTAGTGAGTTCCAGCCAGCCTGGAACACATGAGACTGCAAAAAAAATAAACAAATCCCCTAAATAATCAAAGACTATCCCTAGCTGAGTCCTTTACCGGGGGGTTTAGGGTTAGCTTTCCCAGCACAGACACAGAAGCCCAAGCTCCCATCCCCATGAGTTCAGAATCCAGATAGCCTTCGTGTGCACAAGCTGCCAGCTCGCCACTCTAGGCCGGACTCTTGCCCCCCCATGTTTACTGAGGGGTGGGGTCTACGGAAACAAAGAACCGCTAGGGTTCCTACTATGTTTATGCATAATATAGCATGATGAAGAACAGAGAGTCTCAGGGCTGTAGTGAATGCTCAGGGTGACAAAGCTAGGATGCCAGGGCCAGGCAAGATGCTTCTGGAAGCGCTGAGCTTTGCCTTCAGACCCAGGTCCCCAGCAACCCATAGGCAGGGCTGGCCATAAATGGCTTTATGCTAGGGGCCTCCAGAACATGGTGTGAGTGACGCTGGGAGGTGTGCGTCTGTCTGTATAACCTGCACATCTGACATGTGTGATTCGGACATGGGTGCTTCCTGGGTTGGCCTGTGAGTGCTACCGTGTCTCTCTGGAGCAGGTGAGAGAGGCAGAGCACTGTGGAGCCTCCAAGCAGAAACAGGGTGTGGAGAGCTGTGTTCCACAGTGACTCTTGCCATTTTCCTGGGTTGGGTGTTTGGGCCTTCAGGGTTCCAGGTACAGTGAACATCTGTAAGTCCATGAGGCTCTGGGTTTTACATGCACACCTCTGANAACACAGAGCTCATCCACTGTGAGAGGCAGCCTTGACATCAGTTTACCCCATCCTAAGGCTGTAGGTGAACTCTCATGGCTTCACCCTGCACCTCAGCCTTGCCCTCTGAAGNCCCCAGAGCTAAACCTTGACTATTCCAAGGGAAGTTAAGTAGCAGACATGTGAAGCTGAGGAAAGGCCATTCTGCTAGGGGCCTGGTCATGGATGCTGGGGAAGCCTGTAGCTGGCTGTCCTGGCTCAAAGTAGAGGGCAAGCTGGGCTCTGGAGAGATCCTTGCACAGGCAGTTGAACAAGTGGTGGGGAGGGTGTGGCTCCCTCTATAGCACAGGGCTGCTACTGGAATGACAGATGACCTATGCTAAGAGTTTGGCACACACAGGAGCTTGATTGAAGCTGCTGGTAGGATATTATTTGGCCAACCATTTGCTTATTCTTCTCTGAGCTGGGCACAGCTCTCAAGACTGTGGGACAGAAATGAAGCAANCACAGCTCCTCATTCTAGCCAGGCCCCCGCCCCCCGTAATACTGAGCTGACTCAGGGGATAAGTTTATTGTCATAGCTCAGTGTGCCTTGGTGCACAGACCCTGACTCTGCCCATCACACTGAAGAGCTACCAGGTCTCCTGGTCCTGGAGAAGGGGTATGTAGCTCTCAGAAGTGGAGCTGGGGTTAATGGGAGCTGGAGGCAGAGCCAATGCTCCTGTTTTACAGAGAAACCCTAGTCCCTNTGGGGACACTGCAAGGAGGCCCTGGATTGCGCAGGCTCAAGCTTCCAGCATGCTTGGAGGGCTGCAGCTTCTGGGTGAAAGCAGCAGCTTCTAGCTCAAGGACCTTGCACACAGGACAGCCTTATCTCGAAGGTCTGAGCTCTAGCCTGGCAGCAGCAACCACTCTGAATGGGGAATAGCTTGGACTGTGGCCCTGGGACAAGTGTACTGGGTGACTTCAGCTATAGCCTGTGCCAAGCCTGGACTGTGGCCCTGGGACAAGTGTACTGGGTGACTTCAGCTATAGCCTGTGCCAAGCCTGGCAAGCCTGGCTATATGAAGCCTCATCTCCCCACTTCTGAGATGAGGGAAGGGAAACAGGTCATTTGCCAGGGGCAGCCTCTTTCAGTTGGCCATGGCTGTCTGGGTACCTTCCTGGAACAGAAGAACTCTGTGATCAGCTGCCTGCAAGGAGAATCATGAGAGTCATGGTCCTCCCCACACTGGTACCCTGGGAGCCNGAGAGTCTCAGCATACCCCACTTCTTGCACAGTCCCCTTGAGACCCCATCTGCCCCATGGGGGACAGGAAACAGATGAGACTAAGCATCACCTGACCCCTTGCACTGTGGCCAGCACTGCCCCAGTAGCCACTGAGCTGNGTCTGTCATCTGTGGTCTATCTTTGGTCCCACAGAACTGTGATGGCTTGTTCCCCATGCCCTCTCAGCCTCTTCAGACAGGTACCTAAGGTTCAGTGTGACCTGAGGAAGTGTGACCAGGCTGAGCTGGGCATGGTGGTGAA
>LZPO01116604.1:380306-390593 GCA_001675575.1 Neotoma lepida | reverse complement strand
GCTTCTAATTTGAAAAGTGTTTTGTCCTTTAACTTGTCATTTAAATCTTTACTACAAGCGTAGCAGGTTGGAGGGCAGGAAATTACTAATCCCAGTGTATAGATGAGGGTGCTGGGTCACCACACTGTACTCAGCATGCTCCAACCAAGCAGGGACAGTCAATCTTATAATTTCTCCACTACAACCTTCTTCTACCTTGACAAGAGTAAATACATCCTTGGTACTGAAGCTTTGGTCCCCTCCCGTGACTGCAACTGTCCCCAGGTCTCCAGAACCCAGGCCACAGACCACAGTGAATTTCATTTTTAAAAACCAACTTTACTGAAATAGACTTTGTATGCAATTAAATGCTCCCACTGCACTGTTGGGCTCACCTGGGTAAATACCCATAACCACGCAGCCAGCGGATGACTATACATAGGTACAGGGTTTTCTTTTGGAATCTAGTTCTCAGCCAGGAAGTCTATGGATTTGCTGTGGCATCACCACATTTAGGTTTTAGAACAGGTTGGTCACCCTTAGAAATGCTTTGGTGTTACCCTTGGACTGTCAAACCCTCCTCTTCCTTCCCCTCTCCTCATTCTTCCCCCTACCATCTTTTTTTTTTAAATGGTTTTACAAACTTAANAATTAATTTGGTTCTTTTTGAGACCCTGTCTCAGTACATAGTTTAGGAAAGCCTTGAATTTACTATGTGGCCCAGTCAATTCTGCCTCAGCCTTGCTCCCAAGTGCTGGGACTATGGTGTGTGTTACCACACCCTGCTTGGTATTTCAAAAACAATTCAGAAAAGATGTTTAAGGAGTACTTAGTCAGGGATAGAGCTTAGTGGCACAGTGCTCGCTTAGCATAGGTGAGGCTTTAGGTTCAATGTTCGGTGTTCTTCCCTCCTCCCTCCAGCCAGGGCTGGGGGTGCATTTATTTAGGTAATAATTTATCCTGGTTCTTTTATCTTCAGATTAATTCTATGTTTTCTTTAAAAAACTTAGTAATCATCTAGTTACTTTATTCCCTAAGGTAAAATCAAGATTTCTAATAGCATAGAAAAATGAGTGATCTTAATTTTGATTGATTTATCTTAGATTTTTCTTTAAAAAAAAAGACTTTTGAAACAGGATGATCACATTTTGCAAATGAATGCATTTATCTAAAATAAAAAACATGAGCCAGGCAAGGTGGTAGCACATGAACTTAATCCCAGCACTAGGGAGGCAGAGGCAGGTAGATCTGTAGTTCAAGGCCAGCCTGGTCTATAGAGTGAGTTCCAGGCCAGTCTAGGCTACATAGTGAGATCCTGTCACAAAACAACAACATCCCNAAAACCCAAATAAAATAAAAATAAATCATGGTCACTAAATGTTTTTCTTCAAATATAGAAAAAGTACCAACACTTTAATCATTAAGTCTATTATGAAATTAAAAAACAAAAACAAAAACCCTCCATTCATAAGCATGAAAGCTTTTAAAGAGCAAAGTTCAGTGACTGCAGTACATCCAGTCAAGCNACACTGTGAAGTAAAATATCAGAGGATAGCTGAACCTGTCTTATCCTAAATTTTTTGGCTAGGCCGAAAGAGAAACTTACTTTGAAAAAAAACTACGAAAGCCCTCAAGTTTTGACTTACAAATGGAACTGGCCAGAACAGTTGTTATCACTATAACTGAGGCAAGCGGTTTTACAGGCAAGACCACACCACTGTAGTGGTGAGCAAGGAACTGAAAGCTCCAGGAATCATGTCTTCTTTTAAGACAGGTTCTCTGTGTAGTCCTGACTGTCCAGGAACTTGTTTGCTTGTTTTTTGTTTTGTTTTTTTCGAGACAGGGTTTCTCTGTGTAGCCCTGGCTGTCCTGGAGCTCACTTTATAGATCAGGCTAACCTTGAACTCACAGAGATCTCCTGCCTCTGCCTCCCATGATCTGGGATTAAAAAGGCATGCACTAGCAAAACTGGCCTCCTGTCTTCTTTAAATTTTTTTCTAAAAATTACGTTTACTTAATTTACATGTATATGTGGAGGTCAGAAGACAACTTGCAGGGGTCAGTTTTCTCTTTTCTGCCTTGTGAGGTCCTGAGATCAAACTTAAGTCAACAGGCTTGGTGGCAAGCACCTTTACCTGCTAAGCTATCTCGCCAGCCTGGAATCACGTCTTCCGAGTCAGTTTAGAAAATTTGGGCTGTTTCATCTGGAGCTATAACTATATATAGGAGATACATATATATATATATATATATAGGAGATACATATATAGACCTACAGTGGGCCTCCAATCTAAATCTCAGCTTGGTCATCCCTTGTTGTATGAGTGGGGACAAAAGCACAAGGCCTGTACCATCTATATGATGGGTCCGTATACGNGACTTCTTGCATTCTTTTGAGAGCTAAATAAGACAATGCATATTGAGCAAACAAAGCCACAGTCAATGGCAGGAGGAAGTAGGTAAATTTATCTATTAGAAATGTTTATGATATGAAGTTGGGAAGATGGCTCATTGGTTAAGACCATTGGCTGTTCTTCCAGAAGATCTGGGTTTGATTCCCAGAGCCCACATGGTAGCTCACAACAGTCTGCAACTCCAGTTCCAGAGAATCTGACATCCTCTTCTGGTCTCCATGGGCACTAAGGCATACAAGTGGTGCAGAAACATACNTGCACACAAAATACCCATATACATAAATTTTTTAAGAAGTTTATGATAAAAACATTATAGACATTATTGAGACTGGGGATGTAGCTCAGTTGGTAGAGTACGTCCATCACAAGTACAAAGTCCTAGGCTCCGTCCCCAGCACCACATTACCTGCACATGGTGGCACAAGCCACTAAACCTATCACTTGGGAGGGAGAGACAGAAGGATCNGAAGTTAAAGATCATGTATGTCTACATAGTGAGTTTGAGTCTAGNTAGCACGAGATACATAAGACCCACCTGTTAGCATTTAGGCATCTGTACTGGCCCTTAGGGTCCTGACAGGATATACCTCAGCTGGAGCCACTAAGAGCACCTCCTGTGCACATTCGCTACGTTTCCTTATAAAAGGCGGGCCTTGCCCACCCCCTTTCTCCTTTCTCTTTCCCTTCCTTGTCCCCAGGGACCGGTCCCTATGCCCTTCTCTACCCCTTCTCTCNCCTCCCCTCCCCTCCATAAACCTCCTCCATGGGCCCTGTTTTGTGGTGTGACTCCTTCCCACAATTTATAAAATACAACATTGGTTCCCTGACCAGGAAAGTCTCTCCCGGCAGTCAGAAACCTGCTAGAACCCTGGAACCTGGTCCGCCTGTAACAGCCCTACTTTTCCACCTAACAGGTTGATTGCTGGGACTTTCCATTCAACACCGACAACTGGTAAGCCCTGCACCTCTGGCCATTTCCCATGAATGAGGCTTCGTTTCTCAAGCACAGTCCTAGCCTTCTGGCTTTTCCCGAAGTCCTGGTACCAGGCNACTGTGTCTTACTCGGGCTCCTAGTCCATCGGCCCCTGCTTTGTGGAATGGTCCACTGAACAGCTTGTGCCTTCTCATCGGTCCTCACTGAATTTCTGGGATGCTAGAGATTCCAGCCCTTGGACCTTTTCTACCTCATTCATGGACAATGTGCCTGCCTCCATAAGGGCTTAACTTATCCGCCTTTGCAGTCAGACCTGGTTCCATATACCAATCAAAATGCCCACTTACCAGCACTCCATATCCTGGTATTTTATAAGACCTTTGCAACTTCTACCAGCGATCCAATAGATGGAAGGGGGTACCCTACTTTCAAGCTTTCTCTTATTAAGTCCCTACTCCAATGCAGCTTTTCATTCTTGCACTCCCCCTCCCTCATACCTGCAATAAATCTGCTTTCTGATTCGCCAACAGCTTTGCCTTCTACTCAATACCAACAATTGGGTCTCTGGTGGGGCCACCTGCCTCTGACCATTCCCCTAGATGTGAAGCTTCATTTCTTGAGCACAGTCCTCTCCTCGACTTCTGGCTTTTCTCGAAGTCCTGGTACCAGACGACTGTATCTCTCTTGGGCTCTTAGCCCTCGGCTCCTGTTCTTACATGACAGCACAATGAACAGCTTGCGCCCACTTAATCTGATCCTCCCNGGATCCCTAGGATGCCAGAACATTCAGGCTTTTGGATCTTCTTCTCTCTGCCTCATCCTTGGGAACTGTGTCATACATTTCCTTGCTCCCATTGGGATGTCTTTTGGAGACCCACTCACCAATCTTTGGACCAGGCAGTTGGGGAACTGAGAAAGAATTCTCCACTTTCTTCCCTTTTCTTTGCTCCAAGATCTGTTTGTGTCTGTCTGTTCTTCCTCTCTAAATGTTCTGTTTGCTGCAAATGTGCAAATCAGAGATGGAGAAGCCAGCTTCATCTTGCACAGCACACACCAGTTCTCCCTTTCTATTTACTCAACTTCTGTTTAATTCTGTGTGTACGTGCATGTAACTATTAACAGCAACCATGTGGCTCTCCTCCATCTTGGCTGGTGACCTCATCATGATTTCTTGTGAGCTCCAGGGAGTTGACTTGGATCCACCTGAACAGCATCTTGCCAGGTCCAAGTGGTGCCGGATGGTTCCACAAAACCTGAACAGTGAAGTGAAACAGCCAGCTACCCTAGGATGTGGCCAGCACCCTACTTTTCTCAGGTCCCCCAAAGATGATCGATGCCCCCCAGNCCAGCAGGAAGCATGGTGCCTTCATTCCCGCCTCACCTGCTACCCCTTTCTAACTCCTCACCTTTTTATAATAAACAAAAGTGAGGAATGTTAGCNTTTAGGCATCTGTACTGGCCTGCCCTTAAGGGTCCTGACAGGATATACCTCAGCTGCAGCCACTAAGAGCACCCCCTGTGCGTATTTGCTATGTTTCCCTTATAAAAGACAGGCCTTGCCCTCCTCCTGTCTCCTTTCTCTTTCCCTTCTTCGTCCTCAGGGACTGGTTCCTGCCCCTTCTCTGCCCCTTCTTTTTTCCTTTCCCCTCAATAAACCTACTACATGGGCCCTGTTGTATGGTGTGACTTCTTCCCACCGTTTTTAAAATACAATACCACCCATCTCAAAAATAAGACAAAACAAAAACACTATAGATACAATTGTTAGAGATGATACCCAGAACAGTAATAAGGCACGAAGCTTGCTTGGAATGCATCTACAGCTATTAAAAAAAAAACCAAGACCTCCAAACACCATGGGTTATGTGACTATATGCCTAAATACTATGCAATTAGCAGTTAGAATCTTTATTTTGTGCATAACTCTTTCCAACACACTATTAATTCCAGTTTATCTTTTCAATGACTTTAAGCAAATTATGGTGAGTTAAGTTACTTTAAATGAAAGAAAAAACTNTTAGCAAAANAAATCATTTTTATTCAAGCTAATCCAAGGGATCTGTAAAAGCCAGTGGCATTTATTCTAGTGTCCCACTTGGGAAGTTTGGAGGAAAAAAAAAGTCAATGCTGAGGTCATACAGGACTAATTTTATGCACGCTAATATGGCTGTCTTTAATGTCTTTAAATGCTCACACACACATACTCACAAGTTAGTCCCTCTCCGTGGAGACTAGNCATTTATGCTCCTAAGCAAGGAAGCCAGCTCCACTTGACTAGCTGGAGGGAGAGCAGGCAGCAAGCTGAGGAAGCTTTTAAGGTCTGATTCATTCAGTCACAAACACCTCAAGTGAATGCCTTTGCGTGGGGGATTGGATTCTCACTGCCAAGACATTAAAAAAAAATTTTATATGATAGTCCACACTGTGCCTTTTGAAATATCAATGTCCCTCACATAAAGCTATTCCAGAACCCCTCAAGTCCCTAAAATATTAACTCCAGCCAAAATTCATCATTCCTTCTTTGATGTATCAAATGCCCTTTGTTAGACTTTACTGTTTTTACATATATTTACACTGACAAAGTAAGTGCTTTACATGTGAAAAACAAGCAGTAACACAGGTCAAATGGTAGGTGTNGACTAGGTGTTAAAAATAAGTAGTGAGGAAAAAAAATGCAGGCTCGTGGCTCTCTGAGGAATGCTGTATTAAGGTCAAGAAGCATAACCCTTGCAGTGTGCTGGCAGCAAGTACAGAACAGGCTAAGAGTACTAGGAAGAGGCAGAGCTAAGGGATGGCCTCACAGAGAGGGAGTACAGGCAAGGACATGACAGGCTGTGGAGAATTAGGTGCAGCCCAGAAGGCATGAAGTTGTATGAGGTTCCAGAGAACATTCTGAAAAACATGCTTACAGTTAATAATAATACTGCTTTGAACATTTTCAAATGTGCTGAGAGGAAATCAAACTCCAATGATGTGCTTTTTACAACTAAAACAAAGGAAGTCTANGCACAGTGTTCATGGGTATAGTTCGTTGTTTGGACTGCTAGAATCACTTGTGTCCAGGAAGGAGTTCAAAGCTAGCCTCAGAAACAAAGCAAGATCCCATCTCAAAAGAAAAAAACAAAGAATAAAACAGCATGGCCNGTTGGGAACTTGCTGTGAGCAGACTACCTTGATAGGAGGAAACAGCAGCTAGAGAACAGGCTAACAGCCAAGTGTAACATGAGCCTTGGGGCCAAGGGTGGCACATTTAAATGTCCTAGGCAATCGAGGAGCCACAGAGAAACAGGATCAGAGCTGCATTTTGGAGCAACAGAGGCAGCAGTGTGGGAAGCAGGTGGTTTAACAAGGTAAGCACGGAGNCTGATAAACTCTGATGGAGTCCAGGGGAGACCCAAGACCCCCGGCTAGGACAAGGTAAATGGCAGGTATGCCTTCTGTAAGACCACTGTTTGGAATTCTTGAGTTAATTCATCTGTTTACTTCCTGCTGTCAGGGACTGTGATACTCTTGTTCAGTTCTAGTCTCACTTCTAGAACAAAACCTTGTATACAGCAGGTACTCAGCTAGTAAATCTTAAATCAGTGAACCCTTGAAGACAGGAGCCCCAACTAAGTCTGTATTCCTCAACAACTAAGTGGAATGATGTATGTAAAGGATGCTCAAAACCATTTACTAGTGTACTATCTTAAAGGCATATGTCCTGAACATTTTCAAATAATGACATCAGCTGGTATAACTTGGCAGTAGAGTGTGAGACCCTGGGTTTTATCCCCAGTGCCACATAAACTGGGTGTGTTTGGCACACACCCATAATCCCAGGACGTGGGAGGTGGACAATGGAGGATCTGAAATTCAAGGTCATACTTGGCTCAATGGGAGTTTGAAGCCAGCTGGAGCTAGAGAGCTTGTCTAAAAACAAAAAAGCCCAAAACAAACCAAATGACATCCAATGTCTTGTCCAGAGAAAATTTCAAACTATCAGCACTGCACAACCCACATGGGCATCAAACAATCCAGCTGAGCCCTTGGTGTTTTGAGATCACTGTTGTAATACAAGCCAACAACATCATGGCCTTCCTGTGCTTGTATGACAGCATCCACTCACATCATGAGGGTAGTACGTCATTCCCTAGACTGCACTGTTCCCCATGGCTGCAGCCACCAATGGAGGCCAGTTAGCAGTTGATGACTCCTTACACTGCCTGGCAGCCCAGTGACTTTGTGAGGAGGGTCCCCATAGAGGAGGAATAGAGATTTAACTTCTCTGTTCCATAAAGAATGGAAAAGGGCAGTTTACTTCTTCTGAAGTAGAACATGCCAGGCTCAAGTCATCATTTGACAGATACATCACCACAGTCTGCACAAGTCCTCCAAACGCCAGAATCTCCAGGCAACTGCCTGCTGCCTAATTCCTAAGACTCTTCCAATAGCATGGCAGTTTTGGAAGTGTTCTCGGCCTCTGAGAAACAACATCCACAGGATTTTGGGGGTGTGGGGGGAGAGCTAGGCTGTATTTATACCTTGGGACAAAAGCACAAGTACCAAACCAAGTTCCAAACTCCTATGCAAATCCTGATTTCCACTTCCTAGTGTCAAGTAAGTCAATCATTTCACCTAATTTTTTTTTTCATTTGAAAAATGAAAATGATTTGGTTTGTCCAACAGGGTTCAGGGGAGCTGACATGTGATGGTTCACCTCAATTGCTAACCTAAGTTAGATCGAGAATCACCTAGGAAAAGGGTCTCTGGGCATGCCTGTAGGGACTTGGTTGATTAGATTAACTGAGGCATACAGATCCACTCACTAGTCCCTAGGCTAGGGTCCTGGAATATATAGAGAAGCAAGTGAGTTAAACACAGGCCTTCACCANTCTCTGCTTCTGAACTATTGATGCAATGTGGGTGACTGCCTCAAACTCCTGCTGCTGTCACTAGCCCACCACTACGGAATCCTAGTCTCCTTTAAGTGCTTTTGTCAGAAGAAGTAACTTAAGCATCATATGATACAATAAATATGGCGTCTGCTACCCAACAGGCATTAACAAATACTAGTTTTTTCTGTGGGTGGGGATGAGAGATAAGTGAGGAACAGCTTGCATGGAACAGGCCTCATGGGGCCTCATACACAGGGAGAAGAAAGACATTGGTGGTACAGAAGCTATGGAAACGGACAACTAGTTTCGCCTGCCTTTGCTACACTGGAGAAAGTTACAACATGTGAGTGACAGAGGCTGTCCCAAGTACATAAAGGAAACTAATCTGTTTGCCAAGGGAGGAAATAGCACAGGATGAAGATTCTAAGTTGTTTGAAGCTCCTTCCCTAATTACCACTCATAATAAAAATTTAATTGCCAAGTTAAAAGCAAATTTCATTTTTTCTGTCAGAGAACCTTTGCAGAAACTAGCACATTTTGTTTGAACAGGAAATCAAAGTTACTTTTATGCTTAAATGAGATCTAAGGAGCTGCAGATGTTTCTCTGGGAATAACGAGCTTCAAAACTCTGCCTCACTAGGCTNCAGCAACTCACAGCTTCGGGAGACCTGGAACTGCTGGAGCTGGTGCTCCGGTTGACTGTAGTTTATCCATCCCCCACGGGTTCATGCCTTGGAAGCTCCATGTGTTTGGTAACACTAAGAGGCGAGGCCTGGTGAGAGGTTCTTAGCTCACTGGGTAGTGCTCTGGGGTTCTTTGGTTGGTTCTTCACAGAGGTTGTCACCAGCAGAGTCACCAGCCTCCAAAACTGTGAGCTAAACAAACCTCTGCTGGGGCTGCAAGATGGCTTATTGGATAAAAGCCCTTGCTGCACAAGGCTTATGATGACCTGACTTCAACCCTCAGAACCAACATGACTCCCACAAACTGTGCTCTGACCTACACAAGCACCCCATGGCACCCACTAAATTTAAGAAATAAAAAATAAATTAACAAACAAACCCCTTTACTTCAGAGTAGACTGCCTCGGGTATTTTCCTCATAGTAATAAAAAAACTGGTAATACAGCTAGGTAGCTAGGTAGGTGGAAAGGATTCGAAACTAAGTACCCAGGGCTAGGCCAGAGAAAGGATCTCTGGCACAGAGGTGCTTACAACACAGTAGAGAACCAGGAAACATCTCAAGGTTAGGAAGTACACTCAAGAAATATGAGGGTCATGGAAAAACAGCAAGAAAGACAAAGGTGACCCTCCTGAGGGTGCTCTCACGGGTGTGCCTTCCTGCTGACCCACAGTCTGCTCACCTGTAAGGTGCTGGTGAGGAAGTTGTCCTGGGAGACAATGTCCACAAAGAAGTCGGCAGGGATCTCACCAAGCTGGTGGTACAAGATGGAGATGAGGCTGACATACAGGGTATGGTGCTTCACCATGGCTGCTTCTGACCGACACAGGAGGTTTAGGAGCCGCTTCCAATGCTCAAATGCCTCATACACATTGCCCAGCAGGAAGCACACAAAGGCAAATTGGAGTTCACCTATGAGGTACAGAGAAAGGCTAAGATTCTCACAGCAAGGCACACCAGTTGACACTTCCTACATGATTTACAATGCCATCATTTACACNAGACCTTAGCAACAGGGAGCCTTGTACCCTTGTCACTCCAACAGAACTTAGCATGGGATTCTGCATCCAACAAGCATTCAGAAAATATTATTGCTGAACTGCTAAAAATTCAAACCATGGGACAACAAACTGTGGCTAGATATTTATACAAAAATAGGTCACAAGAAAAGCAGTAATACTACATGCTTGGCATTTTAGGANATGGACCCTAAACCTATCCATCAGAATTACTAACAAATCTCATTAAAAGCAAAGCTGCCCAGAACTAGAGAGGTGGCTCAGGGGTTAAGAGTACTTGCTACTCTTACAAGAGGACCCAAGTTCAGTTCCTAGCACCCACTACAAGCATCTTACAACTACCTGTGACTCCAGCTGCAGGAGATCTGACAACCTTGTCTGGT
>LZPO01116604.1:334792-378873 GCA_001675575.1 Neotoma lepida | reverse complement strand
AGGTAGCCATAAACTTAAGCATCATAAAAAGAATCAATCAGCCAGGTGTGGTGGCACATGCCTTTAATCCTAGCACTGGGAAGGCAGAGACAGGCAGATCTCTGTGAGTTTGAGAACAGCCTGGTCTATAAATCAAGTTCCAGGACAGTTAGGGCTGTTACACAGAGAAATTTATATTAATTACATTAATTAAATTTATATTACTAGGTCATGCATTAAGATGCACCCATTAAAATGTTTGTTATATCATCAGTTCAGCCAAGGATATAAAAAAGTCTATAACCAAACTTCTCACCAACCTCCACCAACAGGAAACTATGTAAATGCCCTGGACAATTTATAAGAAGATAAGGACAGGCATTAAAGGTGTAACAGGGCTAGGGAAATGCTCAGTCAGTGAAATGCTTGTCTTGCAAATGCATGGACCAGGGTCAGGTCCCAGAACCCAAATTACAAAAGCTGGAGTGGTGGTGCAAGTGCTCACAATCCCAGCACTGGGGAGGCAGAGACAGGCAAATGCCTGGGGTCTACTGGCCAAGTCTACTTGGTGTGTTCTAGGTCAATGAGAGAACCTTCTCAAAAGAAAAAGGTTAGCAGCACTTAAGGAACAACATCCGAGGGACTGACCTTTGGCCTCCATATGTGGCACATGCACGAACACACACAAACGACAAGACAAATGTTTGCTGTCATTAGCATTCAAGAAATAAAAATAAGATGCCACTTTTCAACCAGTGAATTGAAGAGGTCTTCACTAAGAAACCATGCTGAGTGCTGTCAAGTGATGAACAGCCTCCTACCACCTGGTGAGGAGGCAAAATCTGGCAATACGCACAATCCAACCCTAAGCCTAGGCATAATCACACTCAAGAGTGCTTATTGGACTACATTTATGACAGAAGAATAGGAGCATCTTAAGGAGTGACCACTGAAAACTAGTTCTGTAGCTCTGGACACTGAACATGGGCAGTGACATGGAAATACTTACAGCACATCACAAAATACTTCTCTTTAATCTTATTTCTATAAAAATCACATGTACTCCTAGCATGTAACTGAAGTTTAAAAGACTGAAATATAAAAGACAAGTGAAATATATAGAAATACACAGGAAAAAGAAAAAAGGAAGAAAAAATGCACTAAACTGTGAAAATGGTTATTTCTAGGCATAGGACTTGGAGTAAATTTTATTTTTGTTTTTGTTCTGTGATAAATACATATTATTTTAAATTAAGAGAGCAAGCAGCAATAAAACTGTAAAAATTAAAATAAAAATAAAAGTCATGTTCTAAGCCAGTGAAGGGACCAACATTTTAAGAACTCAAAAGCAATCTGAAATGTCAGACGGGGCTTATAGGAACACAGACAGAATTGGCCTAGCAACTAGGAGCCTTAGGCTCTGGTCTCAATGTGACCACTCTATTGGTTAAATCCTTTCTCTCTACAGAGCTAGGCTATGTCACTGATTACCAAACATGGGATTATGTACACCGGCTCAAGTAAGATGCTCAAATTATTAGATGGATAGCCAGACAGTCAAAACTGCTGGAGCCTTGGTATAAATCTATTGACTTAAAATCTCTAGGCTAAGGGTAAAGATACATATGTATGTTTGATGATTTCTAATGAGTCTACCTCCTAGTCATCTTTAAGAGCTCTGAATTAGCTAATCCAAGATGAGCCCTCTATTCTAAAATACCCCCACTAACATCCTTCCCCAAANGTCTAGTTCCTTCTTACCAAGTACATCCTGGGGGTTGCAAGGGAACTGCTTGCTGAGCACAGTCTCGAGGGCATAGCTCAAGTCCATGCTGTGCCTGGTGATCTCTGCTGGTGTGGCACCTGCTGGGAACATCTGAGTGGGCAACTCTGAGAAGCGGATTTCTGTCCCGGCCCTGGGCTTCATCTCAGGCAGCCGGGCTAAGCCTTCTTGGTAGCTTTTGCACTCAGTACCACAGAGGGGTAGATTCTGCTCCACCCTGTCCTTGGTGTGTCTCATGGAAAGCACAGGCAGCACATCTGAGAAGGCACAGATCTGCCGGCTCTCAGGCTGCAGCTTCTCCATGGTGGCCTCACTGATGAAGTTGGTGAGTGAGATCCATTTCTTGAGTGTAGCATATGGGTAAGGTCCCAGAAACTGGTCTAGCTCAGGGAGATTGGCTCTCATAGCTTCTACTTCAGCCTCCGGAGCTGGAGACAAGTCTACTTCTTCCTGAACGGCATTCCAGCGCAGGACTGTCAGTCCCCGCTGCTTCAGGCTAAGAAAGAAGCCCATCCGAGGGCCCACCTCCCTGGGATTGGCCTTGTCCACAGAGCTGTAGTGGAGGAAGTGGATGCCAGGAGGGATCATCTTCACACCCCGGAACTTGGGCCCCACCTCCCAGGAGTTGTAATCAATGCCAAACTCTGTCCCCTTGGGCATGTTCAGAATGACCACAGTGGCTCCTTCAAAGAAGAGTTGCTTGGCTAACTCAGGATCCATCTGCATGGAAGCCATGGGGCCAGTGGCGGGTAACCAAAAGCAGGACTCTTTCTTGCCTTCTAGAACAGCAGAGAATAAAGAGAATGAGTTGACCAGAATATGGGAAAAGGCTACTTAATTTCTTAAACATTCTCTATATGTCACATATTGAATTCGATCCTGATAGAATTCCCTTAATCCNCATGGCAACACTGCATCTGTCTAACGTCTGTCTAACCCTGCATCTCTCTAGGAAAACCAGGATCAAAGAGATTTGGGGGTTTTAATTTAAGAAGCAAGAGTCTTCATTCCACCAGTACAGAGGCACCACTTAAAAAACGGTCACACAGTACCAAAATGAAAACCTGACGGCTGGTACTGCAGGTCTGNGTCCGTTGCACACTCTTAGACTCAACACTCAAGTCTTTCTCCTAACAGAGGATAAGGATGGAAAAATACGCATGGCCCATTTTAAACTAGAACTATGCTAAAATCATTTTAAGCTACAATTCTACCTAAACTCTGCCAGAAAGTACCTTAAGATCTGTCAAAGATGACCAAATTAAATCTGTTAACTAATTTCCCACGAGCATCTAAAATTAACAAAAAAGAAGTGGAGAGCTTTTCAAACTCATCATAAACCTAGTTGAAAGTGAGGGAAAATAAAGGACTAGTCCCCTTGTTTAAAAACAACTTAGCAGGGTACAGTGGTACACACCTGTATTCCCAACCCTTGGGGGATGGAGGCAGAAGAATCAGGAGTTCAAGGTCATCCTTAATTGCTAGAAACTGTCTCAGAAATAAAAACAAATAAATAAAACCAACAGCTGGCAGGAACATGGTTCAGTAAGTACAGAGCCTGTCTAGTATGCGCAAAGGAATCTTAAAACCACACACAGACAAAACCATCTGTGGGAGGCAGAAGCAAGGTGATCAGAAGTTTAAAACTGTTCTCAGCTACACAGTGAATTTGAGGCCACCCTGGAACACACACACAAGACACTGTCTTAAAAACAAGCAAACCACCACAAAACAAAAACACCTAAAGCCCAGGGAACAAACACCTTCCCAAAGAGCCACAACTCATCCACAAGAGATTGACACAGAATACAGTAAGTATTCGAGGAGGAGCATAGACTCTATTTTGCCCACATTTAAATTCCCTATAAAGACACTTTGATTAANAACAAAGTGAGGGGCAGAGGCTGGCAAATGGCTGGATAAGTAAGGACACTTGCCTTGTAAGCCTGACCACCTNACTCTGATGGCCAAAACCCACATAAAAGTGGAAGGGGAGAAGAGAACCACAAAGTTGTCTAACCCTCACGTTTGCCATAGCATAAGACCCCTCCCCATCATGCACTCACATACACACAATATTAAAACCAAGACAACTCTTTGGCACATACTGCCTCTGAGGTATTTACAAAAATGGTTTCAACATGCACCAATTTAAGCCAAGCAACCACTTCAACTTTTCCCTAAGTCACTAACTCAACCAACACTCACTCAGATTACCTGCACTATACAGGGGCTTTACTGAACCCCAACAGAAACATCTGCAGAGCAAGACCCCCAACCACCAGGTATTTTCATTTTACACAGAGGTACAAAACATGACCTTGAAATTCACAAACAGAAAAATCAACTGCTTAGCTCTGTTTGCTCTTTTATTTAAAACAAACAATATGAAGAAAAAAAATCCTTTTTACAAAAATGTTAGGAGCACACTTNATTGCCTTTACCTCAAAAACAGGAGAAATGACTCTCAGTCAGCACTTTTTTCAAACTGTGAGACATAANTTAAGAAATCAGTTTTAGACATGAAGCTGATCCAAAATAATGAAAAAAGTCATACAGAGGCCAGAAGAGGGTGTTGAATTCCCTGAAACTGGAGTTGGAGATGGCTGTGAGCACCATGAGAATGGTAGGAACCAAGCCCAGGTCCTCTGGAAGAGCAGGCAGGTCTCTTACCCACCAAGGCATGTCTCCAGCACCAAGAACAGAATTTTTAACCTATCAGAATGTCACAGTTAATAAGGATGNGTATGATGCCTTGAAGTCTTGTGTTTATATGCACATATGGTCATGGAGTACAAGTCTTTGAGNCTGTAGTTTANAGTCAACAACATCTAAAACATACAAATGGNATTCGTTCTTCACCGTCCTGCAACACACAAAGACAGCTCCTCACCCCATNCACCACCTCCCTAGCCCAGAGAGTACGTGTTCCTCAATGTGCTCTCTCTCTCTCTCGGTCTCTCTGGCTTCTCATGTGGCTTTAGGGAACATAAAATTCTTACTATGCCCCGAAAACCCTGCATAGTTACCTCTTCCGCTTATTAATACCATCCCCCTCCCGAGGACTGGTCCAGCCACATCGGCTTCTTTCTGTCCCTCACACCAGAGAAAACTACCCACAGCACTTTGCCAAATAATTTTCCTGACTTAAGTAAAGTCTCCCTGACTCGTCAAGTGTTCTGTGATTATACTTCGAGTGCCTTGTTGTCGGTCCATTCCAGTGGCAGGTGTGCAACTTTGTGTGCTTGATCGAGGGCTGTCATAAACACAAGACTTGAGTCCTCCATCCCTAGCACATACGCGATGCTTAAAAGTTTTACTTAATAAAATACAATATGTATTTAAATAAAGCCAGGAGGCCGGTGGGTGACTTACCGGAAGCCACGCAGAGAGGTGGGCAGAACCAGATCGAGTGAGGGTAAGGTCTCTGGTCCCCAAGCTCTATAGTTAAAGGGGGGGGGAGTTACTTCGTGGGCGCCGGGAAGCTTGACCACGGTGTTCCTGGTGACGGGTTCTCAGAGAGAGAGATAGGCCTCTTGAGATACTAGCCCACAAACCCACAGACTCGGCCGGCTCGGAGACAAGGGCCTAATTAAGTGCACTCCGCGACTCTGAGCCGAGAAGTGAGGTGACCTGGCCACACACAACGAAACCAGACGACGAAAGAGCCGCCAAGACCCGAGACTCACCACAGAGCCTCACGCTCCGGCTCCGCGGAAACGGGACGGAAGTTCGTCGGCTTTGGCGCCGGATAGGTGTTACGGAAAAAGTGGTCCGGCGGAGCCCCAGGTCGCAGAAGAAATGGCCCGTGTTTGCAGGTTCCTCCTGATGAAGCACTGCATTTTCTTCCTAGAGTTTCATATTACCGCCTGAATCGTGGATAACAATTTTAATTAAACTATGCACTTTATATCCCCTTCCAGAAACATACTTACCAGCCACAGTCCTTTGGTCTCAAGCAGACACGAGCATCAAAGCATGGTCCCGGTGGTAGCTCCCAGTAGCCACAGTTAGACTGGCTCAGTCATGGTTGGCCCTCTTTAGCCACATCATTATGCCAGTCACAGGGTCAAGGACGCCCTGTTACCANCCAGTCCCAGCTGCTAGACACACTCATCCCTAGGTAGAGTTTCAGAAACCAAGGCTGTTGCCTGAAGGGAGAACCAATTCCTTCCATAGCCACCACAGCACTGTCTGGCAATGATCACCCAGTGTCTTGCAGACCTAACAGAATACCTCAGGCAAGCTATAAATACACATTAAGGAAACCTGTCTGCCTTTTTCTTCACTATCTCTTTAGAACCTAGCCCATAGCTAGCTATCTCAGATGTACTGTGTATTAATTACTAGTAACAATAATGTGGTATAGTAAATGACTATTTGTAGGTCTGGCCTTGTGCTAGATCCCAGAGCCACTAGGAGATATATGTCACGTATTACAAAGAATTGCCTTATTATGATGGAGAGCTAACTAAACAGCACCAAAATTTATAGGGTGGGCCACTTGGACACTATTTCTAATCTTTACACTAACTGTAGCCAACACGTGACACTCCCCTAATCTTGTACTGCTGACTTTACCTGATTTTCTACCCTGTTGTAATCTTGTTTATCTTTGAAGACAGGATTTTTAAAGGCCTCCAATCTCTTCTTCAGGTGAGTTTACCAAAACCGGTTGACATCTAAGATGGCTGACAGAATAAAAGACATCTAACTTCATTATGATCCATCTGCCTTTTAAGTGGTCTATTCCAGCACTATGACAGTTGTCAACTCTAAGGACCCATAAAAACAGCGTCCAAATTGCTGGAAAATTCCTGCCATTCCCAGAAGTTCCCCACCCCCCTTCACTAGCCTCATTTCTTTTGCACTATGTCTGCATCTCCCTAACGCCAGTCAGTCAAAAAATTGATTTGAGTTTATCTCCCATTTCTGTTCCTAACCAAGAATAAGTCTCCCTTGCTGCTAAATGTGTCTTATTGCTGGTGCTACAATTCTAAGAAAGAAAAATGACCCAGGATGGGGATGAAAATTTGATAATTGGTATTCTCAATCAACAAAAGATTAAGCCAAGGTTCAAAGAGGGACTACAGACCCAGAGAACAGAACTAGAGTGTAAAACATGATCTAGCTGGAGTTCTGGTCCCTGTGCTGCTGTTCCTTGTCTGTCACACTTCCCCGATGACAGCTGAATCCGTCAGTCTGTCCCACTCACAATTTCACAATTCATCTCTTAGGAGATTGAATCATCTCAGACCAGGGTAGATGGGGCAATCATGCTTAATCACATTGGGCCGCCACAAGGTTGGCCAGAGGCAATGTTCACCATCAGGCACATCAATATCAACCCACCCTGTCAGTTCCATTTTCCTTGTGAAGCAGCTCAGCTTCCTCCCTCCCCTCTCTGCCACCATCCTCTGACCTGAGCTCTGTGGTGTGCTCTCTGGGCTTCCTGTTCCAGGTGGCTTCACCATCTTTTCAGAGACTCACTGAACACTGGACACAAAAGTAGTAGGATATGAAGATGGTGGCCTGGGAATCCAACTTTGTGAACCATGTTCTTCCAAATCACAATTTCTCAACTTTGGCACCATTGTATTCTTGGTTGCAGATAGTTCTGTGCATTGAAAGTTTAGCGGCAAACATAGGCTCCAATCCATAGAACACTGGACAACTGTGACATCACCCTCTTCAACCCGAGCTGAGAAAAACATTGATTTATATGAACTATCCCAGTTATTCCCTGGAAGCAGAGAGACTTTTTACAGGCCCAGGAGGTGTGGAGTCCTAATGTTTGTAAACTAAATCCTATTCCAGGATCCTAAGTGTAATTGATCATTAAAAGAAATCTACAAGGAAAGTTCTGGAACACATTCACAGACCTCCTTGTTGCCTTTAACAACAAACAGAACTCTGGAGAAGACTGAGTTCTTTTCACAGAGTAGCCTTTGTATCATTTAATGAACTGGCTTTACAGAGAAAAGCAGTAATAGTATCTGAAATGATAGGAAAATGTTCAGAATGTAAGTTTTAAAAAGTGTTTAGAATGGTATGTACAGATGACTTTGACTCTGAAAAATAAATGTATGTGGAAAACAAAGACTTGTTTTGGCTGGGCGGTGGTGGNGCACGCCTTTAATCCCAGCACTCCGGAGGCTGAATCAGGCAGATCTGTGAGTCTGAGGCCAGCCTGGTCTACAGAGCAAGTTCCAAGAAAGCCAGGACTACACAGAGAAACCTAGTCTCAAAAAACCAAAATAAGAAAGAAAGACTTGTTTTGTGAGATTTGGAGTGATATAAAAGAGTGACTTGGGTGATTTTCTTGACAGTATAAAATGGAAAATGTGGAATGTGTACCTTAGGTGACCCAAAGAATAAACTTAGATTTTACATAATTATGACTTTAATTTTAATCTTTATTCATTGCTTTCTTTCGGTAGGCTGTGTGCATGCCAGNCAAGTACTGTACTTCTTCCTCTCCCTCCCCAACACACTTACTATACTCCCCCAGCCCTTTCCATTCATTTCTGTGGACATTCTCTTCTTTGGCAAGTGGCACTAATTTATTTACCTTTGGAATCATTTTTTTTTATTAATTTTTACAGTACTGTTGTGTTGAACCTAAGGCCTAGTGCATGCTAGGAAAACTGCATTCCTAGCCCTATTTTTGTTTTTATTTTTGAACATTTTATGGAGTGTGTGTGTGTGTGTCTGTCTGTCTGTTTAGGGAAGCATGTGTGCCATGATGTACTTGTAAAGATCAGAGGACAGCTTGCAGGATGCAGATCTTTTCTTCCACTATGAGGGGCCTGGGGATTGAACTCAGGTTGTCAGGCTTGGTGGCAAGTACTTTGGCTAAATCTTTACCTCCTGAGTCATCTCGCCAGTCCCCTAATTTCCTTTCTTAAATGTTTTCAAAGTGAGTTACTTTAAAGAAAAGTTAAGTCAATAATGGGATGGGTGGCATGGGGATGTGGAGCACATGTGACAGGATTGCTGGACATGTTTTTTTTTTTTTTAAAGATTTATTTATTATGTATACAGAAGAGGGTGCCAGATCTCATTACAGATGGTTGTGAGCCACCATGTGGTTGCTGGGAATTGAACTCAGGACCTCTGGAAGAACAGTCAGTGCTCTTAACCTCTGAGCCACCTCTCCAGCCCCGGACATGGTTTTTACAAGGCTCCCATATACGGGGTTTGCTTTTGTTTCAGATGGATTATGCTACACTTCTCCACTCCAGGTCCCGGGACCTATGTACTTATTGTCCCCTCTGCCTACAAAGTTCTTATTCAAGATTTTTGCCTCACAGGATCTTTCTCTTTATTCTGCTCAAAAATGACCTCTTTCAGGAGGTCTTTAACTGGCCAACTACTGTTTTTCCCTTTATGACATTGGGGAATCACACAAGAGCATTGCACATGCTAAAGCACACACTCTACCATTGAGCTACACTCTCACCTTTGGCCTTGCTAAAGTGACCTCCTTTAGAATGACCTCCACTGCTTCCTCTGTGTTTTCTTCCTAGTGCTGGTCTCTCTAACCAGTCTTTCCTAGCTCACTGTTTCCTCCACTGGCCTGAGAGCCCTTGACCAGCAAGGAGTTTGCCCCGGGTGCAATTGAACCCACAGAACTTAAGCCAAGGCCACTGGGCCACAGTGGGAACTACAGACTTCATTGATGAAAATTGTTCTACATTAGAGCCTGGCTTGGTGCATGCCTTTAATCTCAGCACTAGGAAGGTAGAGGCAGGAGAATCTCTTTTGAGTTCCAGGCTAGGGCTATAGGGTGAGATCCTTTCTCCAAAACAAAAGTGTTCTACATTGGGATGTCTCCACTCTAGCTCTCTATCAGCTTGTACCAGCAGCCAAGGTCAGAGGGGAGAGAGAAAGGAGGGAGATAAGGGAGGCTGAGGGAGTCCATGGTTCAGCATCAAACACATTTATTTCACTTTTATTGAGTATACAAGAACAGAGAGCACACGCATACAGCACGGAGCACTGAGGTGGGGGAGGCGTGGGGACAAGAGAGGAGAGGGGGAAGTAAAAAGGAACAGGACAGCATTGCAGTTGGTTGGTAAGGTGCTTTTGAAAAAAATATATATTTAGTGATGTTGCTCATGCAATCTCAGGCCAGTCTTGGTATGTGCTTGCAGGATTCAAAAACTGAAACAGGTCCTGGCACTCCCTGTACCCTCAATGGAAAAGATCCACAGAAAGCAAAAGTAGGGAAAATAAAGTGAGACAGAGAGTGGGAAAAAGGCTCAGGGTGTAACTCGTTCGCCCTGCTCATTTAGTTAAGTGGGATGGAGGAGCCCACTGCCACATGTAAGTTAGGAGCTGCATCTGGATGGTCACCCAGAACTCTGACACTCTCTGAGGCTTTTCCCACTATGTTACCTGGCCTCTTGGATAGAGAGGTGCCACAGAGAAAATGAGACACACACACAAAAAAAGCAAAGAGAAAAAAAATAGGTTGAAGACAGACAACGTCCTTATTCTCTATGGAGTGGAGGCTGGGGAGGAAACAGTGCCCTAGATTTTAGCTTTTCAGGTCCCCTCCTCCCTGGGCAGGGTGCTGACCATCTCTCTGGGGGAAAAAAAGGTCAGAACATCCATGGAGTGAGTATCTCCCCAAATTCTAACATCCCACAAGCTAAGCTGGGTCATTTTATCCTTGCCCTACAGGGCACAGCCCACATTCAAGGCAAGTACAACCCTCAGAACAAAGATCCTCCCTCTGAGGTATGTATGTCCAGTGTGTGCAGGCCATGGAGTTTCTGCAGAGGCAGGTAAGGCCTGAGCCCAATTCCAGGGGGATAGAGCCATCCCTGCTCTTGGCTCAGAAGCAGCAGGAGCTTGCACGTTGTAAAGGGCAGGGCAGGAGGTTCTGTGGCTTCTCCATCAAGAATGGACAAAGATCCTGGAGCAGAGAAAATGCTCTGTTACACTGGAGTGGAGTGGGCCTACCAGCCTGCACCAGGGACATGTGGCTAACTCTGCTATCTGAGAGCCTGGCTTTACTTCTCGGCTGCCACAGAGAAAAGCATTCTAGCTTCTTGCCCTGTGTCAGGCCGGCACCTATAAGTAGGTAAGGTGTACATCACAGGAGTAACAGGAGTAACTGATAAGCAAGCCAAGAGGGCACATAAAACCTGGGCCCTCTGAGAGACAAGCAGATGGAGGGGTGGAGAAGTGTTCTGATACGAGCCACCTACGGTTAGGGACAGGTTTGTCCAGTGGCTCCCCAGGCTCCCCCACCACCATCTTTCACACTTCTCCTTCCATCTTGAAAACAGAGCCTGGCACAAACAGGCAACTCATAAACATTTGCTGAATAAATATACGAACTTCCTTAGCAGGACTATGGAGTGAAATGGGATTGCTGTAGGACATTGTCCCTCAGAAAGGAACACTGCTTATGGCAAGCAAGCCAGAAGCCTGCATATGCCAAAGTGCAATGCCAAGCTTGTGGTGGGGTTTTCTCCAAGGACTCCTGTCATCTCAAGGCCATTTCTGAACTTGGATACTGCCTGACAGAAGTCTGACGCAGAAGGAGCCAGTGGGCAACAATTCCTCATACCTGCTATTGTCCTGGGATAGGTGAGGCCTTTGGAAATGCAGTATGGGCCCATCATGGCCTTCCCTGCATTCATGGCCTCTTTATCACGGCTACTTTAGCTCAGGAAGAAGAGAATAAGTCACAAGATGGAAGAGGCAGAGGGGGAAGACTGTCTGGGCATTTCAGAAAACCAGGTTAGAGTCACTGCTTTCTACCTCAGCCAGGGCACCACCTCCCTTAAGAGAAGGGACTGGTTGTGACAAGGCGGTGAAGAGCAGTACAAGACATGGCGGAATACAAACCAAAACAAAGACCCTGGTAATAGTAAAACAGAAAGAGAGGACTGAAAACCAAGGCAAGCCCCCTGGATAGGAGGACTGACCTTGACCTCAGCAGCAGAGTCCTGAGCACAGACCAGGCCCTGACAGCTACTGCTGGAGGAGAAGGCATCTTGGCCTGGCATGTTGGGGACTACATCTGTGTTGCTTCCTTCTGGCAGAACCCTCACCTCTCCATGGAGGGCCCCCCAGTCTCCCCACCAATCACCCAGTTACAAACACCACACACAGTTTCACTACACTGAATCTGTCAGCCCTACTGGGAGCCGGCCACATCCAGAGTCCAGTGTCCTCGGCTGGGCCAGTTTGGCAAGATCTAGGAACCTTGGGATACATCACAGTCAGGTAATTATAACTTGAAAATGTCAGCTGCATACTTACCAGCACAGTTTATTTTAATATTTGTTTCCTGTTACATGTAATATATATAACTTAATCACAGTCATACAATCTCCTACAAGCTGCACCTCCATCATGAGAACCCGGAAACATACGTCTACTTCCCTTCCCATGGCTTCCTTTTGCTCTTGTAGTCTCTTTTTCTTCCAATGAGCATCATCTGCAATGGCCCTCAGCAGGACCAGGACACAGAAGAGGAAGGGAGAGAGGCAGGAGGGAGCTGAGACAGAAAATGGAGACAAGATGAGCAGAAGTCAAGGGTGAAGCAGGGAGGCAGAACAGAGAGTGGATTTCACAGCCCAGTGTCAAGACCCAGAAAATAACAACTGAGTGTTCCTTCCCCTCCTCCTTCTCCAAATGGGAGACTTCCATTCTTCCTTTCTTGGAAAACAGTTGACTGTGCATGTCTTGCTGCTGTGACTTCTCTTGCTTGGCTACGTGATCTTATTTTTTTCTTCCTTTGCATTAGAGGGAGCAACAGAGGCTGGAGAACAAATGGGGTGCTCATCCATCCTGGAGTGTGTGCAGCTGGGGCTCAAGGGGACATCTACAATCATCATGGTCTGCTTTTGTAGTTTGGCAGGAGAAAGGGGTGGGGGAGCGAGAGATTATGATTGTTACATATTTTCCTGAAAAAAAAAAAATTCCCACCAATTCAATTTGTCTGCAAAGGAGATGAAGGTTGTTGCAGATGTTGGCTGTTGCCATCAGCTGACTGCTCCGCCAGCCCCAGCAGCAGTGCAAGGACGCGGTGTTTCCTGTATATATATCTATATCTATATATATCTATATATATATGCTTTCCCTTCCCAGTCTCTCATCAGTGACAGTACGTCGCAGCTGGGATGTTGGTGTTGTCGGAGAATCCAGAACGAAGGCCCCTTCTTAATGGTTCTCTGGCTTGGGTTGGACCAGACACGCCAGCATCTCTTCACGGAGGTCAGGATTCCTGGGGGCCAGAGGCAGGGGAATGGGATGGTGGATACAAAGGAAGGAAGATAAGGGAAATTAGTTACTTTAGCCACTCGCCTTTAAACACACAGCAAGCAGTTCTTCTAGCTACCTTTACCTTGCATCACGGCCCAGAGAGAAAGAGTGACTTATCCAAGGCCACACAGCTTACTTCTGACAGCTAAGGACTGACACAAATGCACCTGACTCTAGAGTCCATGTGTGTTTGCGTGTTTGTTCCTGGGGAGGCAATGCCTTTTACTTTGGTCTGAAAATCTTTTAAATGGTCCTTTAATGTGGAGATGCTCCAGTCACCATCATTTTACTTTTCTCCCTTGCTCTCCTCAGTTCTGTGGCTGTTTCACCCCGGCTGCAGGTCTTCTAGTCCCCATGGACCTGCTGTGGCCTGGAGATTAAAGGCCAGACAGCAGTGCTTAAAGAAAAAACCAGGGTCTGGATTCCAACTAAGGGCTACCTATAGAACTCAGAGTTTAAGACTATGAACTCTGCAGTCACACTTCTCGGGTTCAAATCCTAGCCCCTAGCCTGTCTGCTCTGTAACTGTGGGGAAATGTCTCAACCCTTCTAAACCTCCATTAGTTTCTCTATAAAATGGGACTTGCCTTACACAGGTGGAGAGGTACCACAGAGGGGGTCTGGCATACAGGATGCTGAATAAATAAATGCCTTGTTGCTATACTTGCTTCATCATAGCCCTCGGCCCTATTTCCCCAACAGCGAGGGCTACCATTTACCTACCTTCTCTATTGGCAACTACACAAAACCATTTTGTACATGGAATAGCATTCCTGACTCTTGTCATTCACATAGGATCAAGCATAATCAAAGTGTCATAAAAGAGTCCTTCTTGGGTCATTTGACTGTGAGGAAAACTGATGCCCAGAAGGCTGATAGTTTAGCAAGTTGGTGGCAGGATGAAGGAGAGAACCCAAGGTTTCTATTTTGAAACAGGTCAATCTGCCCCCCCAACACACACACACACATAGGTAAATGTGGGAGAATGAGGAGGCTCTAGTCAGCCAGGTGAGTGCTGTTCTCTTGCTGGCAGGGTAGGGAGACAGATTTTCTCTAAGGGAGATGTGCCAGGAGACACCTAAATAATACTGTGCATAACAAGTCATTCTCCTTGGTTTAGGACAGCCACTGATAGCCTACCATAACTAACAGTAGTGACTGGCTTGCCTGTTATGGAATACTTACTGTGTGCCAGCACTATGGTAATTACCATACATGTATGATCTCTATGAGACAGATACCATGGGAAGTCAGTGTGGTGAAGAACCTAAGTGGCTCTGGAGTCTTAACCATTAGGTTTGCCTCTAATCAGTTCATCATGTTCCCAGCACCGTAGCTATGGGCAAGGCAGTTAAGGTCTCTGAGCATCTGTTTCCTCACTTGTAAAATGAATGAGCAGACAGCATGAAGCCTGGTGCCTGGCACAACGTAAGCACCCCACGACTAAGAGCAATGAATACCTACTAGGATTGCAGGTACCCGTTAGCTGATAAGAACACACGGGATGCCAGGGTTAAATATCATGTTACAGTCACAGAGATGGTGAATTGAGGACTTGAAGCTGAGTGTGCTTGCCTGGAATCCCAGCTCTTGGGAAGGCCAGGAAGGAAGATACTGAGGTCAAGGGCAGCCTGGGCTATACAGGAAAACAGATCTCCAAAAAAGGATAGGAAGAGAAAC
The DNA here is from genome assembly GCA_001675575.1 of Neotoma lepida. NCBI lineage: Eukaryota > Metazoa > Chordata > Mammalia > Rodentia > Cricetidae > Neotoma > Neotoma lepida. The sequence goes on along the minus strand of LZPO01116604.1, from coordinate 364,145 downwards.
AAAAGAGGAGGGCTTGAAATCTGAATTCAGGGCTGTAAGACTTTGGGATTCTTCTTTGGGGTACCAAAATGCATCTACCCATTAAGCCAGTGTTTTTCAAGCACCTTAGGAAGCAAGGGTTTTATTTGTTTTTGTTTTTGTTTAATTCAGAAAAGACCTCTCTCCAGAGCTAGTGGGAGTGACTCCACTGAGAGTCTGGGATGGCTCCTACTTGGCTCTAACTTCTGGCAAAGTGTGTGGAAAGAGAAGGGAAGAGAGAGACTTCTGGCTCTCCAGGCCAGCACCAAGTGGATCTTTACAGAATGATCTAGAAGAGAAAATAGGGGTACACCATGGTGCTTGGGGATAATGGCATTAAACAAAGAGATGCCTCAGCTCTTCATTTTGCAAATGATGAAACTGAGTTCCCCTAATGGGAGAAACTGACCCACTGGTCAGCAGAATGGCTACAGAGCTAGGCCTCTGGAATCCCACCAGTACAGAGCTCTTAGCATCATGGCTCCTACATCTGGCTACACAGGGACCTCACAAAGACCAATGTATAAATAAGTAGTAATTCTTGGGCAGCAGAGATTCCAGATCAGACTGTCACAAGGTTTCTCTGGCAGCTTCCCCAGGGGATGTCATCAATCCTGCGCTAACATGACAAGTGACCTATCCTCCACCACTTGGGGAAAAGAAGACTCAGACGACTGAAGACACTGGGGTGACAACAATTTGTATGGAAGTCTGGGTAAAGGTGATAATGTTTTACCATGGCCAACTTACTCTCCTTCCAGGCCAGAGTATACAATGGAAATAGAATGTGAGCCTTGTATGGGATTTCCTTTCCTAGAAGATAATTTTCTAGATATCATTATTAAAATTCTTAGATATTTCAGCTGGGCGGTGGCAGCACACACCTTTAATTCCAGCACTCAGGAGGGAGAAGCAGGCCAGCCTGGTCTACAGAGCTAGTTCTAGGACAGCCAGGGCTATACAGAGAAACCTTGTCTCAAAAAAACAAAAAACAAACAAACATCCAAAAACAAACAAACAAAAAACTTAGATATTTCTAGTTTTCAAAACTTTTCTAAATAAATAGAAAATTTTAATTTTCAAATTTTAAATTCATAGTGTGTGTGTGCATGTGTGTACACAGTGTGTGTGAGGTACACATGAGTGTTTGTGCATGTTTAAGTTGGAGGTCAACTTCGGGTGCTGTGGCTTATCTGTCTACATTGGTTTCTGTCTGTCTGTTTGTGTGAGGCGGGGTCTCTTCCCAGCCTGGAGCTCACCAAGGCCAAACCGGCTGGCCAGCAGACCCCAGGCACCTGCCTGTCTCTGCCTCCCCAGCACTGGGATTACAAGTGTACAGCTTTCTTTCATTCTTTTTTTTTTTTTAATGCCCAACTTTCTAAAAGCGAGTTCTGGGGGGTCTGAAGAGATGGCTCAGAGGTTAAGAGCACTGGTTGCTTTTCCTAGGGGTCCTGAGTTCAATTCCCAGCAACCACATGGTGGCTCACAACCATCTGTAATGAGATCTGGCGCCCTCTTCTGGCGCCCAAGCATACATGCAGGCAGAAGACTGTACACATAATAAATAAAGATTAAAAAAAAAAAAAAAAGCAAGTTCTGGGGCTCAAACTCAGGTCCTACAATTGCATGGCAAATACTTTACAAACTGAGCTATCTCCCCAACACTTAAATTTAAAATTTTAATTTAATAAAAAGCAAACATGTATGATAGTTTAAATAGCAACGGCCCCCATATTTGAATGCTTAGTCACCAGGGAGTGGAACTATTTGAAAATATTATAAGAATTAGGAGGTGTGGATTTGTTGGAGTAGGTGTGGCCTTGCTGGAGGAAGCGTGTCCCTGGGGTGGGCTTTGAGGCTTCAAAAGCCCATACTGGGCCCTAGACACTCTCTCTCTCTCTCTCTCTCTCTCTCTCTCTCTCTCTCTCTCTCTCTCTCTCTCTCTCTCCCTGTAGATCAGGATGCAGCTCTCAGCTACATCTCCAGCACCATGCCTGTCTGCTTCTCACCATGATGACAATGGACTAAATCCCCGAAACTGTAAGCAAGCCCCCAATTAAATGCTTTCTTTCATATGAGTTGCCTTGATCATGGCATCTCTTCACAGCAATAGAACAGTGACTAAGATACATGTGAAATTCATTTTAATAATATATTTGGGGACCTGGGGTGTAGTAGAATTCTTGCTAGTACGTGCCAAGTTCTAGGGATTGATCTCCACTGCCTTAAAAAACAAAAGGCTCTAGGATTGCAGCTCAGTTAGTAGAAGGCTTGCCTAGTGTGCAGCAAATCCCTTGGTTTCCAGCACAGCATAAAACCAGGAGTGGTATCGCCTGTAATCCCAACATTAGAGATCTATAGGCAGGAGGATTAGGAGTTTAAAGTTATCCTTGGCTATAAAGTAAATTCAAGGGCAACCTATGCTATGTGAGACCCTGCCTCCAACAAAAACAAAAGCAAAAACCCTATCAATCATATTACTGAACTCAATATATCCCTTTTCATTTCATAAGTATTAAAATTACTGAGACAAGAGGCAGGCAGATCTCTGTGAGTTCGAGGCCAGCCCGGGCTACCAAGTGAGTTCCAGGAAAGGCCCAAAGCTACACAGAGAAACCCTGTCTCGAAAAACCAAAAAAAAAAAAAAAAAAAAAATTATTGAGACAGTTGACTTTTTCTTCATACTAAATCTTCAAAATCCTACATGATTTACCCTTAAAGCACATTTCATCTTAGATGAGCCATTTCAAGTACTCAGTAGCCATATTTGGCAGTGATTGCCACATTGGACCACACAGGAAGGAAAAACACTGCCACCATTACATAAGTTCTTTTAGATGAGACTGGTCTAGACCCTGCACCAGCATCCTTTCAAATGGCAGGAAAATGTTTCAGCACTTTTCCCTCTAAGAAGTCAGAAGGAACTCAAAGGAAGAGAAGAATTCTTGTACTGCTCTAGAAAAACATTCATTGATTTAAGAAAAGGGCCAAGAGGTGACCAGCTGCTATTTGTGGGGGCTTTGAGGTGGGTGTTTCCCATTGTAGTGTAATGCATGGACTACACAGTGCACAGACCTAAGAGTAATAAGAGCTTGACTTTTCTTGGTGGGGGAGTGGTGCTGAGGATGGAACCTGGTGCCTCACTCATGCTATACATCTGCTCTATTGTTAGGCTAAACCCCCGGCCCTAAAACACTTTATCTATGTGTATCTTCATGTAGCCCACCTAGATGGAAACATTCCCTAGGAAGTTTCCTTGCAGCTCGTCACTGGCACATTCTAGAGGTAGCACTATTCTAATTTATGCCCAATGGGATAAAAATTTTGCCTGTTACTCACTTCCAGTGAATGTAATCACATATAGGTATTTCCTATGTCTCTGAGATTTTTGTCTTTTATGTCTGATAAAATTCAGCAAGCAGAAGAACCCTCCCCAGTGCAGGCTGTGAGAAGCCCAACATGTCCCAGCACTGTGTTATCTGAGACCTTGATGGCCTTCAATGAAATAGAAACCTATTGGGGTCCCCAGGAGTTTGGGCCCAGAGGCCTGAAAAGTCCTGGGTTTGTAAGCAGCAAAGCAGATGGGATCAAAGGTTCTAGGCATTGCATTTCCTTAGTAGCATCTCAGGACCCTGATGGAGACAGAGACTCGGGGATGGGAATATGGTACCCAGACTGGCCAGGGCTCCATCTACATCAGTCCCGTCAATCCTCAGCACCCTTTTCTTGCCAATTTGTGGGCTTACTTTGCTATTCTTGGGGTCTGAAACTCTAAAGAAACCAACACACCATCTTCCCTCCCTCCTTCCTTTGGTCTGAAACAGGCCATGGCCTCTCTCCTTGGAGTCACAAGCCAGGTAGGTGAGGGTCACAGCTGCACTATCAATCACACCACCTGGGCTCTCAATGGAATGACTCTCCAAGAATCTTTTTTTTTTTTCAGAGACAGGGTTTCTCTGTATAGCACTGGTTGTCCCGGAACTCAGTTTGTAGACCAGGCTGGCCTTGAACTCAGAGGTCTGCCTGCTTCTACCTCCCAAGTGCTGGGATTAAAGGCGTGTGCCACCACTGTCCAGCTTCTAAGACTCATTTTACTGCTTCCTCCTCCCTCCTACACTGCCGAGCACTAGAACCTTACCTGTGGCTTCTTGTCCCTCTCCTCTGGGGATGGGTCTGTTTCTCTGTAGACAACAGCTTTGGTTACCAGCATGTCTGGGTGCTGCAGTTTGGCTTCCTTGATGGCCAAAGCCAGGGCCTGGTGGGCGGAACAGCATAGTGAGGCACCACAGAATGGTGACTGTGACAGACAGCAAAGGGGCGACGCCTTCTCTGCCCAGAGGGGTAGCCACCCATAGGTCACCATAATGGGAGGGATTGGATACTGTGCTGTGCCCTGGAAATGCTGTTCCTTAGCCCCATACCTGGTCTTGATCGACATCTTCGTCCCCGGTAATGATGATTCGCTTCTCGATCCTTGTCTCAGAAAACCCTCCCTTCACAGTCTGTGGAGAGAGAAGGAGAGGGCAGGGAGAGAAAGGCGAGGTCCCTCTTAGGTCTGCTGTGACAGACCTACACACCTCAGCCTCAGTCGACCGACCAAGCNGAGAGCCAGGAGTTCACCTTTTTCCTGCCCTCCTCAGCATTCTCCTTTTCTAGTTTGAGGACTTCAGACAGTAGCTCCTGCCAGGTTGTCACCACTCCCTAGGTACCAAACTGTCCCATTTATGTCTCCTACACCCAGCTTAGATGCTGCTCCTTGGTTGGCAGGGTCCCAAGGCATCCTGTCCTGGCCCTCCCCAAACACCGAGTCTGTATCTCTCATGGTTTTGGGCCTCTGCATGGTGCTGACCTATGTGCACATGGCCTTGCTCACCTCTCCAGGCTTCAAGCCCTGGAGAGTGGGGCTTGTAATTTGGTCACCTTAGTATCCCCTCCTCACCCAGCACCGTTCCCAATCTGACCTGGCAGTGCTGAATGACAATCTGTTGAATGAACACATGAATGAAATGTGAATGGTGACAAGGATCTGCCTTAAATGACTTAGAAAAATATTACAGAGATACTTTATCGCCTCTATTGTTTTCTATTGAGTGGGGATTGGAAGTAGAGGATGGGGCAGGGCCTAACTGTTTGGCTTCTTCAAGGATGATGTGACAGAGGGAAATCCTAGCTGGAGGTAGGCAAGGGTGAACAGAAGTGGCCCCTGAGTGGTGAGGTACAGATGAGAGCTTCCTGAGCCACACACTGGGGGTGCCGTGTGAGGCGTTCCCATAAAACCAGCAGAGAAACCGACACTGTTCGCTCAGGATTTTTGAAAGGTTGCTTCCTGAGAAATGTCACAAGGTGCCAAAGGTACAAAGTTGCAGGCAGGGCCTTGCGTAGTGTGCACAAAGGGAAAGTGTTAGCAACCAAACTTCCCCTTCAGTGGGTCAGCTGGACCTTCAACTCAACCACCCAGGCTCAGCCTGGCTCCTCAGGCCTCCAGCCATGACTGGGCCTCTCCTGTTTTCCCTGGCCACTCAGCTGTGGACTTGCTGCAGCCTCCCTCTCAACCTTTCTTAATTCCTTGACTGTCACAGCTGATACCCCCTAGGAATGCATCCCTCCTCTGGCATGTCCTCATCTGTCCCCAACTCCTCCCCCCCGGGTCTGCGTCCTCACACCCTGGCCTTAGTTCTCATTCCTCTACCTCGCTGTACCTCCTTTCTTCTTTGCTTTGCTGGGGATCAAATCCAGCACTTTGTGCACATCAGACAGGCCCAGCCACTGAGCTTCACCCCCAGGTCCAGCGAGCCTATTTTCACTGACTCACTACCTAAGTTAAATTTCCTTGTGCCTAACTCATCTGCCCCCATTGTACTTCCTTGCCCAAAGTGCATCCTAATTTCCCAATCTCCTATCTACACACTGCTTCCTGTTTTTCTACAAACACATCTCACTTGTGTCTCCTCTAGCAGCCTGAGTCCAGTAAGGTAGATACTCACTTAGCATTTGCTTAACAAACAGGTAAACACCCAGTGTCTCTGCCCCTCCTGCTAGCATGCCTCCCCTCAGGCGCTCTGCGGCTAGACCTAGGACCCTACTCAAACTCTATTCTCTTCTCTCTCTTGTTTTGGGTGGGTAGGTGGGCAGGGAGAACAGTACAATGCTTGATAAGGATTAAACCTTTGCTAGGCAAAGACTCCACTATTGAGAAATAGCTCCAGCCCTCTTTACTTTTTATTTTGAAACAGGATCCTACTAAATTGCTTAGGCTGGCCTGAACTTTCAGACCCACACCAGCTTTCTAAGCAGCTGGGATTAGAGGCTGGTACTACCAGGCCTGGTAAACAGCAAACAAAAAATGACACTTCCTGACTTTGGGGAGCGTCCATCACATCACCCTTCTAAATTTGCCTGGCTCTCAAGGCCTGTAAGATGCAAGCATCACTGTTCACAATTCCTTTGGAGGAGGACATCTGACCCCACAGACTAGCTGCCAATGCTGTGTGCAAGGCCTACTCCCAGACAACAGGCATAGGGAATGCACTCCAGACTGGCAAAGGTCCCTTCTGTGAGCCTTAGAGAATGAGGTGCCAAGGGTCAGCATGGTAATGACCTTCCCACCTACAGCCCGCTGAGCCCGGGAGCCTGCTGCTACTCACTTTGGTGACATGGGTGGTGGTGGAGGTTGAGAGGGTTTCCGCAGTGGCGCCGTAGGTGCTGGTGAGGACATCTTTCCCGATGATCTGCAGAATATAACCACCCCCACCCCGGGGGTCAGGTCAGGGCACTGGGCTCTGAAGGGGCAGGCGGGGCTAGGGAAACTTTCCCAGGGATAAGTAGGGGCCCCATGAAGGTGAAGCATGGAAGCCAAGATGCTTTGAACCATTCATTCTTATACAAGAATACCAAAATCTTTCCAAGTCTAGACCTAGAACATTCCCAAACCCAGGGAGCTCTTAGAGCTCGAAATCCCTAAGGCCTAGAGTCCTAACAACAACCTAGAATGGAAGAATCCTAGAAGAATGACCAGATGGATCCAGGTAGCAGACAGAGCCCTCTAGGCCCTCATCCTGTCCCAGGCAGGAACATGCTCTCTCTGGACGAGACATTAAGAACAACAAACAGAATGAAAGCAGCAGAAAAGACCTCTCAGTGACAGACTCAGGGTCACTGGTGGGGCAGCCACCAACAGAGCCCGGCCTAGAATCTGAGCCTCTGGACTCCTAGTTCCCTGCTTATCCTGCTCTACAAGCTGATGCATCTCTGTGTGTGTGTGTGTGTGTGTGTGTGTGTGTGTGTGTGTATGTGTGTGTGCTCATGTGTCCTGTTTACCCCCAGCCCTGATGCCAATGCTTTGGTTACATGGTGGGGGGTACTGATGGGCACCTTGGGGAGCCTGTGGGCATCTGAAATGGTTCTGACCACTTCACTGTACTTGCTGTGGCTGTATGCCCGCATGCTCATCTCCGAGTCCCCTAGCCTGAGCTGGCCCTGCCTACTTACCGGTGAAAGAGAACGGATTTCCGTGGCCACCGTCTGTGGGCCTGGGATCATGGCAGCTGCCCCCTTCCCGGACTTGAGACTGTTCTCCTGGGGAGACAATAGTGCTCAGATGGCCAGGTCTCAGGTCAGTAGGCCTCCAGGATAGCCAGGGCATGTGACCATGTGGTTATCATCACCCCAGGGTTGAGAAGCAACACAGAAGCAGAGAGCTGAGGCATTTCCTCATCCCTCACTTGCTCAAGCCCACACACACTCGCATGCATGCTCACATACCCACTCAACAAACATTTACTGACTCTCTGCTATTAGGAATGCCAAGGTGAACAAGGTATGGTATTGCTCGATGAAGTACTACAAGGAGTTGGGTCGCCCAGGCTCTTGTCCTGGAACTGCTGTGCACCATGTGGCAGAGCCACTTCCTTCCTACTGTCTGTGGAAAAAGGACCTTTGCCTGTTCCCATGGAGCCCTTATGAGGAGAATATAGGGAAAAGGGCGTTGTAAACCAAAAGTCATTGGTGAATGCAGGAGTACAGGTGGATGAATCATGTAAGTACTTCCCAGTACCTTGCTAGGCACTAGGCCTTCTGCCAGGTATGCACATGCAGGAGACCTCATTTAACCTTTGCAAACACTGAAGGCAATCCTTGGCAGCAGTCCTATTCTACAGAGGACACACAGGAGGGAAAACTATAGTACATGGCTTGTTCAAGTCCTGCAGTAAGACAGTGGCGGAACCAGATGTTAACTCTGAGCTAGGCAGCCTTCAAGGCTGCTAGTGCTTGTGGTCCAAACCACCACTCTGCCCTGAGAACTGTCACTGTTGAGCCAGCTCCCCTGGTCTTATCCTGGATTCTAAATGCTAGATGTCTCTGGAATTGTCACTAGACTTGGTGTCCTGTATCTGGCCAAGGGACACTAAGGCTCTGTCTGCTGTCTCTCACTTCTGCATAGTCTCCAGCTCAGCTTTGCTATGTAGTGTCTCAGCTAAATGAACCCCAGTCTTGGTCTGTGTATGGCAAGGACCTGGACCACTGTCTTCCCGCCACAGGGGGAGGACCGCGCCTCTGCCACACTTGCTCCTGCCTTGACTGTTGGTGACCAGTTCACTTGGCACACCATCCTGAGGCACATCCCCTATAATATCTTGGATCCCAGACTATAAAGGCCACTTCTCGGTGTATTTTTATTCTCTGGCTTAGAGAATAGCCACTAGTCCCTTTGAGTCCTATCATTCAAACTATGCTCACACACAGTTTCTTTCTTTTTTTTTTTCTTGAGACAGGGTTTCGCTGTGTAGCTTTGGAGCCTGTCCTGGAACTCGCTCTGTAGACCAGGCTGGCCTTGAACTCACAGAGATCTGCCTGCCTCTGCCTCTCAAGTGCTGGGATTAAAGGTGTGTGCCACCACCACCCGGCCACACACAGTTTCTTATTCACTGTCTTCCCTCTCGTCCTGAGGCCAGCGTCCAAGGCTCACCTACATCTTTGTAGTGAAAATAGAAGCCAGTAAACGGGACACAAGTTGTTCAAAACCTAGGTGCTTCCCCCAACCCCTATCCTGGCTGTATCCATAGCCAGGCCCATCTCCCAACTCAAGGAAGCAGTTCCTCTCCCTGGGCAAGGCAACCCCCGTCTCTCCTCAGGGCTCCCCCTTTATCCATCCTCAGATACCCAGGGAATTCTTCCTCTCTGATGCCACATCCTACCTGTAGCTCAGATCTTTCTTGAACCCTAAATCTTCCAAACCAACTGCCTCCTGAGCCTTTCCGTGGAAACACCCCACAGGTGTCTCATACTGGTCATACCTGCAGTAGAATTGGTTGCTTGAACCTAACACACAAGCATCACACTCCTCTCACACTATCCCGAGGGGCATCATCTGGAGGGCATGTGAACAGAGACTGTGAGGCTTCCCTGGGGTTTCTGGATTAGGAGCTTTGGAGCAGGGTGGGGGAATGTGTCTTTGTTGCAGGTACCTGTGACCACCCTGTAAGAACCACTGGCCAGTAAACACTGTCCCCAGCCCATCTGTCCTGTCTCCTTAACGCCCTACCAGTGACCACATTCTGCACTTTCCTGTTCCAGGATCTCCAATCCCTAACTCTGCTGTATTTACCTTCTTGAACCCTGGCAGTGCCCTGGCTAGACACCAGCTAGCCCTCAGACAGGTTCCCACGTTCTCTTTTTGGCATCACGTGGGCCCTAGGGCTAGAGACACTGTCTACTCCAGTGCTGGATTCACAGTGCCTGGCACAGTACTTCACACATCGTGAGTGTTCAATAAATATTTATTAAAAGAAGGAAAGAGGCGGGTAGGAGGGAGGCCAAGAGGGAGGGAGGAATCTTTGTTCCAGGCCACACTCCACACAAGCCAATAACCTAACCAACACATGCAGCTGGTGACATCTTCTGCTCTAAAAACGACATTCCCCTGTTGTCTCCAGGACCAAGTTTAAACCATCCTCCATGGTACTGGAAACACTTGAAGCTCTGGTTCAGCCCTTCTTTGCAGCCCTCTCCACCTCCCCCTCCTCTTCCTGTACACACCTATCAGCTTCCTGCCCTTACACCTGCTCTCCACAGCTGGAAGCCTTCTCCTGTAGCCATAACTCAATCCATTCTTCACTCACAACTCTGTCCCTGCCTAGGTGACACCTTCCCCAGATCCTCCTAGCAGAGATGTCACTCCTAGCTTCATCCCAGTGGCCCCTAGGGTAACCTTGTTGCACTGTTCCATAAGGGCAGGAGAGAGACAGCAGCAGCTGACATCAGGAGGCACTAAGGCCAGGCTGTGCTTGGGGGCTTTGCACAGGCTACTTGCTCACGCTCACAGGAGGAACCCTTCAAGGCATGTGCTGTATTACTCCCACCCCACTTTACAGAAGTGGAAATGAAGGGTTAGAGAGGTTTAGGTGACTTGCCCAAAGTCATCCAGCCAGGAAGTGAGAGGGCTGGGCCTTGCTCATCACTGGGTGCCCACGACCTACATACGTGACAGGCACTGAATGACAACTGAACAAACGAATCCTAGCAGGCAGTGGGGCTTCTGCAGCTCTGGGTCCCTATGCTAGGCAGACAGTAGAGACTCTTCAATGTTTTCGGAACAAATGAACGGATGAATGGATGAATGAGGAAATGAATGAGGTAACTGTCTACTCACCATAAAGGCAAATCTAAATTTAGCCTTACAAGTATCTCAATGCCTCAGAGTAATAGTTTGGAGAGAGAGAAAGAACTAACTGATGAGGGAAACGCGTGCTCTCTGGTGACTGGTTTAGGTTTACTGGGTCCAGAGTCTGTTTACTTAAAACCCACCTGCTGAGGACTCTGACTTAATAAATTATCTTCTCAGGTAGAGGTCAGGGGTCAGACAAGGGAAGTCATTCAAAAACAACTCTCACTAGCTCAAGAAATATCTGGATCACACATTGCTACACTCTGTAGCCCCAGATCCATAAAGCTGATGTTCACACAGGTCAGGACAGGGGCAGAGCAGAACTACTGACAAGGAAATTGAGACTTCTGGTGTCAGAATGCCTGCGGCTAAACTGGTATTTATCAGTCATGTGACCTTGGGCTCATCCCTTTATCCCCCTGAACTTGTTTTCACATTTGTAAAGGATGTGGAAGAAAGAACAGTGGCTAACCATAGTTTATAACCTAAACGTCAAATTTCTCAGGAGACTGCCTGACACCATAACCTGTGGGCAGAATGCTCTCTGTTCTATTTTGTTAAGGGTTCTAGAGTGGTGATTCTCAACCTGTGGGTCTCAACCCCCACAAGGGTCATATATTAGATATTCTGCATATCAGCTATTTATATTATAATTCATAACAGTAGAAAGATTACAGCTATGAAGTAGTAATGAAATAATTTTATGGTTGGGGCTCACCACATCATGAGGAACTGTATGAATTAAGGGTTGAAGCATCAGGGAGGTTGAGAACCACTGCTTTAGAGTCTCATAAGAAGCTGTGAGCCACACAGAATGGGGGTGACTCCTATTTTACAGGCGAGGACACTTGAGGCCAAGGACTTTTCTTTACTGGTCAGATAGCAAATAAGTAGCAAAATCTGCAAGGACCTAAAAGGTGTCCAAAACACCTGAGTTTCCAGCCCAGGTTCACTGCTGCCATCTACTGGTCACAGTGAGAAAGTGGTCTGAGACGCAAGAAACTGCTGGTGACTGGTTTGGGTTTGTTGGCAGGAGGATGGGCTTTCAGGTTAACTGTCTACCTGCAGGTAAGATTCACTCGGTATTGCAAGACTCCTGCATGTCAAGAATCAGGCCATTCTATGCCCCCTCTACTCCTGCATGGCTGAGATGGCCCAGATAACTGAGACTCAGGGACCTCACTCCCCACATTACCCAATTTCGAAAACCAAAGACTGACAGTATGTACAAAAGCAGCTGAGGTACCAGACAACAGGAATCTGGTCATCTGTCTCACCACCATGAGGGTGGCTGAAGACTTCCAGAAACAGCTGCCAAGTGCTGGCTGTTGGAGGGGAGTGGGGGGTGGGCCAGAGAGAGACGCCTCCTGGTCCCACTTACCATGGTGGTGGAGATGGTCTCTGTGGTAATGCAGGGGGGAGTTGTCATGAAGTCTTTTCCCATTGGGGCACCCCCGTCAACCTGCAAGGCAGAGGAGGAGGCATTAGAGATGACGGGACTATGTGTACCTGCAGCATCTTGTCACCTGTCTTGTAGCATTGACAGGCTTCATGAGTGGGCATGCACTGGGGGTCATCACAAAGTATTGCAGAGGGGCCTCAAGGCTCTTCAAAGACTTCATTTCAACCATTCTAATGGACAAAGGAAGAGGAACCACATGCAAGTTGACAAATCCTACCCAACTTTTGGTTTAGCAATCCATGGGAAATTATCCTTTGATGGAATGATGGTTAGTTTTATGACACAAAGTAGAGTCATTTGGGAAAAAGGACTCTTAATTGGGAATATGCCTCCACAAGACTGGCTTATAGGCAAGTCTGTCAGGCATTCTCTTGACTAATGATTGATATGAGAGGACCCAGAGGGGTCCTCACTGGAGGGGGTACCATCCTTGGTCCTGGATGATATAAGAAAGCAGGCTGAAGCTGGGTGGTGGTGGCTCATACCTTTAATCTCAGCACTCAGGAGACAGAGGCAGGCAGACCTCTGAGTTCAAAGTCAGCCTGGTTCTACAGAACAAGTTCCAGGACAGCCAGGGTTACACAGAGAAACCCCGTCTTGAAAAACCAAAACAAAACCAAAAAAGTAGACTAAACAAGCCACGAGGAGCAACCAGTAATCACCACTCCTCCATGACCTCTGCTTCAGTTCCTGCCTCCAGGTTCCTGCCTGGAGTTCCTGCCTTGACTTCCCTCAGTGATGGATCATGACCCAAGAGTTGTAAACTGAAATAAACCCTTTTCTCCCCAAGGTGCTTTTGGTCATGTTGTTTTATCACTACAACAGAAATTGGCACTTTTAAAGGTTTACCAAGAAATATGAACAAGGAAACTTTACCACAGCATTGAATACTGGGAAAGACAAAACCCACCACAGGGTCCAATGATAGGAGATGGAAACCCGAATTAGGACATGCTTCCTAAGTGGACTCAGAATAGTGGACACAGGGCTGCGGATGTAGGACTGCTGGGAGAGTACTCGCTTAGCATACATGAAACATGGGTTCAATTCCCAGCCCTCACTGAAAAGAACTGGGTATGGTGGTGCAACCTGTAATCCCAGCACTGGGGAAGTAGAAGCAGGAGGATCAGAAGTTCAAGGTCATCCTCAGCTGCACAGTTTAAGTTTAAGGCCAGCCTGGGATACCTGGCAGGGACCCTGTCTCATGAGGAGAGAAAGAGAGACAGAGACAGACAAAGAGAGACAGAGACCGACAGATGGAGTGACAGAGACAGAGACAGGTGCAAATGAGTAAGTTCTAGACTACTTGAGAGCAAAAGGGTACAGTGTAAAAGTCAATGGTGACCTTTACCTAATAATTTTAAGTATAAATGGATGTAAACATCTGTGTTAGCATATGCCTATGTTTTCCCAGGAGACAGCAGATGAATAGTGTCATCCAGTCTTTTGACATTTTTTTGGACATTGTTTTGATGACAAAAGCTGCCAGGTTATGGGATTTGGGGTCATTTTTGGTTTCTTTATATTTTGCATTTTAAAAAAAGTTACTAAAACAAAGCAAGTCAGGGAAGACAAGTGGATTGTCCAAGGTGACCCAGCTCATGATTCTTCCGTGGCACTAGACATCTACATAGCCCTTAGCATGCTGTAATAGTGGGGGGAAATTCTGGAAATGACAGCTGTTGGTATTACTTTGTGTCATATTTCAGGTTGTCTGTGCTGGGGGTGGGACCCAGGGTAAGGCTCTGCCATTGGTCAATCAATCTGCTCAGCCCTTATTGCTGCTGAGACAAAGACTGGTCAGCAGGAGAAGGGACTGAGCACTGTAGTCCTTCTGGGCAAGAAAAATCCCTCAGACCTAGAAATCCTCAGATCTGAAGACCCACAGAGGACACATGGAAAGTATGTATTCTACTGGGTGCTGTGCCTGGGCAGGCCAGCTTCCCTGGGGTGCAAGTGAGCTTCGGCTCACTAACACAGACTCTTTAGTCGTTTGACCTTGGTTTGTTCTCTTTCAATCTAATGTGGCATCTCCATGCATAAGAAATGACCCAGTTGAGCTGTTCTGACCAAACAGTGATTGAGATTTCTCCTCCTCTCCCCTTGAAGCTGCCCTGGGGAAGAACCTCTCCATACCTGTCAAGCTGCCTGAAAGCCATGGTCCTAACCCACGCCATGAGTACTGAACACTCCCAGGAGGAAGGAGCCAGGATCACCCCCATTTACAGATGGGGACACTGGGTAAGAAGCATGGTCTTTCCCCACCATTCCCACCTCAGACCTCAGGGAGGATGAGGGAAGGAAAAGGTTGACCAAAGGGCTTGGCCATCTCAATGAGGACCTTCCCTCAAATGCCCGACCCCTGGGTCAGGCTACAGCGGGGCGAAGGTTACCTGGGTGCTGTCTGCAGCGGAGACTCTGCTCTGCAGCATGGCCTCTGGCTCGATCTTCTTTCTGATTGCCAGACTGCTGACGGTCATGGTTTCTGCTTTCACGGACTACGGGGACATGAAGGGGGACACTTGAAAACTCAAGCCTAGGACAACTACTGTTCACAGGTGACTGGGATACAGGAGGAGCCAAAGCCACCTCCAAACCAGAGGAAGGCCTGACCCATGCCCCAGGGGCTGCATGTCTTTTTGAGGCTGTACTAAAAGGATGGCTGAACTCTAGGCTCAGTTTTCCTTACACACATATTGACTCCACCTTTCGGCCACGTCATGTGAACTGCCGTTCAAAGCAAGAACTACACACATGGAGATACCCAAGGGCCAAGCAGCAGTTGGAAACAGGTGAGGAGGCGAGCTGGCCAAGAGAAATGGGAAGCATGTGGGATTCCGCTCAGGTTTGGCTTTTATAATGACCTCTGTTTTTAAAATTTATTTATTTGTTTGTTTGTTTATTATATAAGGAAATGCAATGTTGTGATTTTAAGATTAAAGTCAGAGAAAACACATCAGTTGGATGGATGTGACCCAGGGCCACCAGCTTACAAACTGTACTCTAGGTGTCTCAAGTCACGTGATCAGTTTCTTTTGAGTCTTCTCCTAGGCCTAGTTCATGGCTATACACACTGCAGGTTTGATGAATGGAATCTAGGTTGTCATGTAGTTGGAAGGAGGAGGGAGAGAGACAGGATTCTTCCAGAATCCTGTGATCTAGCCACTCATTCAATTAATCACCCCTTAGTGCTGAGTAGGAGCCAGCTTCATAACAGCTGCCACCTGGTAGGGGGGCAGAGCCACCAGCCACTGCCCTGACTGCACTGGGGAATGTCAGAGCCAAGGCATGGCAGGGCAGAGAAGGATGTGATGGGGACAGTACCACCACCCAGGTGGCCAGAAAAGCATGGAGAAGGGATGTGTGAGCTCTGTCCTGGATCACTGTAAGTGAGGCACAGAAAGGGATGACAAGTCTTCCACCTAGAGGGTACAGAGTGGAGTAAGAGCCCTGGATGGATGAGCTGGTGCTCACTGCCTAGAAGGGAGGGAGGGGAGAAGAAGAGACCTCTGCCACCATTGTGTTTACATCAAAACCTACTGGTCTGGGCTTGGTGGCACACATGTGTCACCCCAGCACCTGTCTCTTATACACATCTAGATGTGTATAAGAGACAGGGCCCTACATCCTCCCCAAAGGCTGTGTCTTCTCTTTTTCTGGAGTGGCCACTGCCACCCCAAGGTCTCAGGGCCTGATGGTTTTAAATAATGGCTTCTTTGGCAGGCCCTGGTAAAATGAGCCCTGGCCTGAATCAGGAGAAACCACTCAGGTTTCAGACCAGCTGTGAGAGCCTCGAGAGTCCACGGACACATGCTCTCTGCAGGTGCCATGCAACACAGGCAGGGGACTCAGGAGTCGTCAGTAAGACTGGCATCACTTGACCTCAGCAAGTGATGGGGTCATAGGGTTAAAACACCCTGGAGCACGTGTTAGGGGTGAACCAGCACAGCAAACATGCAGTCGCAGAACCATGCTGTTCTACGAAGGGGCAGTCATGCAACACCAGACAGAGCTTCAGGCTGCAGCTGATGGCTGGTCTTCTCATACACGGCCCAGGGCCCTCTGAACATGCAGTGCCCTGTTGGACTGGATCTCCATGAAGCTTCACTGTACCTCAAACTGGGGCATTTCTGGGGTGGAGCAGGCCCCTCGATCTGGGCTGTCCTCAATGCCCACAGACTCATCCTCTTGGCTGGAGGGCCCCTTGAGATCCCGGGAGAACACCAGGCCTTCTGTCTCAGAGTCGCTCTTATCTCGGTCCAGCTCAGGGAGGCTTCTGGAGAAGTCTTCAAAGGCGCTGCCGTGGTAGTCGCCAATAACTGTGAAGTCCACCTCAGCCTCCAGGCTGGACGTGGAGCTGACCGTTATGCTGGAGCACTTGCGTTCGATGGCCAGGTGGTTGTCCTTCAAGAATACTGCATCCCTCTCCTGGTCCTGGTCCTCATCTCCTGTGTCACTCTCTGGGGCACGAGGACGTGGTGGTTTGACTTTCTCCTCCGAGCCCTCCCTCAGCCCTGCTCTCTATGGCCAGATAAAACCAGGGGAATGGGGATACAGGGTGGGGAGAGAGAGAGAGGTCAAGATAGTGAATGTCAGAAGAAATCTCAAGGTGGCAACGATGTTCCCAAATAGAAGAACAAGTCAGGAAATGAAAAACACGCCCCAGAAAGGTTTCCTTGGAATCTAGCATAAAACAAAATGAAACGAAAAACTTCTCAGAGTGGGGTATCCCTTTGGAGGGTCTCACATGGACGGCAAAGCAAGCTGACATCCTTCCAGCGAGCTCTGGACAGGAGGCCCCCTCCAAGGCTAGGATCCAAAAGCCTATCAGAAGCAGCATTGTGCGAAAGGCAGGGATGGAGGCCTGGACCACAGACCCATCCGTGCAGGAGGCATTGAGAGGTAAACTGAGGAAGGAGGTCAGGGATTCAGGGGAACCCAGGAGAGGAGGCAAAGAGGCTGGAGCTGGGAGCTTGAGGAACACAGAAGAAGCCAGCAGCCTGTCAATTGCACTGAGTCTCTGCATCAACCAGGGGGAGGAGAAATTCTGGCGCAGGCCCTCTGGACTCCAGCTTCCTAGGAGCCACACCAGTGCCACCTTGAACTCTATGGCAACCATGGAGAGGAAGTTCTGATCCCATCAGTGTAATTGACAACAGCAGGCCAGGGGAATGCCCAAGGAGAACCAGCAAACTTTGTCCTAAATACATACCTCTCAACTGGCCTGTCAGGGATTAAACACCACACACGTCTTTGTTTGTTTGTTTGGCTTGGTTTGTGACTTTTTTTTTTTAAAGACCAATCTAACACCCACAAAACGTTTTGAAAAAACTCAGCTTCGGGCTCTGGAGGTTCAGTATGCTTCAGAGACTCATTTGTTAACCAGCCTCCACTTGGCCAGGTTCTGGAAGGTTGAGAGGTGTGAGGAATAACATTCCAGACAAGCCAGAGTGTGAACAGCCACAGGGGGTTCACTACTAGAGCAGGTGGGAATCTGGGGAATGATGCATCCCAGCCAGATGAAGATGACCAAGTCATCAAGGCACAGAGGGACTGTAGAGACCTGAGGGCCCGGAGGGCTGATGAATCTCAGACGCCCCCCCTTCCCAGGGGTGTTTGGTGCCAAGCGGCTGAAGGAGCTCTTCTCTTCCCTGCCCGCATCTCCGGATTTGTTCTGGATTAGAGAAGACAGTTAGTCTTAAGGAGGCAGAAAGAAACTGGAAGCAAAGTGGAGGAAACCTCTGGACTGCCAGCTTCCACAAGGCAGGGTACCAGGGATGGGAGAGGATGAAGAAAGATCACTGGATAAGCCAAGCAAGATAGGGAGGAATCTAGCAGGTGAGACGAGCAAGGCAAAGCAAGTATGTGATTTGCTGCTGATGGTGGCACCTTCTCTGTGGCCACTGTGGGACCCTCCGGATGTAAGGTCACACCAGAGGTTGGGGGAACTAACAAGCTAACAAGGACTAAGCAGATGGCCCCATCTTTCAGCCTGGGCTATCTCAGGACCACGTAGGAGAAGACCTTGTAGGAATGAACAAGCAGCATCCTTGCAGGAATGACCAGGGGCCACCAAAACATGCCTCTAAGAAGCTACATAGCATGCGGTCAGCTTCCACAAATGGGGACTTGGTGGGGGTAGGGGCTCACGTGGCCAGTTACCCCGGTAGCTTCCTCCAGCGTGGTTTCACAGCCTGAATCAGGGGACACGAGCTCTGGTTCTGTGCATCTTTCCTGGTGGGAGGTAGTAGAGGTACCCTCCCCATAGTGCTGGGTAGCCAGAGGCATGACAGAAGACTGTGTAACTTCAGGGCTGGCCAAGTCCCCAGAGGGCTGGAGTTGGACAAAGCCCAAGTCTAGCAGCCTATTTCGCTGATGTTCTACCTGCCCTGGGGAAGCCTCCGAAGGCAGCTCAGGTGGAAGGGCCTTCATTTCACCCTGACTGATTCGGCAAGTCTCAGCTCCATGGGTCTCAAATATCCGAATTTTGTTAGCCACCGAGGTCTTGCTAATATCTTCCTGGGAACCCCCTTGGTCCCCAGCCTGGAGTGAAGTCTCCTTTTGCTTTCCTGAAGGGAACACAAACCCCAGGAGTGCAGGTCCCTCCATTCCTTCAGGGACAGCTCTGGGTTTCTTGCTGGCAACTGGAGGTGCTTTGCGCTCACCTCGTGTGTCCTTGGGCACAGGCCTCTCTTCAGGAAGATGGGTGTGTCTGAGAACTATGGAGAACTGATGTCCAAAAGGATCCCCGAACTCCGAAGGCTTCCCTGACCCAGGAGAGACTGGGCTTTGAGCAGTGTCCTCCACAGCTGCCAGAACCTCAATGTGACCAGAGGAGGCTGGCATGGGGATGACTGCCTCCCCGTCTTCTGTCTCGGGTTCTACAGCCTGAGTGGAAACTGCCCTCTTCACTTGGGGCAGAAAGCTGCCTTGGTTTGGCCTGACTGGCTTCCTGACATGAGGAGGAATCGTCCTCAGAAGGGCACAGGCCTGGGCATCTAGGTGCACCCCTCCTCCTCCACCAGGGGTTTGCTTCTTCCATCTTGCTGGGGGACTTTTCTCAGTCTTTCCCATCTGATCTATACTCCTAGGGGCCTCCTCATCTTCAGCTACCCTGGCCTTTGGGTAGGTCAACTCTCCTTCCAGCCTTTGCTGTGCTTCTTCCCAGCCCTCTGCAAAAGTCTGCCCCACAGCAGCTCCCTGCAGGTCACCAGGCCTCCCATGGTCCCTGGGGGACCAGGCTTCTTCCTCTGAGGAAGCCATATGAGTTTCATCTTTATTCTGGCTAGAACCTGGGGCAGAACCCCTTGGGGCTGAGGACTTCAGCTCCCAGCGCTCTGGGTACTCCCCTGCCAGCTCCAGCCAGGTCCCCTCTCCAGGAGGGGCGTCCAGGTGCTCTTCTCTGTCCTCTGAGGGTGCGGGGAGAACAGGGTCTTGGGAGTCTTTCTCTCCGTAGTTTAGATAGAAGCTCCTCTCTGCGAAGGAGGTGTCAGTCTCATCGCTTGAGTCAGCTCTGGCTTCAGCCTGGGCTGGATCCAACAGGAAGGACTGGAGTCCTCCCTTGTCTGATGCAGGAGAGAGAACTTCTCCCGGCACTGGCCCAACTCCCGTAGCTGTAGGTCTTTCCCAAGCCTGGAGCCCCTCCGGCCCCTTGCTCAGCTCTCCTGGGCTCTCTAGCTGACCATCTGAGATGCGGTGGTTCCCGATCTTGAGCTTGGAGCCCTCGAGAAGCTTGTCTGTTGATGTGTAGTCTGCAGCTTGGGCAGCCTCTCTGGGGCCTCCCTTGACACACAGGCCTTCCTTTCTCATTGTCTCAAAGTCTTCTGGACTTGCAACCATCTTCCCTTGCTGTTGAGTGCCTGCTCTTCTGGCTCCCACTGTTTCTTCTGTGGCCACTTCAACTTTGAACTTGTCAACCAGAATGTCTACCTTGGAGAGTCTGCCATCAGCAAGGATCTCAGCGAGGCCTGCCTCACTTTCTTCCCGTTGGGTGGTGGCCACTGTTAGGAGGCCAAGTTCTTCTGGCCCAGTGCATACTCTTTCTACAAATACCCAATGCTCTGAGCCCTGCGTTTCAATTGGAGCAAGAAGAGTTAACATGAAATAGCAGGCACTTGAAGGGATGGCCTCTTTCCTCTATAAGGGACCAATCTACCACCAAAGGGTTTGACACTGGGACTATGAGTCCTAGGAACTGGCTGGGGACAGAAAGGGGTGACAAAGCCCATCATCATCATCATCATCAAAGATCATCCCATTAAGATCCCCAATAAACTGATTGACCCTCTTCAATCACTGATCCCATCCCAATACAGCAGGATGGGTCTTGTGCCTCCCTAGGAACAACGGGAAATGGGAGATCCACAGGCGGGCCAGGCCTCTTCCTCTTGTAACTGAGTATTTCCCACTGTCAGCAGGGAAGGCACTTACATCACAAGGAATCTCTGGATGTTGAGCCAAAAGAACTCCAAAGACATCCAGTGTCATCTCCTTCCGGGGGAACCTGAGGTCTCGAGAAGACCAATGACTAGGTTGCAGCCATTGTTCGTTGACGGAAGAGCCAGGAAAAGAATGGCTGCTTTTTGATGCCTGAGCTCTTTGCTGACTTAACTCACAACCTTGAAACACAGGTGCCAACTGGGATCTGATGTCAAGCTGAGGGAAAACAGTGAGCTGGATTTCACAGGCCCCAGCCTAAAACATGACCCCTGTACAAGGGATTCTGGGAAGGAAACAGATCAACAGCAATGATACCAAACAGCCAGGTCAGCACTTGTTGAAGCAATGGCTGAAACAGCCTGAACATTCTGGGGTTCGGTCTAAAAGAAATGATTTTAAGACCAATCCTTGGAGAATTCTAACAAAACCCATGGAAAGCAGAGAAAATAACTGACCAGATCATACCACAGAAGAAAAAGACCACCACCATCATCATCATAGAGCCAAAGGGACGGGGTGTGACACTGTCACAGACTAGCCCTCTACCCATCCCCAACAGCTTAGAGGCACTGATGGGTTTCCCAAATCATTAGCAAAGCTGTAAGAGCATTGGGATTTTAGTCTTGGGACCACAGAACGATTTCTCCCCACAAAATCTCATTGGAAGTGCATCTAATAAATGCATAATGCAAACACTGAGCAGTCCTGGGGAAGCTGCAGTCCTGCATAGCCCCACAGCCTTAAGGGTCTGCCTTCCTTTGAAGTACAACATTCACGATGCAGACATGGAAATCAACTTCCAAATCTAGGCCTAGGGGAGGAAAGCAACTCAACCACCTAGTCACAGAGTCTAGAACCCAAGACCTGATTCTGAGTTCTTTAAGTTTAACCTTCCCACCGTAGCAAGACTACCTCCAAGACGGGGTGCCTGACATTCCTCCCAGAAGCAGAAGACCAGAGGCTTCCATGACCTTGGGCTCCTTTCAGGTTATGACCTGGTGATGAGTCTACCACACCCATAAGATCTGAAGGAGCCGAAAGGATCGAGGGAACGCTGCAAACCCTTTTTCCCAGGTCAGGAAACCTGACCTCATTAACAGAATCTTACCAGTAGGAAAGAGATTAAAGGGAGGGAGGTCCAGACACGGTCTGGTATAGCTTTCTGAGATGTTTTTTCAGGTGTCTGTACCTGAACCCTCAGAGGCACGTGTTCTGCTAGCCTGCAGAGGGTAAGGATCTTTCTTATCTCCTTGAGAAGCAAGTTCTGCCAGCTGCTTCCATTTTAGCTCCTAAAATTATCAGCCTAGTGATGATGGTCAAAGTTGGCCACAGAGGCCCCTTCTGGAATATTCCCCCTCCAATTCTATCTAGCAAATAGGCTAGATGAGCAACAGTGTGTGGGGGTGGAAGCTGGCACAGATTGGAAAAATTCTAGAGGCAGAGAAGGGAAACACATGGTAATGTTTAGTTATTAGATGCCAGGTGGTGCCAGCCCTCATCTACATAATTAAATTTACTCCAACTGGCAACTTTGTTTCAGAAGGGGAAACCAAGGCTTCAAATGAGGGGATTTGCAGATCGCACAATCCTGGTGAGGGAAGAAACAAGGGCTCTGTTGCTAAAAAGCAACAGCTAAGGATATACGTGTAGGGGTGGGGCAGGATTTACAAAAAGAAAAGGACAACTTTGCTGGCACCCGTGCGCTGGTAAAGCACATCTGGCCCTAGTCACAAAATGGGGCAACGTTAGGTATCCACAGATAGGTCAGCCCTCATGCTCTTCTCTCCTGAGTCCCGGTTCTTCAGGGCTTCCTGTCATCTCATGGCATTGCCTCTGCTCCAGCCACAGGAGTAGGAGAAGGGGGCATCTCTGCTTCATGCCAAACAAGAAGAAACTCCAGAGGGTGGCTCCCCTGACTCTTGGCTGTTTAGGCCCCACCTGGAACTCTGCATTACATTTGGGGTGAGAGGAGGTCCAGGAATGGGGCTCTCTAGAACTCACATCCTGGAGAAGCCATTGGAAGAGGTGCATAGGGAAGGTGTTCAGCCTCCTAAAGGGTGTCCCCAGGGAGACACAGAGCAGGTCTGTGGCCATCAGAAGGCAAGAGGAAGCTCACAGGCAACTGATCAGAAGGGCAGACTCTGGTCAACTTGAATAAAACTTCAAGCCCAGCACTTGGGAGGCCAAAGCAGGAGGACCAAAAATTTGAGTCCAGTCAAGGTAACATGGAAAGACCTCGTGAACGGAAGAATCAGACTGAGGGCGGGGGAGGGGAAGGGAATAGGACGGTAGGAATGAATGATGGAATGAATGAATGATCCTGTTGATGACTAGGCTGCTTTTAAGGACAGTGAGGCTGATGTGACAGGTCACTAATAAAAGGACACATCTTGGCTTACTCCCCTATGAGTACCATCCATGTTTCTAAAAGCATCTCCAGACACTAGGACATCACCATGTCCCTAACTCTGGGATGCTGTTGACTCCTGTCTACTGCTTCAAAAGAGAACACTGACAGGTTTGCTTTTAGTTTTCCATGGATGAAGACTTCAGGGAGAGCTTTGGTTTGTATTCTCTGTGTCTGGCACTTGCCCATGTCCCTCCTACACTCACAACAGACTCGCAGCAGCTACACAAGTTTTCTCTGTAGAAGGAAAAACGTCTATGCCCTCACAAGCCATACCAACGGACGGGGCAGAGGCTACATGATGGATGTTTCCCAAGTCAGCTGACTCCTAACTCAACAGGCTATGTTATCCCAGCGTAGTAGAGAGGGGATGTGGGGATTCCATCCCTAGCATCCACACAGGGCCACGGGAAACCCCAAGAACCCTTGACCTGCTGTTCTTCTGGACCCAGAAACAATGCCCTCCTCACTTAGAAGGATGTTTTGGGGAGGAAGATATCTACTTTTGCCTGACTGGTGACTCAGACCAATGTCCCAGATGGATTTAGACAGTTGGAAGCAGGGTAAGGATGTAATACCATGTCCTAACTAGCCACCCATAGACTACAGTCAGGCTTCTAAACAGAGCCGAGATCTCAGGGCAGGACATACTCAAGGGCCAAGACACTGAAGCTTAGAGTTACAGCCTGCCTCTAGAGAGGACCATCTCTTTGCCCCTTTTGAGACAGAGACAACCAGTTCTGTCTCCCGGGTATAGCTGCAACCCTGTCCTTCCTGGTAAGTAACAGATGAGGGAGGAGTTGGCCCTTCATGGATCCCTGGGATGAGGACACTTGCCATTTATAACACGGGACAACATGGGCCACCCCTGCTCTCTTCTCCATGGCAGAATCTGACCTATTCCCCTCACCCTAGGGAAAGGGTTGCCTTAAGATCCTGGAGGGTGGACAGGGATGTGCTGGAGGAAGGGATGTGGGGAAGTGAAGACAGTAACCTCAGGAGATGCTGCGAGGCTTTTCTGAGTGAACACCTCCAAGCCTGCTGCTCTTCCAGGTACCAAGTCCTGCTGAGAAGTGTCCTGGGTCCTCTGGGCCTGCAGGGAAGGCCCAGGGCCAGAGGAAAGGGAGAGAAGAAAAAGGAAAAGAGAGAGAGAGTGAGAGGGTGAGAGAGAGAGAGAGAGAGAGAGAGAGAGAGAGAGTAGGAGAGACACACAAAGTCTGTAAACAGTCCAGCTTTGTAGGCCCCACATTGTTATGTTAGCTCATGGACTCTGTCAGGAAGGACTACTGTGAGAGGGAAGACAGCGAGGGACAGCTATGGTTGACTGCACGGCAGTCCTGTGGCTTTTGCCAGTCTCTCGTGATCACTAACACTCAAGGGAGTCACACCATTTAGATTCTGACTGCAAGCCTGCCCGAGGTGTCATGGGCTTAGGCCATGATGAACCTGCAGCTGGGGTCACGGTTATATCTTTTAAATGTTGTCCTTGAGAGACCGAGGAGATGCCACAATTAGTAAAGTTCTCATACAGGCATGAGGAGTTGGGGTCAGATCCCCTGCACCTGTGAAAAAAGCCAGCTGCTGTAGCACATGTCTGTAATCCCCTGGGGGGAGGTGGAGACAGGAGGATTCCTGGAGCTCACTGACTAGCCGGCCTAGCTGAGTCAGTGAGCTCAGGCTCAGTGACAACTTTGTCTCAAAAAATAAAGTGGAGGGGCTGGCAAGATGGCTCAGTGGGTGAACACACCTGGTGCCAAGCCTGAAAACCTAAGTTCAATCCCTGGGACCCACATGGAGGAAGGAGAGACTCTCAGACATTGTCCTCTGACCTCCACATACACACACACAGAGACACACACAAATAAATAAAAATATAACAAAAAAATAGAGAATGACTGAGGAAGTTACCCAATGTCAATCTCTGGCCTCCACACGAATGCACACACACATACATGTGTAATGCACATGTGCACACACCCACACGAACACATATACACCTACACCACCCCACACACAATTGTCTGTCAAACTAAAACCTTTGCCCAATGGGAATTGTTCAAGTTCCTGCCGATTTCCCCTTGGCTTGGGTGGGACCCAACAAACTTTGAGATGGCTCTGGGAGTTCTGGGTGGTATGCCCTCAAAGAGTCCTCCACAGAGCCGTACTGGGCCAGGGATTCTAGTCACCTTCAGCAGTGGCCCCATAACTATCAACACTTCCTAGGGGGACAATGAGCTTCCATCGCCCTGCCAATGACCTCCCAATGGAATGACATTCTGGTCCCCTTTAGATGGCCTATGCAAGGAGGCTCACAGAGGTGACATCACTCACCCAAGGACAGAGCCAAGTCCTTGTCTACGGCTCCTCCCCATTTTGCAAATCTTCAAGGACCCATAAATCCTAAGGGGCACAAAGGACAGTTCTAAATGTGGGTGGGCTCCTGTACTTCCCAGGAGTGGTGACTCCTTTTTAGGGCTCAGTAGGTGACTGCTGGAACAACCTCCATCTTTACGAAGGTCCCTCTGCCTGCAGCTCCAGTTGTCACCAGCAGGTGGGGCACACCCCCAAATCCAGGCCCTAGCTCACCAGCGCTCCTTTCTCTGTGAATGACATCTCACCCTTTGGGTAGCTTCTACATCACACTTCAATTGCAGCCAAGCCAAGACCTGACCCATCTCAGGACTGTTAGAAATCACGCTGGTCAAGTCTTTCCCTAGGGAACGAGGGGTCGAAAGGAGAGTGCAGTGTACCAGCTCACTACATCACAACCAGTCCAGTCTGAGGTCTTGGTTATGCTGGGATCACAGAAGCCCACAGAGGCCTGTCCAACTTACAGCCTGGGGACCATGTGCATCCTGGGTAACTACAAAAGCTGATCAACACATGTGTAGATAGCAAGGTCGTGTCACAATGTTTAGGTTTGCCCCCTCTGCTAGTAGGCGCAGAGCTTTGTCTTCTCTTTAGGGTACCAGCCTTCAAGGCCCCCAAAGCATCCCTAACTGTGTGACTTTGGCAGCCACGGAATTCCAGCTGTGTAAAGAGTTTATACTTCACAAGGAAAACCCTCTGCTATCTGGTGGGCTCAGACCATGGCGAGACCAGTTAATTAACACTCTACACATTAAATCACGGCTGCTTCACCAATGTCCAAAGCACTGGAGAGAACGCACGTACACAACTGACTCTATATCTGGTCTGCACACAATTTGATCTTGCCTCAAGTTGGCTGTGAATGAATGACAAGCACAATGATGTGGAACACAAGCAGAGCTATCATGCTGAGTCATTCTTCGTCTCTCTGGGTCTCAGGAAAAGGAGGTCTTTGAACAGAGAGGGTTCCCAGGGTCCAGCTTTGGTTTGGAGATCTGCAAGGCTGAGTCCTGGGACTCCATAAGGAACACCAAATAGCTCATACCAGACAGCATGGTGACCATGTGGTCCCTCTCCAAGCATTATCTCATCTGACCCTTATAGCATCCCTATAAACATCTCCACCTAACAGGGCCTCAGGGAGATGAAGTAACAAGCCCAGAGCCCTCCAGCTGACAGGTAATGGAACCAGGAGCCTGAGTGTAGACCACAATCAATCTGGTGACCAGTGAGCGGCAGCTCGAGAGAGAAGATACGAATACTGAAACTGGGGTGAATCCTGCCAAGATTCAGCAATCGCTAAAAATAATAGCTTGAGAATATAAATACAGGATTTCCCTGAATCATATCTTTTTCAGATGAGAAAATACCCCTAGATTTCCACCCTGGAGGGCAGGACATAGGGGGTCTTTTTGGGAAAGCCTCAGGAGCAGTCTCATCTGTACAGAGGATTCACCACTTTGGTGAACTGAGAATCCTTCCAGCAGGGACCATGTCTGCCTGCACTTCCACACGCTCCAAAGGGGCTGGGTCCTGGCTAGGGCTTCCAGGATTCTTAAAGTTGGATATGCGAGAGACTGGACAAAGACACTTGTTTAAAAGGCCAGTTCCAGGGCTCCCCTGGCAAACAGCTGCTTCTGTGCGTCCCACATGGGGTCCCTGAGCCTGTGTTTCTAACAAGCACACTTTCCCTATTTTTCTTTGCTTGATTGAAGGGGACTAAACCAAGCTACCAGGAGTTTTGGAGTTTTTCATGTTTTAAGATGGTCCCTCGGACCCAGCAGTTAGTGGATTTGACCTTCTCAACCTAACCTGCCTCCCTAGCCCAGCAACCTAAGGCAGCAATAGGCACATATTTGTGTGGAGGATGAATGTAAATATATACTTAGCCCCCTACCCCTGTGACTCTTTACCCAAGATCTCTATTGAAGGCTTCAGCAGGATACCTACCTCACTGGCTTTCTCAGGGGTGCCCTTGGGGGAGGGGGAGGCGGGTGACGAGGGCAGCCTGCGTTCCCGCTCCCAGTCTCGATCCCTGTGGATGAGTTTGCTGTTGGGCTCCTTCAGGGTCCTCTTGAGCTCATTGATACTGGCCTGGTGCTTCAGTAGGACATCCTCTGGCTTGTCCAAGAACTAGGCATGGGAGGAGAGGGCAGAGGTGTAAGATAAACAGCAAAGAGCAGGCGAAGAAGGCACAGGAAGACTAGCGTCACCACCCTCCACCATCCCATCCCGACACTGTCACCCTCATAACAACCCCAGGAGCCAAGGGAGCAAGGACGATGGACCCCAAGAGATGTACTGACCAGGGGCATGGGGCACCTGGGTGACAAAGAGGACAATCTAAGGAAGTCACTTCCTCTTCTCCCCTTCCTACCCCAGAACATTCAGCTCCACTCAACCCTCAAGTCTGGGTGAGTTCCCGTTGTGCTCTGAGCCCAGATGGAGTCAGACACACAGATGACTTTCCTGTTTACGATCCAGGCACAGCAGGCAGCATGTACCAAGGTGAGAAGTCCCTGGTGTGTTCACTGAGCTGCACAGGCTTGCTGGCTGGATTCCCAGAACCCCCTTGAATCCTGGCTCCTAACTCTCCTCAAGACTTGGACCACTGTACTTAATAGTGTGTTTGGTCTGGGCTCTCCTGAGCCCTCATCCAACTGCTCAGGCCCCGTGGAGGCCTAGGATAAAGATATTCCTAAGCTGGGTTGTCCAGAGAAATGGGCCATGTTCCCTTACTCCAGGCCAGGGAGAGACTATGCAGCCTTCTCTGCCACGAGCACATCACAGACCCTCCCAGATGCCTTCTGAATCCTGATTCTCTAAAAGTGGACAGAATCATATGCCGTCAGCCAGGATGCTGGGGTGGAAGTGAGATTCGTGTGGAGTAAGAAGTTAGAGATGAGGGTGAAGAGATGAGCTTCAAGGCCTCGCACAAGAACCAGTCAGGTAGAGCTGGAGTCCCAGTGTGTCCCTCACTAATCTATGACATGTGAGTCTACACCAGTGTTGTACTTGGAGCAGTCTGCTTGGGCCCAGTGAGGAGGAGCCACAGAGAACTGTCATCGGCCTGCTTCTGGGAGGGAAAGAGTGGGCTGGCAGCCCAAAGACTATCTGCAAGGCTATCTGAGGAGAACTCCCTGGAAGATAAGCTTGCCCTTGGACAGGGCTAGACTCTTCCCCTCAGGCTCATCTCTGGCATCTAAGAATCACTGTAGTTGTTCCAAAAATTTCTCAGGAAGAAAGCCAACATCACTGAGGCTTCTGCTTTCTCCCCAGACACGTGATTGGACCTCAGGCCTCCCTCCCAGGCTAAGCTGACCACAGACTGTGTCTATTTGAGAGGTCAAGTGGGTTCGCACAGGCGGTGAGAAGAGGTTTCAATGGCGCGTGGGTCTTAACCCATGATGATCCCAAATGGCCTGCTGGCTCTGTGGTGAATTGTGCTCCCCAGAAGCTGCAGAGTAGTTGGGTCCTGGGGTCCCTAGAGGTTAAAGGCCTTGGAGAAACCAAGGGGTAAGTCCCAAGGCCTGGCACAAAAATGAGGCGGGTATAGCTGGAGCCACAGGTAGTCTGTATGCCCTGCTGTAGAGATGGGACCAGGGCCCAAGGAGTCTTTCTAAGACCCAAAGTCAGCAGCAGAGGTGGGCTAAGCCCAGATCTCAGGATGCCACAGCTAGGCCCTGACTGTAGACTGCTCTCAGCAGCCCAAGAATAAACTGCATCTCTAGAGAGACCTGGATACTGTGAGAGGGAGGAAGGGGGGTGGGAGGCAGAAGTTGATGTCATCGTTGAATAGGNAGATGAGAGAAGGGAAGGTGAGGAGGTGTCCAGGGAGCCATCAGCAGCCTGCTCAGGAGGGCAGTGGGACTGAGAGTCCGAGCAGATGCATGTGTGCCCTGAGGGCTCTTCCTTCCCCACCCAGGCCCCACCCCTGCATCTGGTTGTCAAGGGATACGAAGAACATGGATGAGATGTAGCTGTGGCCAAACAG
>LZPO01116604.1:310944-333627 GCA_001675575.1 Neotoma lepida | reverse complement strand
ACGGGATGCGTATGTCCACAGAGTGAGGATGGGGCTGCAGGAAAGGACACACTTACACTTTACACTGAGGCCTTTGGAAACCTGGTCATGCTCAGGGGAGGAAAGGACACACGGAGCCAGATCACAATTAAAGGGGATACAGTAGTAAGTAAGGGCTCGGAGGTGGGGGGGGCTGGGGGGAGGCCTGAGTTTCCTAGGAGGTAAACACCTGCAACCCAAGGAAGCTGGGTGAAAAGGGGGCAGCATGCCTACTTCCAACCCCAACCCTACTCTGCATGTCCAGGTGTGGAGTACTGCCCAAGGCCAAGGCCCTGTCCATGGTGTGCCCCACAGCTGTGGGGTTGGATGCAATTAGGACACGTGAAGGCCAAGGCTAAGTCTAGGCCTCAGGCCACCACCCAGGTCCCCTGGGAACAGGGTCCGTGGCAATCCAGTGGCTCCTACCTTCAGCTCCTTGATCTTGGTGGGGGTCCTGAGCTCTCCTTCTTCAGCCTCTGATCGCCGTCCCCCTGACTCAGCATCATCTTCCCGCTTGTCACCGTCAGGCCCGGCATCATGATTCTCACTGACTGAGGCGGGGCGGGAGAACTCCGCTAAAGTGGGCAGGGGTGGCAGAGTGACTGTGTGTTCATCTCCCCATGCACAGTCAGAAAGCCAGCCCCTGCCCAGCCTTCCCCACTGCAACCCACTGTCCACCCTGGGCCACCGCTGGAGAGTCACAAAGCTGCTTCCCACCCTCGAGCGCCTTTCTACTTTCCACAGCGCTGGAGTCTCAAACCCCACCCTTCCTGGCTAGGTGACAGCGGATAAGTTACACAATCCCCCTGGGCCTCAGTTTCCTTATCATTAAGTAGTTTCTATGCCAGAAAGATGAAGTAAGGACCCAATAAACTAAGGTGTGTAAGTACTTCAGAGAGTGTCTTGCCCAGAGCTAGTCTTCCATCCATGCTGGCCCAGCAAACATTGCTGTTTGGGTTGTGGTCCTTGGGCAATTCCCAATATATCATTATCTAGCAATATCCAGATATCCCGAGACTAGCTTTTATAAGTGACAGCATAAGCTTATATATGGTTTGCTTTCTCTATGGATTAATAAAATTCAAAGGGATTTCTGTAATGTCCATCTCTCTTGCCACAATTCTAAAATATTTTTCTGAACAGAAGAAAGGTGGGCTTAGAGACTACACCAGGCCCTGGGTACAACCCAAAATGTTGCAGACTGAGCTTTAGTAGGAAAAAGGCCGCAAAAACCCGTCATGACGACAACCAGAGTGCACACGTGATCCTTTGGGTTGGCAGCCATTAGAAAGAGATACCAAATGCCTTACAGGGCTATTTCCCTCTGGAAAGTGCCAATTCCTGCACTGCCTGGCTTGATTTACATTGCTCTGTGTTGTGAGCTAGCCTGGGAATTACTAACTCCATTTGACAGGGGACAAGTTGAGGCTTCAAGAGGAGAAAGTCCCAAAGGTGTCCTTTCAGGATGTCAAAACAAGAAACCCAGCCTTCAGAATTAGAGTCCAGGCTTCTGCTACCCTGACAAGTTCCCCCACCTCTGGTTAACCTCTGTCACCACCTCCCCTCCAATCTAGGTTCCATTTAGCTCTGGTGTAGGAATGGGGCCTGTAGGAAAGGGCCAGGACCAGACTAGATCCTCTCTCCTTCATGTAAACCACACAATGTCACTCTACTGGCAGAATGTCAACCTGTGCACTGCTGAGCTTCTTGGGCAAAGGCCCAGAAAATTAGATGGCAGAATGTGGGAGCCCCTCAAGGTCACAACCCAGAGAAGTCCTGGAGTATATGCCACATCCCGGTGGGATAGAGCTGACTTGGCACTGCCCAGGAGCAGTGGTGATTGTAAAGATCACATCTTGTGCAAATGCCCTTGGGAGTGTCTACCACAACAATCACGTTTATTTTGTGGAAACTGTCATGTTCTCACGTCTCATTTCCCAAGGACCACTCTCACCCCAGCTCCAGTCTGGGCCATACCTCCATCAAGGCTGCGGGACATGGTGTATCGCTTGCTGGAAGAACGCTCAAAGAAGGGTGCAGGCCGGTCGATGAGGGCACTGGCTTGGCGGGTCTGTGCCTGCGTCCTTCCGCTGTACCGGAACTTGGAGCCCATCACCAGAAAGCCCTTGGGTGGCGGCTCTGGGGACACCAGCCTAGAACAGGGTAGTGGAGATGAGGAATGGGGATCAGGCCTGCACTGCCAGGCCCAAAGTCAGACCACAGCAGGCCTTCCATTCCAGTGTCCCACCAACTACAATACTGCATAGTNCAGAAAGGGGAGACTTAGGGAAAGGTAGGGCTTGCCGTGCTGACTCCTTCCTCTGCCTGCTCCCCTGAACCCTCACAGGCTCTCTTATCCCTCTCATCCCACCCAGGGAGGCTCACCGGAAGAATGTGTGGTGCTCAATGCAGACCTTCCAGAGCCGCTTGGCTGAGCGGTGGTTAGGGAGCTTGAAGCCGATGGTGCTCTCAAACTGTTCATACTGGGAAGCCAAGAAGGGTGGGTTAGAGATGAGGCCTGGGCCACACTCACCACCAGCCCACCTGCTCACCTTCTCCTCACACAGGGGTAACTTCAGCCCATTCACGCATGTAAACAGGGTGGAAAAGCCCTTTTCCGTGACAGATCCAGTGCTAAACATTGGAGACACTGGAGGGATCAACACACAAGATTCTAGGAAATAGGAGCTCTCAAAATAATTAAATGGGGTTGGGGAGATGGCTCAGTGGTGAAATGTTTGCGTCACAAGCATGAGGACTTGAGTTCAAATCCCCAGAACTTACATAAAAGGCCCGATGGGTGTGGCAGGCCATCTGTAATTGCAGCCCCAGAAGGGGAAGATGGAAGATCCCAGGGCAATCTGGCTAGTAGACTAGCCATATTGGTGAGCTATGGCTTTGCCTGAGAGACCCTGCTCACTGACTAAGGTAGGAGAACAGTTGAGGATGAGAGATAGATTTACATCATCAACCTTGGGCTCTCACCTGAACACATGCACACACACACACACACACACACACACACGTACATATCACACACACACTCATATATACACCACACACTCACATACAACCACACACACACTCATGTATACACCATACACTCACGTACATATCACACACTCATGTACACACCCATACACATACATTCAGGTAGGTATATACCCAAACACACACTCATGTACACACCATATACCATACACACACTCATGTACACCACACACACACATATACACATGTACAACCACACACACACACTTACGTACATATCACACAGTCATGTACACACTCATACACACTCACGTACATACCACACACCATACACACACTCACGTACACACTCATGTACTCCATACACACATTGATACACACACTCAGGTACATAACACACACAAACTCATGCACTTATGCACACACACACACACACACACACACACACACACACACAGAGAAAAAGAACAAAGAAAATAGATCATTGCAGATATAGGTAAGAGCTATGAGGGGAATGAAGGATCTGGTGGGCAGGCTTGGGTGGAGCTGTCACAGAAAGGACTGCCCTCCACATGCATGAGCTTTGTGCTGAGACTGAAGGACGGGGTCATGCTATCGCCAGGTCCACAATGTCCCCCAAGGTGAAGGTGTTAAATACGTCATCCCCAGTGTGATGCATCCGGAAGGTAACCGGAGCCTTTAAGAAGTGGGGCCTGCTGGGAGTTTTTAGGACATTGGTGTATGTCCTCAAATGCTGGTGTCTGCTCCTTAGTTACTCTATGTCTTGACCATGCGTGGCCACTCTACCCCTTCATGCCCTCATGTCATGATGTGCTGCTTCTCCATGAACCCAAAGTCACGGGGCTAATCCAACATGGACTAAACCTCCCGAACAGTGGGCCAAAGCAAGCCTTTCCTCACAACGGCTGATTCTAGCAGGTGTCACAGTGACGGAAGGCTGGTGTGTGACGGGGATGGCGGTGGGTGGCAGGAGCTGATATAAGGGAAAGAAGTCAATGAAAGGGACGGTATAGAGACACAGGTGACAGACAGGGGCTGCTGTGACTGGCACAGTGGTGAGGAGGGCCAGGTGGGTCATGGTTACTCTAGCAACAGAATCAAAAGGGCCTTCCATGAGACCTTCAGTGAAGGGAAAGAGGAGTGGGTGCAGGGTGCACGCCTCTACGTACATACGTGTGTCATATGTGGGTGCACGCCTCTACGTACATACGTGTGTCATATGTGGGTGCACGCCTCTACGTACATACGTGTGTTCTATGTGCCTGGGTGTGTCTTGTACTCTACATACATATGTGCGTCATATGTGCCTGGGTGTGTCTTGGAGGAGTGGGTGCATGCCTCTATGTACATACGTGTGTTATATGTGCCTGGGTGTGTCTTGGTGTACAGACACAGCAGACTACTGCACATAGGCAAATTTGTGCACGCAGACAGACATGTATTGACTTTTCTGTGTAGCCTGAATTCATGTGGTTGTCATTCTGTTTTTGCTCATAAACTATATGTGTGAGTGTACATGTTCACATGCACACATGTTGCTTGAAAGCATACATCCAGTGCTGGCAAGATGGCTCAGCAGATAAGGCATTTGCCACTCAGCCTGATAACCTAAGTTCGATCCCCAGGACCAACATGGTGGAATGAGAAAACTGACTACAGAAAAATGTCCACAGGACCTGACCTCTAGCCTCTATATGTGCACCACAGCACATATGCACATGTATGTGTATACATGCACGTACACACAAACAAACAAATAAAACTAACAAAATGTGAAGTCACATGTCCAGGGTGTATACGTGGAGATGCAGGGTGGAGGGAGATCCATCTTCCATGGACCTAGAACCTTGTTCATGTTTCCTGGGTAGGAAAAACCCAGGCTAGCTGCTGCTGGGGTCCTCTCTATTAGGTTGAGTCAACCACCACGTGGTGGTGGTGGGGTTGGTAGTTTGAATATAATTGGCCCCCATAATCTCATAGGGAGTGGCACTATTAGGAGGTATGGCTTTGTTGGGGTGACTATGGCCTTGTTGGAGGAAGTGTGTCACTGTGGGGGAGGGCTTTGAGGTTTCCTGTGCCCAGGATACTGCCCAGTGTGTCAGTCGACTTCCTGTGGTCAGCACCACATCTGCCTGCATGCTGCCATGCTCCCCACCATGATAATGGACTGAGCCTCTGAAACCGTAAGTGAGCCACCTCAATTAAATGTTTCCTTTATAAGAGTTGCTGTGGTCATGGTGTCTCTTCACAGCAATAGAAACCCTAACTAGGACAGGTGGCGAGTGAAGAGAGTGGGTTTTGGGCCAGGCTCACCTCCCCAGGCCGGATTTTGATGTAGAAGTTACTCCTCTTGTAGGAGATCTTGAGAATCTTGGGCCAGGCAAAACGGTTGATTCTCAGGCGGTCCCGGTAGATGAGCAGGCCGTTGGCACAGACACCGAGCATGATATCGATGCCCTCAGAGTCCTGCACAAGGAGAGAGCATGGGATGGGAGTTTGAGCCAGGCAGGAGCAGCCTGCTACCACCGTGTTCCACTTGTAATGGGCTCCGAGCGGGCAGGCTGGAGTCCCTCAACTAAATTCCCCGCAGTCATCAGGACATTCTCTCTCACTTAGTCATGGATCCACCACTCACTTCTTCAGTCTCTTGCTCTGTCAATCACTCAGTCACTCAACAAACATTTAGTGGCCATGTGCCACATGCTACTGTGACAAAAATAAGCTAAGGCCTCGGTCTGTCTCTCACATGCACCCAATCTAGTGTTGGTACAAACTACTAGATTTGAGAGACAACTGAATCCAAGATAAAGGTCTGAGAGAATAAAATAAAAGGTTATTAGCTTTGAGAAAGGAGAAGCCCAAAGGTTCCAAGTTGGAGGCAAAACAATCCAGACACTAGCTCTGGAGGGGTCATAGTTCTCCAGGAAGCACCTCAGGTGAGGGCTTGGTGGGACTCAGTGGTACCTTGGCGTGGTGCAGATCAACCCCATACATGGACAGCTTCTTGGCATTCTCCAGGAAGTGGATCTCCGCCTCTCCCGGGGTCATGCCCCTGAGGAAAGAAAGGATGATTGTGGGACGTGGCAAAGGCCAGGCTGAGTCCAACTGGCTGCACCACCAGAACTGACCACCCCAGAAAGGTAGGTGGCTGAGCCTTGCCCGAGGCCCTCTCCTCTGCCCTCAGGACAGAGCCTGAAAGCCCCTCTACTTCAGTCCACCAAACCCATCTTCTGCAACACTCAGATCCAGTCTATTTTATCCAGGAAGCAGACAAGGGCTAGACTGGGAGTTAGGATTTTTTGTCTTAGTTCCCAGCAAAGTAAGTATGACGTTCATACATCCAGGTTCTCATGGCTGGAAAGACCACTAAGGAAGAAGTGTTCATTAGAATCACCCAAGGGCTCCTCACATCACCCTCAGAAGCCGGCAGTGCCAGGTACCACTTAATCTCCCTTATAGGTACTCAGGCGCCTTTCTTATGAGTTGTGCTGGGAATCAAGCTCCATCTTTGCTCTGGCTGCCAGGGAGCTCAGGCTGCAATTCACACTCACAGCAAGCGTCATCAAAGACTATGATGCTGCTTACTGTTCCCGGCACTTGACCTAGACGCAGCCTTTCAGTCTATCTACTCCGTAGGGCAGGTGTTGCTCTCAGATGAGGCAGCCAGTGCTGGGGGAGATTCATGAGTCTGCTGAAGAGCACACCGCTATTAAGTAACAGCAGTGTCTGGATTTAACTCTAGGCAATGTGGCTCCAGACTTGGTGTTCAAAAGCAAGTCTGTCTCTTGCATTCTCTGGCCTCCATTTCCTCTGCCCTGTGCACCTTGGAGATTCTGTGTGGAATTCAAGGATGCCAGATGTCACTATGCTTTAAATCCAAAGAGTTATGATGACCACTGCTGGCATTGATCAAGCACATATTGATTTGTCCTTCTATGAATTAATATCACTTTTACAAATCTCCAGGGCACCTTGCTATCCAGGGCAGGCAAGAACAGCAGACAGCAGGCATGGCACCCTCATCCTATGTCTGGTGGCTATGGCTACTTGTCTTCTACTCAGCATGACTTCAAGGCAGTCAGTATGAACCCAGCAACGTTGGTGTGCAAATCTCTGAGAGCATTTATTTGCCATCTTTGGCCCAGTATCCATCGTGCCTAGCAGGTTCATCCCCATATATGAACTCATCATATCTGGCCGTGATCCTCCTCTCCAGATGGAGCCCACAGCACACAAACCCTCCCCACTCCCTCCATGCGTAGGGATGAGATAATATCATCAGAGTCCTTCCCACAGGTGCAGCACTGTACTCTTTAGAATGTATTTTCACAACCTTGAGCTTGAACCAAAACACTTCTGGCTTAAAAAGACCCTACGGGTCATTTTGATTCAGGGGTAGGTAGTGTTCTCTGCAGAGCAGGCACTGGGAAATGGCAGTGGGCTGAATTCCCATTGTTGCAATATCTTAGGAGTGCTGATGGGCATTCGATGTCTGCAGCCCAAGGAAGCGTGATCAAGCATCCTGCATGATGAGTTCTGCTGTCTCAAATACCAGCGGCTGAGCACAATCATCATCTCAGCCTGTGTATTTATAGGTGAAAATGGGGCTTACAGAGGTTCAGTAACTAGCCCACAATCACACATCTGGCCAATTATCTTCTAACTCCACAACAAAGTATTCAATCAACAACTCAACAAATATGCAATCAACAACTCAACAAAGTATGCAATCAACAACACAAATGCCCCGATTGATGGATAGCGGCACTCAGCCCACATGTGATGTGGCTTTAATATTTGCTGTGTGGCCTCCTTAATAACTCCATGGGGCAAGTTGACCAGCACCATACTAAATGTCTGAACATTCCAAAGCACAATGAAGTAAATGACCTGTCAACATTCCCTGTTTAGAAAGAGACACAGTCAGGTTTAGCATTTGCATTTAAACTTTGGATTTTTTGCCAAAACCTCCCCATCAGTGCCCTTTCCCAGAGGCATGCTACCATTATTATAACTGAGAAACAAAAACTGATCCCCAGAGGCTCGGGACAGGGAATTTAACCCACACAGGGACTCAGGAAGTTGAGATCCAAGTCACTTCTAGTCAAATAGACGGTCCCAGTTATTCCCACCTCATGGAAATGACCTGTTCCCAGGCACTTTCGTGTTAGGGGTAGTGCCAAGTGGCATACGTAAAACACAGCATTCTGAGAGGGGGCTGCAGCCAGCAGGCTGCCAGGCTCACGTACCTGTATGTCTTGTGCAGCTCCATGATTCTCTCCTCCAGCTCCCGGGTCTGGTTTGGGGCAAAGCGGAGCTCACTGACATAGTTGCCCATGTGCTCCTCTGCGTCGTAGTCACCCAGCTCAGCCTGCACAGCATAGGAGCCCAGCAGGGCATGTGTGACAAAGGAGCAGGGCAGCCGGCCTGTGATGATGTCTGCCCTGAGCTGCAGGCACAGGTAATACCTGGAGACAGGGAAAGAGGTGGGCATGGGTCTACACTTCCAGATGGCTCAGACCCAGACAGCTAGGCTGCTGGAACCAAACAAAAGCAGCTCTGGAAAATGGCACCCATAGACACTGGCACTCATTGCTAATGAGTGGGTGTGTCCTATGAACAGGTTTTGAGACATGCCATGTGACGTCCAGCATTTTTGTTCACTTCTGAATTTTAGGAATTTTTTTTCTATTCTAAGAGAATTTCTGAGATTCATAATTCATTTCCAAGCTCAATAGGACTACTACTGGTTTGACCCTTGGGGGTTAAAAATGACTTGTAGTTTTGTTTATTCGTTTTTGTTGATTGGTTTGTTTGGTGTATGTGTGTGTAAGATGTGTGTGCAAGAACACACATACCATGGTTTGCTTGTGAAAGTCAGAGAGCAAGTTTTTAGTTTTTGCTGTTGTTTTTTTATTTTTCTAGTCAGGGTTTCTCTGTGTATCTCTGGATGTCCTGGAACTCTCTCTGCAGCCCAGGCTGACCTCAAACTCACAGATGTTCACCTTCCTCTGCCCCCCAAGTGCTGGGATTAAAGGCGTATGCCACTACTGCCCAGCCAGAGAACAGTTTTTAGAGTTATTTATTTTATTGTATGTGAATGAGTATTCTGCCTGCATGTATGTATGTGCACAATGTGTGTGCTTGGTGCCCATGGGGATCTGAAGAAGATGTCAGATCCCTTGGCACTGGAGTTATGGATGGTCATGAACCACCATGTGGGTATTGGGAACTGAACCTGGGTCCTCTCCAAGAGCAACAAGTGCTCTTAGCCACTGAGCCATCTCTCTAGCCCCAGAGGGCAATCTTGATTGTTGATCCTTGCCTACCACCCTGTTTGAGGCAGGGTCCTTTTAGCAACAAGCCTCAGCTATTGGCCAAGCTTTTATAATTAAGTCTCTGTGTCATTATTGGGGAGCCAGAGGTCCTTATGAAAAAGTCTGAGTACATATGGGTTCTGGGGATCCAAACTCAGCTCCACACCTGTGTGCAAGCACTTGACCCACTGAACCACCTCCCTAGCCAAATCAGTTGGTTTTGAGCCAGAGACTCATTATGTAACCCAGGCTGGCCCAGAACTCATTATATATCCCAGGCTGTTCTTGTATATGAATTCTCCTGCCTCCACCTTCCCAGTGCTGGGACTATAGGCATGCACCACTATGCCTGGCTACCATGTAGTTTTAATTATGAAATCTAATCTGTTCTGCGTTTTCTTTTTCACAGGGTACCACCGCATAACTCAAAGTAATCCTCCCACCTCAGCCTCCCAAGCGATGGGATGATAGACATCACCACCACACCTAATATGCAGTGCTGGGGATGGGACACAGGGCCCCCTACATGCCAGGCAAGCACTCTACCAACCGAGCTGCCTGCCCTGCAAGTTAATATATTCTCAGATGTAAAAAAGAAAAAGAAAAAGAAAGACACTTTAGAGGTGTCTCTGAGTTTCCTCTTGATGGCCATTCCCAGCTCCCTCTCCAAAACCACCAGTTATGCCCATGGTATTCCAGACATTTCTCATCCACAAACACACAGAAACGCATATGGCTTTAATTTATGGGTGTTTTAATATGCAAATAATATCAAATGCTACCTCTGATTCTAGAGCTCTCTTTGTCACACCTGGTGACATAACTTAAGAAATGTCTCCATGTTGGCACAACTCTCCACATGCACTTTAACCTCTGTACTGTATCCCACAGCCCAGATAGATGGACCTGCTTACCCGAGCTCTCCCCAAACAGTTTTTCTTTTTTTTGGTTTTTCAAGACAGGGTTTCTCTGTGTAGCTTTGCGCCTTTCCTGGAACTCACTCGGTAGCCCAGGCTGGCCTCGAACTCACAGAGATCCGCCTGGCTCTGCCTCCCGAGTGCTGGGATTAAAGGCGTGCGCCACCACCGCCCGGCCCAAACAGTTTTTCTACATTGATTCATTGTGTGTGTGTGTGTGTGTGTGTGTGTGTAAGGAGGAAAGAAAGCCTGTGTAGGTTACAGAGTGTGCAGAGGTCAGAGGACAACTTTGGGAGGAGATTTGGGTCCTGGGGATCAAACTCAGGTCATCAGGCTTGGTGGCAAGAACCTTTACCCATTAAACCATCTAACCATCTTGCTGGCCCTCTCCCCAAACTTTTTTCTGCCTCCAGCCATAAGTAAACTGTTTAAAAACCAAATTGGTCTAAAGAAGCATTTCTAGCCACCAGTCTGTGACTTTTTGCAACTTACATTCACAGCTGGATGGTTTTACCACTTAAGTCATTAGCTACCACTTCTGCAGCCACTGTTCACGAAAGCACAGGCCGCTTCGTCAGCCAGGGCTGTCTCCTTGTCCTTTTCTGCCATGTTTTGCCAATGTTTTGGCAAACTAACTGCCTAAGTCTCTTCCTTCAAAATGACTTCAACTTAGAATTTTTGGTGCTCTGTGACATTATCTCAAAGTCAGAACCAAAGCCCTGGCGATGGTCACGTGCAGCATCAGCGTGTGCTCAGGTTCACGCATCACAGGAGTCCAGCATGGGCCTGTGACATTTTGTTCAAGAGTCTAAAAATTCAAAAATCATTGCCAGCACTCTAGCCAATCCTTCATCTCAATCAATTTGTCATTATGACCAGTTTATTTTGGGACTCACTATTTTTGACTAAATCAGCTGCTCCTACAACCCTACCTTCTGGAGCCATCTGTGCTGGACAGGGCTAACCTTCCTCCTGGCGGCCCTGGAAGCCCATTACCCAAAGTCTGGCACAGAGAGGACACACTCTGGTGTTGTGCTGGCCTAAAGCTCTGGATTGGGATATGGCTGCTGTCACCTTGGCCCCAAGCAGACCTCAGGGCTCAGAGTGGGGCTAACGAAGCCAAGGCCTGGGACCTGCTCTATTCCAGGAACGTCTGTCGTCTCTCCCAAGGCCAGAGGCAGCATCTTGAACTTGGTATATTGCTTAGTCAATGGGTATCAGGCATTAAAAATGGACCTAATATTCAGGCCTGGTTTGTACAAGCCTATAACTTCAGACTGAGGAGGCTAGGGCAGGAGGGTCAGAAGTTCAAAGCCAGCCCAGGAAACTTAGTGAGCCTGTCTCAAAATTTCTTAAAAAATGGCACTGGGAAGATGGCTCAGTGGTTAAGAGAACATACTGCTTTTCCAAAGGGCCTGGGTTCTGTTCCCATAGCCCATGTAGNGTGGTTTACAACTGCCTGAAATGCTAGCTCCAAGAGATCTGAAACCCACTTTTGGCCTCTACAGGCACCCATACACATGGCATACTCTCTCACAGACATGTACACATAAATAAAACTAAATATTAAAAATGTTTAGCCAGGCGGTGGTGGTGAACGCCTTTAACCCTAGCACTCGGGAGGCAGAGGCAGGCGGATCTCTGTGAGTGCGAGGCCAGCCTGGGCTACCAAGTGAGTTCCAGGAAAGGTGCCAAAACTACACAGAGAAACCCTGTCTTGAAAAACCAAAAAAAAAAAAAAAAAAAAAAAAGTTTCAATAAAAAGAGGGCTGGAGATATAGCTCATGTAGAGTGCTTGTCTATCATGTACAAGGTCCTAGGTTCAAGTCCCAGTACTCCAACAAAAGGAAGAAAAGTAAAGGCCTCAGTGGGAGAGAGTGAGGGCAGCTTAGCAGTCCCATCCACTGCAGAAGAACTCCAAGCCCACATCTTACTTTGGGTGTAAGTCTCATGATGTGATTGGTGCTGGAGCAGGATGTCATGTAAAGAGGCCATGTCTTTGACAGGACTTAAAGAGAGGGGCTTCTCATTGCTCTGCTTTCCAGAGGCAGAATGAGCCCATATAAGCTCCTACCCTGAAGGATGCCCTGTCCCCACTCCCGATCCTCAGGCCATTTGAGGCGGCCTCCATGGGGCTCACATG
The DNA here is from genome assembly GCA_001675575.1 of Neotoma lepida. Taxonomy (NCBI): domain Eukaryota; kingdom Metazoa; phylum Chordata; class Mammalia; order Rodentia; family Cricetidae; genus Neotoma; species Neotoma lepida. The sequence goes on along the minus strand of LZPO01116604.1, from coordinate 321,220 downwards.
CCTCCTTTCACCTCTACACGCCTGATTTGCACCGAGGACCAAACTCCCNCACACAAGCCTCTCTTCCTTCCTTCTCAACACTACAAACTGGTGTTCCATGCAGAACATCAGACCATGTATGTCAGGTTGCCTAACCCACAGAGGGTCCCTTCTGGGATTAGAAAAAGCTTGTATTCACAGTCAAAATTTAAAATGTGTGGTTTTTCAAACACAAATATCTAAATNTCTAACTTCACTCAACTTTCAGGCCCAATTCCCATAGGCCAGTGATTTCCCAGAGCCTGACAGCAATCATTTTAATTATTAAAAATATATTAGCAGTGTGTGTATGTGAGGGGTGGTGGGGGTAAGGATGCTATGACATGTATGTAGAGGTCAGAAGACAACTTTGTGGAACTGGCTTTCTCCTTCATCTTTACATGGGTTCCAGGGATTGAACTCAAGGTGCCAGGCTTGTGCAGCAAGAGCTTTACCTGATAAGCCATGTTGCCAGACCACAACCACCATTTTAGATACATCTGTCTTTTTAAATACACAATGGACCCCAGGGGCCCCTCTGACATCTTCTCTGGGGTTAAAGTCAGTGGATTTGGGTCCTGATTTCCTCATATTCTCTACTTTCTTGAGATGGTCTGTCTGGAAGGGGCATCTGTATTTGTTACTCCCACCATACAGAGCCTTTGTCTCCCGGGCCAGCGTGCCTGGCCCCACTCAGTTCCACTCAGTTCCACAGGACCAGTGCATCTATCCCTCTCTTCACAGTCCTCACCTTGTGATGTCTTCTGTCAGCTGGGCCGGGTCAGGAGGGTAGAACTTGACTGTGAAGGCAAAATTCCAGGGGCTGCCTAAGAGGAAAAGGCAGGAAAGGTCAGAGAGGCTGCGTCATCCCAGTGGCTATCCCGGATGCACTAGGCTGTGAGCAATCTTTTATAGATTTCCCTCTCTAGGACAATTCAATCCTAGAACATCATTCCCATTTGATGGATAGGGAAACTGAGGCCCAGGCTACCAGACTTGTGATTAGACCAGTGAGATAGCTCAATGGGTAAAAGCACCTGCCATGAGAGCTTGATGACCTGAGTTCAATCCCTGGATCCCACAGTGCAAGCAGAAACTCCTGAGAATTGACCTCCATATGTGTGGGGTGGCACGTCTTTCCTCTTTCCCTCTCCCTCTCCCCCCCATCTCTCTCTCTCTCACACACACACACACAAATAATAAAATACATTTCTTGAGAGAGTTGTGAGCTAACAATGGGAAAGAAGATAGAAAGAAAAGCAACCGTGCACGCCACATGCGTGCACTGAAGCTTCACTAAACTGATTTTGAGAACATGGAGGCCCAGGCAACAAAGGTGACCAGCTTTCCCCAGATGGTGGGTACTGGGAGTCAACCCCAGGTCCTCTGAAAGAGCAGCAAGTCCTTTTAACCACTGAACCATCTCTTCAGCCCTACTTATTCTTGCCAATTTCACACATATATACCATGTACCTTGATCATATCCGTCCCCACTCCCCCGACCCCCCCAACACGCCTCTTCTCACCTTCATGTCCTCCCTTTTTTCTTTATTACACCCTGAGTCCAGTTAGTGCTCCTTACATTGCATGAGGGTTGGGTCATCCACTTTCACCTCATTTTCTGAGACTAGTTTTTCATTGAACTTGGAGCTTATTAATGTGGCTAGACTGGCTGGACAGCAAGCCCCTAGAATTCACCTGTGTTACAAATGTGTGCTGCTCTACTGACTTTACTTTGCTGCTGAGAATCTGAACTGAGCCTCTAGGGGAGGCATTTCCTAAGGATCAAGGCTACAAGGTGTGAAGGCCATGGCTTGAGCTGTCACAGGAACAATAGTCCATGTGTCAAGCCAGGTGGGCAGGGCCTCCAGAATTGCTCTGGGGAATGACCCTAGTGCCTGGCCATTTGGCCTCTCTTTTCCAGGCTACTGGTCTTTATTAAACTCTGCAACTTGGCTGCCTGTATCTGTACCAATTCTTTCAAAGCATAAAAGGCTGGCCTCCCAGCAGGGCTGGCACAACTAGAAGACAGCCTAAAATTCAGCCCTAGAACCCTGCTGACCCACAGAAGTATGTTCTGCCTATGCGCCTGCCTCTTTGTCTCCAACTGTCAGGAACCTACAGGAAAATCTCCTCAAGTCCCCTCCTGTAGAGTCAGCTGGCTTCCCTGGGCCAGATGCCTGCTGTCATGGCAACAGACTCAGCTACAGCTTCCCAGCCAGGGGGCCAGAGAGTCCAACCCTGAAGAGCTCGAGCATATCCAGGGTGTGTAGGGCCTGGGATGGAGGCAGAGATGCTCACCACCTACTACAGGCTCATTTGCTGAAGCTACCAACCTCCTCCTTCCACCACTTGAAAGCTTTCTCATCCCTCCCAACATGCTGCTTCTCTCTGGGCCAGAAAAGACAGGTTGCTGACCTGCTCATCTGCCTCCTCCCCAGGCACTGAAAAGAGAACACGACAAAGGCCAGGGCTCAAGACTGGCTGAGCCAGCACTGGCTCTGTGGCCTTATGTTAAGTACCTGCCACTCTCCAGACCTAAGTTAAGGGTTGTTAGTTACTACACCATCCTTGGACAGAAGGCTAGCTCTTTCCAGGTCGTCTGTTTGTNCCCTTGTCCTGGATGACTCTGCAAGAGCTGATCTCCTGAATGTATTTACAGTTTCTTTACTAATTTACAGTGTGGCTCTGTACTGTCATTTCTGTTGTCTGGGCCTCACACTTATTTCCTATAAAATAATGTCAACAGCATTCCTACCCTGCCTTCTCCAAGACCCACCATACATGGCGACGGAGTATGGGGATCCAGGAGCACATTCCAAAGTAGGTGCAAGCACGAGAGCCAGGCCCTGCCCACCCATCCACACCCCAGCCACAAGCAAGCACTCACTCCGGATCTGCTTCTTGATTTCCTTGGAGGGGTCCAGCCAATTCTGGAAGAGAACCGAAGATTCATCCTTTAGAAGGAAGATGAGGGAGTGGGCAGCGTGGGACTGGGGGAGATGACTACCCGGAAGTGGCCAGCCACAGACTCCCATGGGGAACATTCTTGCCTGAATTGACTTACTTGGCACTAGGGAGTGAGGTCTGGATTCCCGGCAGGGTTTGGTCACAGCATCAGGGCTGGTATTTCCCTGAGATGGCCACAGTGACCAGGTACTGCAGCTTTAGCTAGAAGGGAAGTGAGGCAGCCTTCCCTCCCCCGGGGTGGGATGGCATTGATTGAGGACTGCTCTGTTNCCCAGGGAACTCACACAGCCACATCACAGCTCTCTAGGTACCTGTCTGGGAATACTTAGAAAAGACTGGGGGCAGGGAGCTGGGTCAGAGAACCGGAGTGGTCAGGGCTGCTCATGTAGAAACAAAGGGTACCTACTGCAGGTCTGGGGGACCACCTCCCTGCGCACCCGCCACAACAGACCCCTAGCCAGCTACCTTCTGGCTGTCGGCATCACAGAAGGTCAGACCGAAGTAGTCCTTCTCCAGGAGGTTGAGGTGCTCACAGACCAGGTCAAACAGCACCTGGCCCCGGCCATGCTTCTGAGGGAGAGGGAAGAGCCACTGTGAGGCTGGAGCACCTGCAGGTGGGGCTGGAGGCTGACCTAGCTTCCACTGGACACACAAAGAGCCCCCATGAGCCTCCTTGTGGCTGGGCAAGACCTCAGCANTCCTGCCACTTGGTTCCACTCTCCGAGTCTCCACCTCACCTAGGTCTCCCGTACAAGTCCTGCCAGGGTCTTCCTAGACCACAGACCTGCCTGGGAGTGTGCTGCAGATTTCTCCTTCACAGAAACCAAGAGAAGAAGCTGAAAGCCAAAGACTTAAGGCTCGGGGATGACAGGAAGAGAAGATGCCCTCAAAAGATGCGAGGCCGTGTGTGTGTGTGTGTGTGTGTGTGTGTGTGTGTGTGTGTGCAGGAACTCAGAATCACAGTGGGACTATCCTTCTGTGGTCAGCCCTGCATATCAGCCCTTAAATGGTAACATTCTTACCAAGGCACAGCTACCCTGAGACACCTTTTCCTGGTGCCAGTCTGTGTTGGGTCTTAATTTGGTTTGCAATAGTGATGACCCTTTCTGGACCTTGGTGGCACCATCTGTACAAGGGAGTGCCAGGCCAAGCCATCCCTCCGGACATCGCAGTTGGTCCTCCTCTGGCTTGGCTTGGACTCAGGACACACAGGAGCTAGCCTGGCACTGAGGCCAGCCAGCCTGGGGTNGGGCATATGGCGCTGGGTCCTCCCTACCTCCACTTCACACTCGTACTCAGAGGCATCGAGCAGAGTGACTCGGCAGATGGCACTCTTGAACTTCTTGGCAATCTTCTGGGGTGACTTCTGGGCCTTACTGGGCGTGGTCCTCTCCGACAGGCCATCGGCCTCACAATAGTCCTTATCCTCCATATCTAGGCTCTGTGTGGCCAACAAGAAAAGAAGTCAGCAAACTTGAAAAACAAGAAGTAACTGTGTGGCTGAGAAGAAGTGATACCTTCCAAAACCGTCGGGGTGGCTGGGGGCTATGGCTGGTATATACGGGTAGAGATTTGATGTTTTCATGTGAGCTGAGGGGTCTGTGTCTTCCTACAGACTACTGCTACCGTGGATAGCTTCTGCAGACAGGAGCAGCCCACCAAGCCGCACTGTCCCTCTCCCTGGAACAGTGTGTGACTTAACAGGGCATCTGACTGCTCTATCCTGTCTTACCTGTCACTACGTCTAGCATGAGGCTGAGAGCTCACGGAGGGAAGAGCTGGCTCCTTCCAAGAGTGTGGCCAAGTCCTTGCCTCTCTGGGCCTGTCATGAATTAGGGAAGCATAAATGGAGGACTCAATGAGTCCTTTAGTCACCTATAGTTTTCCAGGGATGAGTTTTGTCAGGGTCTCACAGGTGTGCCAAGCTTGAGTGAAAAGGCAGCAGACTAAAGTTGAAAGGGACGGTATCTGGAGTCAGTTCTGGGTCTGACCTCCAGCTCTGGTGCTTTATTACTATGTGACTTTGGGGAACTGGGTACACTGCGCTGAGCCACAGACCCTCTCAGCATAAAATGGAGGAAATGACAGCTCCCCTCTGGGGACTGGGGAAATTAAATATAAAATGACCAGCATGCCCCCAGCCCAGGGCTCATCACACAAGTCATGACTGTATCTGAATCTCCTTTTTCCTTTCCTGCTGAGAAAATACTAGGGCCCTAAGNTCTGGACCAGGAGGACTAGTGGGGCGGGAAGAGGGACATTCTAGGCCCCAGTACACACCTGTTCAGCAGGCCTTGTGTCCTGCTGGGGCAGATGCTTCTCATTGGAGTTGGTCTCTGGGTGGCTGTGGCCTGCGGGGGTCACTGGGGTGGTCACAGCTGCAGCAGCCTCAGGCTGCTGTGGAGTCTCCTCCTGAGCCTTCTTCACCTCAGAATCGGGGCCTGTCTCTGTTGTCATGGTGACCAGCACGCCTGCATTGGAATGAAGGAGAGATGTGAGGGGGGAGGGGGAGAAGGATGATAATGTGACAGAGAGGGGGCAGGAACCACACGCGGTGAGGGACAGATGGAGACAAACGGACAAAGAACCAGAGAGAAGGGAGTGGGGGTGGGGGCAAAGGGAAAGAGAGGCAGGAGAATGTGAGGGGTTAGTGGCCCAGAGGACATCTCAGGCCTCCTTCCCTCTATGTCCACAGTTACACAGAAATCAGACCTCTCGGTCCAGACCTGGACCCTTCCTAAGGATGATGAATGTCTCTCTAGGGCACTTTGCTCTGCACAGGGTGGCAGCAAGGCCACGGCCAGGCTGACTCTCCACTACACAGGTGTGGCACACAACAGCCCCTTAGTTAAAGCAGGACACACTGAATGCAAACTGAGAAAGCCCAGGGTCCCAGACCTGTGCACATGAGTTTAAGTAATTCCCTTCAGTTCCCAAGCTGCAATAACACACACCATACACACACACACACACACACACACACACACACACACACACACACACACGCACACACACACACATCCCAGCCCCAGTTTCCCAGAATGTTGTCAAGATGGGGCTCCACGGATGAAAACAGGTAGACACTAGTAGAAAACACACTGTGACGCCCAGGGAATGCTCAGGGTGGCAGAGCTCAGTCTGTCTGTCACAAATGTGTCACCTCACCTCTCTGGGACTNACCCATAAGCTGAGGGGGAATATCTTAGGGACAGGTTGTCCTTAACAGTTTCCCCTTTGAAACATTAAATGAGATGTCAGAGAAGAGCAGGGGCTGCTGTCCAGCTACTCTGCTGGAATTAGCCAGCTCCTAAAGACTGCAGCCTAACAGCGGAGCTTCATGTTCTATTCATTCTGTAAGAGATCATAAAGGACACTTGCCACCGTCAAGAAAAGTTAAAGGGAAATTAAAAGGCCTACTACAGGGATGGGGGGATAAGAGAGGAAGTATCATTTGTACTNCAGACACTTTGGAATTACTTGGATCTTTTTTGTTTTTGAGACAAGGTCTCACCATACAGTCCACACTAGCCTTGAATGCACTATGTAGCCCAGGCTGGCACTAAACTATTTTTCAAAACTTTATTATTGCTGTTGTTGTTGTATGTGTGCACACACGTGCATGCACACGTCATGGCATGTCTGTGGAGGACAACTTTTCAGGATTTGGTTGTCTCCTTCCACAATGGGTTCTGGGGACCAACTCAGGTCTTCAGGCTTGTGCGACAAGACTTTTATCTACTAAGCCACCTCAACAGCTGAGGCCTTGAACTCTTGATCCTTTTGTCTCAGCCTTCCCAATGATGGCATTACAGGAATATGCCATCACATCCAACACTTGGGGATTTGTAATAAGTATTTAATTTGCAAGTTTGTTTTGTTTTAAAGGCAAAAGCATTCATTTATGACCACAACCAGTGGGAATATATCTCAAGTAGAGTAAGAGAAATGGTGGGCAGGAATCATCACTCTTTAGTCTAGACCCTTCCTCTAAGTTCACTGTATCTATGATAGTATATGAGAAAGATCCACACAGGACCTNGTGGGAACCTCTCCTCAACCATCCACCATGACAGACCTCAGATGGACAGGCATACTGAACACTCTGAACCGCCCACATGCTCCAGGACTCACATTTCCACTTATTTATTTATGTCAGGTATAGTGCCTCACATCTATATTACCAGCACTTGGGAAGCTGAGGCAGGAGGATTATCACAAGTCTGAAGCCAGCCTAGGCTACAAAATGAGACCTGTTTCAAAAAACCAAAACCAAACCATATCAAACAAAACAAAACACTTTAATTTATTTACTTATTCAAATTTGTGGAGGGGGTGGGGATGGAATGCAGGGCCTCCCACATGCTAGGCAAGCACCCTGGCCATTCCTTTTTATTCTTTGGTACCTCTCTGTATTCCATGGGCATTAGACTGACTACAGGTGAGCCTAGGGCCATGAAGAGGCCACGGGTGTCCTCCACCCACAGGGCTCACATGGAAGTCCCCATGAGCTGAGGCTGAAGTACAAACAGGAGGTGTGCATGTCCCCAGAGCTGCTGCTGTACAGCCAGGTGGGGAGGAAGGGAGGACTGTGGTCACACCCCTTCGCTCCACTCAGAGCATCTCTTCCAGCAATCCCCTCTTCTTAAGGAGCAAAAGGACAACTTCAAGCCAGTTATATAAAGACACTCCATCACTCACGTGAGCTCTGGACACAGCACCACAGCTGCTCTGAGGGAGTTCCCAGCCCAGGCATGGTCAAACTGAGTCCTGTCTGCCGAGCTCAGGGCCTTCCCTTAGCCTGGGCTTGAGGATAACTGGTCCTCAGGTCAGGTGGGGTCAGTAGGCAAGAACTCTTGAAATAATTTTGCATTTCAATGGACCTTGAGAGCTTGTTTGGAGGTTCTAGCAGGGNAAGGTCCTCCTCTTCAACCAACAGTTTGGGGAGGGGTGCAAATGGAGNAGTGAGGGAGGAAGAGGCCACCCACCTAGCCAGCCAGATCAGCCCAATCAATGGGGTGACAGATGTCACAGTCAGATCGCCTTCACATCATCCTAATTTTACATTTTAAACAATCCTAAGACTGGACTGGAGAGATAGCTCAGTGGTTAAGAGCACCTGCTGCTCCTCCAAAGGACCTGAGTTCAATTCCCAGCACCCACACCCAGTAGCTCAGAACTGCCTGTAACTCCAGCTCTGGGTTGGGGAGCGATGTCTGACTCCCTCTTACAGCCTCCGCCATCACCAACACACACATGGCAAATAATCAAGTAAGTATTTTAAAGTATTTTTAAAAATCGGAAGACTTCTGTGGACATTTTCTGCTGTGACAAGCAGAGTCCACACAACCCTGGTGTCCAGGCAGCCCCAGGGGTACATCCACTCCTCCCCTTCCTGAGTCCTCTGTTCGGCTTCAGACCAGACTCTCCGAACATTTCCCCCGACCTGAGTCTTTCTGGAAACAGCTAGGAAAGCAATCTTAGGTGAATACCCCAAATTTCCCTGCAGAGCCTTTGGTAGCCAGTGCCATAGACAGGAAGAGCTGGACACCTTTTGAAAGATAACTACTCCACGTCACTTCTGGCACAGTAAGACTCACAGGACTTGAGTGACAGTCACTTCCTCAAACAGTGGGCTTAGCTTCTAGCCCACTCTCTTCCCTACTGCTTGCCCAGCTCTCCAGATCTTAACGCAGGCCCATTTTTTCTCCCCTGCACTCAACTACCTCCAGCAAAAAGCTTAACATAACCTCCTCAAAGGAGAAACAGCCCAGGTCCAGGCTGGACACCAAGGAGGTACTGTGGCCACCAGCTAGGTAAATAAATGCTGGGGACCCCAGCCCCCATAAAAAAAGAAAAAAGAATAACTGCCAGTATTCAAAGCTTCAACCAGGAATAGAAACACTTTAGCTTGCCTGGAATCGCTGCCACCAGTCCCATCCCCACCTTCCAGCTTAACTGACAGCTCATCATTTCCTGCATTAAAATTTCAAACTCCTTTATTTCGTCTTTCTCATCACATTCGTCTCAGCACTCCCNGTGAATCTTCAACTACCTCCTTACATAACACTTCTGCACAAGGTAAATAAGGAAGCGCATTGCTCTGAAATACACGTCAAGGTTCCTTACCTGCTTGATGTAGCCCAGCCCTTCCCTCAAGCCTTCTGTCTAGGCTGTATCCTTTCCTGAATATGCTGTTTAACTGCTCCCTCTTCTTTCAGGAAGCCTTTCCCAGCCATCTCCCCACCAAAACACACTTTTACAACCCCATGGAACATTCTTCTCCCTGCATGTCTTTGGCAAGCATCATCTGCACTGATTTGCTGTTGACTTTCCCCCCTTGGCTCTTCAGCGCTGTGCTGTGTTCACTGTGTTATTCATCCCAAGGTCAAGGGTTACATCTAGTGGAAACTAGAACTGAAGAGTACTCAATAGATACTGCTGTGGTAATATGTAATGTTGGCATAAGTGGACCTGTGGAAGATGAGGACTGGATCTGTCTCTTATACACATCTAGATGTGTATAAGAGACAGGGTCAAGGGTTACATCTAGTGGAAACTAGAACTGAAGAGTACTCAATAGATACTGCTGTGGTAATATGTAATGTTGGCATAAGTGGACCTGTGGAAGATGAGGACTGGATGGAGGTTGCCAAAAACAAACAAACCAAAGCCCTGTAGGATTTCCATGAAAACACTCTGCTCCTGTACCACATTCTCCAGATATATCAGCCATTTATTCTTGTTCCAATCATCACGACATCTTCATTTCTTCATCTACGAGTGGCAATTATACCTCCTTTGGCAGATGTGTTTCAAGATTGCATATTAAAATTACCTAGGCTACATGCTGTACAAATAAACTTACTAAAATACAGAGAATTTTATATTTGAAAACTCAGTACACCACTTCCAGGGATTTTAAATTTCAGTACAATTTTTTAGGGTTGTTATTTTGCTCCTAAATTCTACCGCAATCTCCTTATATATGCCACATCAGGCTGGTTTACTCTCACCCCAAGTGTTCTGATAGTTCCTAGTTCTTAAACACACTGCACATCGGGGGCACACACCTTTAGTCCCAACACTTGGGAGGCAGAGGCAGGCAGATCTCTGTGAGTTTGAAGACAGCCTGTGAGTTCCAGGACAGCCAGGGCTGTTACACAGAGAAACAGAACAAAAATAAAAAGCAAACAAACAGAAAATGAACATACTCAAGAACACATGTCGCCGGGCGGTGGTGGCGCACACCTTTAATCCCAGCACTCGGGAGGCAGAGGCAGGCGGATCT
>LZPO01116604.1:285660-310851 GCA_001675575.1 Neotoma lepida | reverse complement strand
AAGAACACATGTCCTCAGGCGTTGATAGCCTCCCTGAGAATAAGGATCTGTCACTTTTAGTTCTGATCTGCCAGTGTGTCTCTGGGAAGTTCTAATCGTCTACATTATACTATCAATAAAATGGGAATAATAAGGCATGCATTTATTTTCAATTTATGATGGGCTTGTCAGGACATAACATCCTGGAAAGTCAAGTGGCATCTAGGATGGATCTTTCAGCAAAGTATCAGCTATGGTTATCGCTGTGTGACAGAACAGAGTAACATTTTCCTTCTATGTAACCGTAGCTTGCTTGAGACCAGGCTCCTGTCAAAACCTGGCCTATGTGATCTTCCTCCCTCATCCTCCCAAGTAGCTGGGACTTCAAGGACATGCCACCATGCCCATGTGGTCTTGATAGTACTGATCCTCTTTTTCTTTGTCCTTCTTGTCTTTCTTTCTCTTTCTCTTCCTGGCCCTCAGTTCCTTCCACATCTGGTTGGCCCAAAACTTGCCATGTAGACCAAGCTGTCCTCAAATTCACAGAGATCAACCTGCCTTTGCCTCTGCCTCATAAGTGCTAGGATGAAAGGTGTGCACCACTAACCTGCTGCCGTGCCAGAATCTAGATCTTTAAATGATTGCCTTAAAGCTTGAGGTCAGCCAGGTGTGAAAGCTCATGCCTATAATCCTAGCACTCAGGAGGCCGTGGCAGGAGGATTGCTACGAGTTTGAGAACAGCCTGCATCATGTAGTGAATACATAACAAGATCGGGACTCAAATGAATAAATAGATAAAGCCACACACATAAAACCTAGAGGTTAAAAAATATTTTTTTCATACACACATGGCTTTAGATAACAGGATGAGAAGGAGATCAATAAATCCTGTTTAAGCCTATTTTTAAATTTTATTAATTAAAACAAAAATAACATTTAAAAAATTTTTACAATAAAAATCTTTCTTTGACAAGCCCAAGGATAACAGCATTGTCTCTCATTAGGTCATAGAAAGGGAGCCAAGAACTAGGCTATGGCTTCTGACACAGCAGGCCATGTCACGTGGACATGGCTCTTGTTCAGGCTCAGGACAGCACAGACTGGGAGAGCTGCTGGGTGGCCAGGCCAGACTGGGCAAAGTAAGGGACCCTGAGGGGAAGCACGTGCCGGTTCCCATGGAGCTCACTGTAGTCAGAGGATGGTGCCGCCCCAGGAGATGCCTGCAAGGGATTTAGATCCACCAGGGTATGTTGTAGCCTTGCACAAGAGTCTGGGGACCTGGTGACCCAGGATGTGGTCTTGGTTCTCAAAGAAGGCTTCTAGGGTAGGGGTGCAAGTGGAGCTGAAACATTTAGAGAGGCGGAGGCAGGGAGGGCATGTGGGCGGAGTCACCATGTGGGCAAAGGGCAAGTCCTTGATGTCCTGACACCTCAACAAGGGAGCCTGGCAGGTGGGACTGACTGACCAGAGAAGAGCAGGAACTAGGGCCGTGTGGGCAGCCTTGCAAGAGTCAGAAGGGTCTGGGACTAGTGAAGGAGGACAGGACTTCTGCCGTGAAGTACCAGTGTGGCCAGGCCCAGGCTAAAGACGTCCCATCATTCACAGACCCTCTCATAACACAACAGTGAACACTCAGAGCTGGAGCGCAGACATGTCTGCCTAGAATAGAGGCNGAAAGAGAATGCTGCACAGGACAAAGGCCAGCCAGCAGGGCCAGACTGGTGACACCAACACATGAGACACAAATGCACAGGATTAGAAAAGGAAAGGTCAGCCAGAATGTGAATGCTAACAGCGCCCATACCACTACGGTCTGGAGAGGCCCTGTGTGGCCTGGACTGGGGCTGGCTCAGCAGGATGCCAGCATCTGGGCTCTGCAACCTTGCAGGACCACTAAGCAGCCTTCACATGCCCTAAACTTTGCATCTGGATGGCCTGCAGGGAGCTGTCTCCTCAGCTGAGGCAGTATCCACTTGGCCTGGCACTGTACCACCTTTTAAAATGAATCAGCTGGCATCTGGTTAACCTTCTCATCGGGGCTAGCATGAGTCAGCATCTACGAGGCCAGTCATCAGATCTGATGATTTTCTCCATTCCCCTAGCTACTGTCCAGGCCAAACCTGATTGACACAGGGTCTCTCTGCAGTCATTCCTAGGATTTATTCTACAAGAGGAGTCACAGGAATCAGAAGTCTAGTTGGACGCCTTCATTAAAACCTCCAGTGGTAGTGGTAGTGTTGAATGTCTATAATCCCAGCCCTTGGGAGGCCAAGGCAGACAGATCTCTGTGAGTTTGAGGCCAGCCTGGTCTATATAGTGAGTTCCAGGACAGCCAAGGCTACACAGAGAAACTCTGTCTTGAAAAACAAAACAAAAAGGAAAAAAACTTCCAGTGTGTGGTAGCACAAGCCTGTAATCCAAGCCCTCAGGAGGCTGAGACAGGAGGATTAGTTCACAGTCAGCTTGGGCAATATAGTGAGCCCTTGTTCAACAAACAAAACCCAAAACAATTCTAATGACTTCCCATCAAAATAAAAGACACACCCTCCTTACCAAGCCATAGGCCCCTGCCTGTGGCCTCTGCTCATCTTTCCAGCATCGGCTCCCACCACTACCAGCTGACTCTGCCTCCTCTACTACAAGTTTTTCATGCCAACCTCTGTCTGTCTGTGCTTCCACTGTGCAGGCTTGTCCCTACATCAGGGCTTTGTCTTTCTTGTGCCTCCTCTCTTGGCATGACAACTTTCACCTTCTNTATCCTCTTTGTCTGCCCTATCTAAAATGGGCCTCCCTCCCTAACTTTCAATGATTACAGCCTGCTAACTTGTTTATGCTTGTGTTCTTTTAAATAATTTGTCTGTTTTTCCAGCGGGTTTTTTTCTTTTGAGACATCATCCCAAACTGAACTCACACTTATTGATTCATTTATTTGCTCCTGTTTCTCCTCTAGAATATGAACTCCATAAAGATCTCTGTCTTATTCAACATTATTGCCAGGCCTCAGCGCAATTTTTGATAAATAACTATAAACATTGAGTGAGAAGTGTGNTAAAATGAGTTCAAGACCAACCTGAGCAACTTCAAGACCTCACCTCAAAACCAAATGGAGCCTCATGCGGACTCAGGAGGTAGAGGCCGGGGGATACGGAGTTCAAGGCTAGCCTAGACTGTAGAGATAGACTGCCTCAGAACAAAACAACAAGGAAAATTAAAATTGTACAAAGTTAACATTCATAGTTTGCTGTGTGACAGGTATTGATCTATTGACTTCGTGTAGTTAATCCTTACAATAGCCTGTAACATGTACTCTTATGATCTCCATTTTCCAAATGGAAAAAAATGAAGCAGAAAAGTTAAGTAACTCTGCCCAAGATCACACAGTTGGTAACAGTGCCAGAATCCCCAGGCTGCATTCACCTCAGGAGCCTCCATGGCTCCTAGCCAGGCAGCCTCTCCTCTGACTTATCAGACCTGAAACACAGGATTTTTTATTTTTTATCCAAGCGCCTGCCACTATCCTCCTTACCACACTGATGAGAACCCACAGCTGCCAAGAAACTGATTTGTTCAAGGACATAACACTGGGCCAGATCGTTATGATTTCAAAGGCCTTCCTACTATATAGCATTTCAGCATCCTCAGGCCAGGGTAGCTCAGTGGATGCTCATTCTTTGCAGGAGNGAGGCTGGCAAAGGGCAGACTTCTCAAGACCGAGAAGCAAATCCTCTGGGAAGAAGAATCTGGACCAGTGGTTTTCATTTGCAGGCTGCTATTTCCTACCTGACGAGCCTCCAGGCAAGCCACTTCCTCTTTCTGTTTCCTCAAATACCTCCCACATCAGAGTAATACCATGGCAATACAAGATTACCGAGTCTGAAAGGACTCTGCTTCGGAGAGTTAGAGCACCGCAGAGCACAGAGGAGAGGGCAGTGGATGTGTGTCAGAGAAGAAACATGGAAACACAAGCGGTCACCCACTATACGGTGAGGCTGTCTCTTCTAAACCCTGGACACTGATGACCCCAAACGCTTTTGCCTAGGGGACTCTGATCCAGGGGTAGAAGCAGCAGTGGAAAGGAGGGGAGAGAAAGGGAGGGGAAGGCGAGATGAGAGAAGTGAAGAGGGCTGGAAGGGAGTTGAGAAAGAGGGAAGGATCTAAGAGGAGGGGAGGGGCAAGAGAACCAAAATACCAGGAGATCTCAGGTAGATGTTTTCAACACCTAGTTACCCAGTCTTCTTTCTCTTGGGGAGGTCAAGGGGACACATCTCTCCCACTCCCTGGCAACAATGCCTCCTGGGTCTGTGGCCCCATTTGTATTTCCAGATCCATACTATGTGTGCATGAAACAGGAGGCTAGCCCACTGAACTGTCCCTCAAGCTCCCACGCCTGCTAATTCTGGAGGGTTTGGTAGGAAGGCAGGAGAGATATAGTAGGTAAGCTGCCTTCCCTTGTTTCCTTCACTGTGGTGGGTGGNAACAGCTCTTCAGCTCCCTGCCCCACTCCAGTCATCGNGGAGCTCAGGTGACCCTGTCCCCTCCTATGGCTCATCTGGGCTGAGGAGTGAAACCAGTTTATGTCTTTGCTGGTATGGGTGGGTACCTCAACACCTGCGGGTCTCCTTAACTCCTCTCTTCTCAGCCAGCACCTCCTCAGCTTAAGCACCTAGGGAATTCTGCTTCCACCCATATCCGGCTCCTGCTTGGTGCTGGGAAGAGGCAGCACAGTCTACGCAGCTTAGATGGTACAGCAGGACACCTTCAGTAAGTCTCTAACAAGCCCTCCTCAGTGCCTTGATTTCTCCATTTGTAAATGTGGAGCTGGGCTCAGATCGCACTCGTAAAGCACTTAGCGACGCCAAGCCCCATAGTTAGTGCTCCAAAGCTATTCAACATCCTCACCTTTGCTCAAAGGCCGACCTGTTACCACTCGCATTCCCTCAGAGAGAAGGAAAGGCAGGACTTTTAGCTTTTGCCCGCATGCTTCCATTTTCCTACTATGAACATGTACTGCTTGAAAAGTCAGACGACAAAACATCAGAAGTGTACACCTCAGAGGCTTTCTCTCTCCTCTGGCAGCGGTGTTCCATCCCACAGGGATTTCCCCACGGCTGAGCACTGGCTTCCTCCAGTCACACTGGATGGATGAAATGANGGAAGGGTGCAGGTTGTGCTCTGTCTGAGCCAGGCCCACATGNTCTGAAAGGATCCGAGCCTTCTGCCATCCTTACTGGTGGGTGCTCAGCTCTAAACGTGGCCCGGGGAGATGACAATTTGTCAAAGGCCTGTGGTACCCACAAGAAGGGCATTAAACAAAATCAAACGACACAACGAGGCCACCACCTGCCAGCACCGGCTTTCTATCCAAAAGTTTCACAGACTATCAAGGACCCAGACTGATGTGCCAGCGTGGACCGGGAACCATGTGACAACCTTGATCTGCAGAGTAAGGATATCAAAGAGGAGAGATGTCTCCCGCCTGAACCACACTGACAACTGCAGGAGACAGCCAAGACCTCCTTTGTCAGGGCTGTCTGAAAGCCTTTGAGGCCTGTACCTCATCCATCTGAGCNGTGCAAAGGCCATACAGGGTGGAGGGTTTACTCCCCAGGCTGGATCAGATGGCCAAGGTCACACAGCTAGTCAGCTCNAGNACAGCCAGGTCCACTGGCTCAAAGCCCAGGGTTCCTTCTCCCTCGATCCTGCTACATCCCATGACTTCTAACCTGCTGTAAATCACGTAGTTAAAACTGCTGTTGCCCTGGACATAGAAATGATCACAGCAGTTTCAATGCCCCACATACATGCAGGGCACTTTACATTTTAAAGGACTGTTTTGTTGATTTATTTGTCTGACAGACACAGACACACAGACACACACACACACACACACACACAGAGAGAGAGAGAGAGAGAGAGAGAGAGAGAGCTTTTTAAAAGAACGCTGGGAAAAAAGAAGTCTCAATATGAAGCTGAGACTGTCCTTGGCCTTCAGATCATCCTGCCTCAGCCTCCTGGGAGCTAGGATTATCTTCATGCCCTCCTCGAATATCAGAATTACCATTTTGCTTGGATCTCACCAATGAGAGGTGATGGGCTGAGGGGGCACAGAATGAAAAATGGAGCCAGAGCTGATGTCACAACTGCATGGACTGGGTGACCTTGGACACATTAGTTAGCCTCTCTGAAAAGCGGTGTGAGCAGGTAAAATGGAAATGACGCCCTGATACGTCAAAGGCGTATTCAACACACAGCAGATACTTGCTNGTGGCAGTNTTGGCTATGACCAGAAAGGCATCCCTACCACACAGATGGGTAAACTTGGGTCCAGAGAAGGTAAAAGTTGTTCAAGGGCACTGAGGGCACAAGTGGCAGCAAGAGGGCAGCTTACAGCATCCTAAAAGAAGTTGAGAATGTCACAGGCCAGTGGTATATTAGATAAGAGAAAGATGGGGTCTCCCTAGGTCGCTCCCCACTTTGAGGGTGACAGGGACAGGTTCTGAAGGGGAAGCAGGAAGAGGGAAAAGCAACAGGCCCTCAAGGGAAACAAACTCGTGGCCTCGTTGTGTCTACTTTTTTTCTCTTCACTCACTAATAGAGTTCACTTGTTGAGAACAGGGTAAAACTAGAAACAACTTGGAAATCCCATCAACAGGAAGCTGGGTAGGTCAGCTGGGATTTATCCATTGAAGTCACCACAAAGCATAACATGGCATTGTGATTGCTATGTCCACAGATATGACAATTTGTGAGACACATTTATACACATGAAAGTAACCATAAATAGTTAAATTAAAATGCTAATTACCAAACAGTAATCCTGTTCGTGACCTTATCCTGATACAGAAAATCCNCTAGGAGGATTTATGTTGTGTCTGGCTACTTCCATAGAGTAGGATTATGGTGAGGAAGATGAGAACAAGCTTTTGAATTACTCCAATGTTTTAGATGTCTTTTTAAAAATTATATTTACTTATTTATTTATGTGTGTGAGTGTGTGGGTGTGCATGTCATGGCGCACATGTGGAAGTCAGGAACTGGTTTTCACTAACTTCCATCAAGTGGGCCCTGGGACTCAAACTCATTCGGCTTGGGGACAAGCACCTTGACATAGCTGAGCCATCTCTCTGGACCATCTTTGTAATTATACTAAGAGGCCAGGAGACCAGCTCAGCTGGAAAAAGCATTTGCAAGCCTGACAACTAAGTTCCACCCATGGAACCCATGTAAAGATAGAAGGGAAATTAGGAAGAATCATTAATTAATTTTAACTCAAAATAAGGCAGCAAACCCACTGAGGTGCTGGATAGGCGGTCAGTGAGTAAAAGCATTGCCACAGGAGCCTAATGACCTGCAATAGGAGCCTAATGACCTGAATTTGGGTCTCTAGAACCCACATAAAAAGCCAGACATGGCATTTTGAATCCGTAATCCCAATACTTCTGCGAGGTGGGAGGCAGAGATAAGAGAATCTCTTGGAAGTTCACAAACCAAGCAGACGAGAGGAAAGAGACCCTGCCTCAAAACAAGGTAGGTGGTGAGAACCATCTCCCTAAGGTGTCCTCTGACCTCCACTCCTGTGACATNACAGATATGACAATTTGTGAGACACATTTATACACATGAAAGTAACCATAAATAGTTAAATTAAAATGCTAATTACCAAACAGTAATCCTGTTCGCTGTCTCTTATACACATCTAGATGTGTATAAGAGACAGCGCACACACACACACACACACACACAGAGCGCGCTTTTTAAAAGAACGCTGGGAAAAAAGAAGTATGACGGTAGTATAACAGAGAAGGATTTGTCTGAACCAATCTTATTTCTTTCTCATTGTCCTTGTGTGACTCCGTTTCTGTTTGATTTCTTCCAGTCTGTGTCTCTAATAATCCACCCAATTTTACACCACTGTAATCTGGATGCGAGTGGGTTTTGGGGGGCTTTCCTGTTTAACATCAATAGTATCAGAAATACCTTCCCATATGACCTCCTCTTCATAGTGCTTTANTACGGACNAGCTAACATCTAAGACTTCATATGCTTTAATTCATGTAGTCTAACAATCGCAAGAGCAGGAATGTGGACTGCCCACATTAAAGGTGAGGAAACTGAGTGGTANAGAGATTAACTAGTTCCCCAAATTCTCGAAGCTGGTAAAAATAGAAATAAGACTTCAGCCCTGTTCTGTGAGAGTCCCAAGTCCTTACATGGTGTCTTTCCGCTCTCTTCCCCTCACTACTATAGATGGTCCTCAATTCATAATTTTTTGGCTTTACAAAGATGTGAAAGCAATATGTATCTAGTAAAATCATACTTTGAATTTTTATCTTTCCCTGAGCTAGCAATGTGTCATAGGGTGCCCTCTGGGAACACTGGGTGAAGCGACAGTGAGTCCCAGCTCCAAGTCAGCCCTTTGATGACGAGGGTGAACAGCCTGCTCTATGCTATCCTATGCTGCTCAACTCCAAGGTTCAGTGTATTCAATGAATTCTCAACATAGGATTTTTTCCTAGTTACAGTGAGTTTATAGGGATGCAACTTCATGTCATCAAGGAGCATATATAGGGAGTAGTGAATGAGAAGAATGTGGCAACTATTGGATCTTACACCTTGCATGACTGGACGGTTGAGATGGCTCAGGGGGTGAAGGTGCTTACCTCCAGGCCTGCGCACCTGAGCTCAATTCCCAGAACCCCCATGGTGGAGAGAACCAATTCTCAAAGGTTATCCTCTGACCCCTACATGCATGTGCATACACACACACACACACACACACACACACACACACACACACACACACACACGCAGAGTCACAACACACACACAGTCACAAATAAACACACGGAGTCACAAATAAACACACAGAGTCACAAACACACACAAACAAATAACTGAGAGCTTCCAAGATGCCCCATTTTTAAGAGCACTGGCTGTTCTTCCAGAGGACTAGAGCTTAATTCACAGCCCCCACATGGCAACTCACAACCACCTACAACACTAGTACCAGGGCATCTGACACCCTCCTCTGGCCTCTGCAGGCACCAGGCATGCATGTTGTACACAGATACACATGCAGGCAAAACACCCAAACATATAAAGTAAAAATAAGTCTTTTTNAAAAAAAATAAGGTTTAAAAAGCACACGACCTTGAACAAATCACTTCCCCTCTTCACTTTTCCAGCAGTCAAGCATTTCTGATTACAGAGCGACATGTNAATGACACAGCAAGGAACGTAACGTGAATCACACCCTCGAGGCAGACTGGGGCAAGCCTTCACCTTTTCATTCACAGAAGGAAGGCGGCCACAGCACCTCTGGCACTGGGCAATCATAAGCATGACATGCATAAAGGGTGCCAGGGGCTCTGCAGCAGCCACTCCATGCTCTGAGAGGAGGGGATCAGCGGCTGTACCACCACTGCATATTATTTTATCCAGTTATCCAGTGTATGTTCCAAAACGTTCTCAATCATCTTCCTATTGTTGGACATTTAGTCCCAATTTGCTGCTATTATAGACTAGCTCTGATGGGGATTCATCCAAAGGAATTCATTCAAAAGAAAAAAGCCAGATGCTCAAATAAGATGCTGCCCAGCCCACGGAATGATTGACAGGAGACCAGCCCTTCTCTGTCTCACCAAGCCTCACCAACTCCCTATGGCTCTCCCCACCCCCACACGGCACCCTCACACTGTTCCTCCCTCAACCTGGCAAGCTACATGCCATCCCACGGAGGGACATCTTAGTGCAGCTTCCCAGCCCAAGGCTCCAAGAGGAGGCTTCTCTGCAAGGTCACAATCTGCCCCTTCTTTGTGGGCCACACACCTGCCAAAGAGACCTTCCCTAAANACCGTAAACACCGTCCTACCACGCTCCTCTGCAGGCCAAATCCTTCCAAAGGTCCCCAGAACCTCCAGGCTCACGTCCAGCCCAAATACCTCAGCCTGACATTTAAGAGACAGAAGGGAAAGAGGAAAAATCCTTATAGAGTGGCTGTGATGTGCCAGCACCATGGAGAGCCTTTATGTAATAACCACCACGAGGGTCCCACAGCCACATTTCACAAATGAAGAAAATGAAGCCCAAACCAGCTAAGTGATGTTCCCAAGGCCACAGAGCTGGTACCGAGCAGAGTGAATTCCAGAGCTTGCTCAGAGACGTAAGCACGAGCTGACTTTCTGAGTCACTTTTCAGCTCCTTGGGCCCTACCTGGACTCTGTCTCCTGCACACAGTGTCACCTGCTCTTCTTCAAAGGCATCCATTTCCCTCCACACCCCTACAACGTTCAAACTCTTACCTGGCATTAGTGTCCAGCTTAAGGGTCCAGCTCTTCTTGAAGCCTTCCCTGAGCATCAAAATGGGCAGATATAATATAGGGTACTCTTACTTCTGGGACCAGGATGGCTCTGTCATCCATGATTTGCTCAGACTTTTAGAGAGGGGTGTGTGTGTGTGTGTGTGTGTGTGTGTGTGTGTGCATTTGTGGATGTGGGTGTGTGTGCCATGGCATGTGCATGGCAGTCAAAGGACAACTTTCAGGAGTCAGTCCTCCCCTCTACTGTAGATGGAATCCAGATCATCAAGCTTGTGTGGCAAGCACTTGTACTCACTAAGCCATCTTGTTGGCCCTTTCTTTTTGTTCTTTTTGGTAACAGAATTTCACTATGTGACTTAATGCTGGCTGGCTAGGAGCTCATTCTCCATTCCCAAGCTGGCAAACTAATGGCAATCCTCCTGCCTCGGCCTCCCAAGTGCTACTATTATAGACATGTGCCCAGGCCCAGCTTAGACCTGAGACTTTTGAGGAACGGCGTGCATCTGGTTGGATGACTGCTTCCAAGAGAAAAAAAACTGAAGATGACCTCTAGAAGGCATAAGCTCTGGAAAGTGGTTCCGACCCACTTGCCTCTCCCAGCCCTTAGCTTCCTTCAGCAAGCCTATAAAGTGATCTACAAAGTGGGAAGAAGAAAAATTGCTACCTCACAGGGTTTTGTGAGGAATGTAGGAGTTGTACACGTAAGATATGAAAATAGCTCCTGGCATGTAGTAAGAGCTCAATAAATGTTAGCTGTTGCTATTCTTATCCATAAGTCTCCTTTCTACAAAGAAAGCAGGGCCAGCTTGCTGCCACCCCCAGCCAGGCACAGGTCCCTGCTGACAGGGATACAGTCCCGGCCGATGCTTCGACATTTTCGCTGTGTGGCTTCTGGCCACTGGAGCTCTACCAAATGTAGCAGGGGGCAAGTGACAAGGCCAGCTAGCAAGCAGAAGGTCAGTGCTCACCCCTCCCACTCATATCTCTTTGACCCTACTCCTCAAGGCCTTGGTAGCATTCAGGCCACAGAGCTACCCTTGCCTCCCTGCCAGACTCAGCGCAATGGGCTTCTCTATCTGGATCAGTCCTGGTCTACCCACTAATTGCCGAGTTCAACCGGACACTAACCAGGTGCTCTCAGACACTGTCCCAGGTATACTGTCATGGTAAAGCAGAGGCTCTGGACTCCTACAGTCCCACGCATTCCAGCTGTGTGACCTCCGGCAGGTAATCTCTCTGAGCCTCCATANATCTGTCAAAAGTGTCTATATTATCTAACAGGGTTGTTGGGAGAGGGCACAAAGCACTTTCGGGGCACGGCACACACTAAGTGCTCAATTAATACCATCTCTCTGATTGTACAGTCACTAGTACTGCTCCAGGCTGAAAAGATCATCTCCCTTTAACAAAGAGTGCAGAGAAATCTAGACAGTGGCCCACAGAAGTGTGTGTGAGGCTGGAGCTAACAGATGCCCTTCCCATTGGAGCCTGTCCAGTCAAGAGAACTTTTCTACCNCCCCTGATATCTCTGGACCCCCAGAGTCCTTTCCATTCTGTGTACTCCAAGAGGACCCAAGGCCCTTTGTGACCTGGCCTCCACTGTTCACCTCATGGGAGAAGAACTGGGAGACAACGTGAGGGCTCTCCTAAAAGGGGCCACGGCCTCCAGTCTTTAATGTATAGTCTCTGGCAGAGTGCTATGTATGGAATAACAACCACTGCAGCCAGGAAGCAGGCCTTTGAGCAAGGAAGAAGTCTTAATCAAAAAGTTTAAGTCCTGAACACATTAGTNCTGGTTCTCTCAATCAGTAGCTGTGTGACCTTGGGCAAGTCATTCTTTCAGTCTGTACCTTTACCTCCCTTTCTATCTTAACTCGGTGAGAACTGCAGGGCCCAGCCTTGTTCTCATGTGGGGTTCTTCTGAAGAACCCCTTCAAGAAGCTCAGGGAGGTGGGTTCAGGGAATGCTTCAATAGGAACAAAGCCCTCCCCAGTGGCCTCTCCCAGGACTGCTTTCAGGTGTCCCCCAAGTCCTAGGGACTGTGTTCTGTAAGCCATAAGTTTTATACATCAGTTTCTGGGCAAGTGGGACCCCAGGCTGGCCAACACAAGCTAGCTCCATGACTGTTGGAGCCTCTCGGGGCCACCATGACTGAGTAGAAGCTGGAGCATGTTGCCTCTGCTACAAGCTCCATCTGGAGTCATGGATGGGGAGCAGGCACATAGCACCTCTATTCTACATACCCTAGTCTGGAACAGGAGCCTCTGGGGCCACCATCACAGAGGCCAGACTGATGGAGCAGCTGGACCCTGCCCAGCTCCAGAGAGGTCCTAAAGCCATCCCTTTCACACTCCCACCTTGGAGTGCAGGGGAGGTGACATGCCAATCCAGAGCGATGGTAGGAACACGTGGTTAGTGTTCTCCCCCACCAATGCATCGCAGAGCTCTAGGGGAAGCAAGAAGCAAGAACCATGACTGGCCCAACAGAGAGAGACAGCAGTCTCCGAATGTTTTCCGGATGCTCGTTTAAGCCTTTCCAAGACCCTATGGACTCTCTGGCCAACGTAGCCAAGTCAGTAGCATTAGCACCCAGTAGATACATGTCCCCAAGACCCCAGCCTCTTGGGGACTCGACCTCTTCAAGTGTGAAGGTTCCAGGCACAACTGACACTCACGAGCAATCTACCTCTGATCAGGAGGTACAACTACGGGCAGGGCAATGGCAGTCTGAATCCTAAGAGGTCCTGGGGGTAAGGTTCGTATACCCAGCTCAGGGAATGGGAGGAGGAGGGCTGGGGAGCCAATGCAAGTGGNAAAAGGGTCTGTAACCAGAGGATGAGGATGATACCGAGAACTCCCCAAGCAGCCAACNTCTAGCCAAGATACTNTCTGCAGCATTGGAAAGCCTAGAGAAGACCAGAGAACCAAAGGAGGCAGCTGGGGTGGCTATCCAGAACAGAGTGGGCCAGCTTCCTG
Source organism: Neotoma lepida (assembly GCA_001675575.1). Classification (NCBI taxonomy): domain Eukaryota; kingdom Metazoa; phylum Chordata; class Mammalia; order Rodentia; family Cricetidae; genus Neotoma; species Neotoma lepida. The sequence goes on along the minus strand of LZPO01116604.1, from coordinate 297,577 downwards.
AGCCCATCGCCCAGCAACGGATCATTCTACACCAAGGTGCCAGCCGACACCTCTGACTCCTGGCACTGAGGAGGCTGCAGAGGTGAGAGGACCAGCAAAGGTCTCCCCGCCACTGGCCGAGGGGGCTAACAGCCTTCAGACTGAGCTCCTCATCTCGCCCCCTCTCCTCCCTGAGGGCTGGAGGCTGGGCCTAGATGTAGCACACCCGGGTTCCCCGTGCCACCTGACCACCGGTCCCCACGTGCCTACCTGGGCCTGGGGGTCCCCATCTTGGGCCGGCTGGGCGAGGGCCGATCCCCTCGACTCCTCCGGGCCCGCAGGCCGCGGGGCGGGGCGGCGCGGGCGGGCTCTGCGGAGCAGCCTGTTCCGCGACACCCCCGCCTGCTGATGGATGCCGACTGCAGCAGCNGCGGCGGCCGCGGCGGTCGGCGTGCGCCGGGGGCTGGGCACCGTGCCCACAGCCCCGGGCCTGGCGCCCGCCGCGCGGCCCGCCCCCGCCGCGGCCTCCGTGCCCAGCCCAGGGGCGGCCGCGAGCCTGCCTCCTCGCTAGCGGCGCCCAACCCCTGCCTCCGCCTCCTCGGCTGCCTGCCTTGCCTCCCCCACCCTTTCTCCTGTCCCCGCCACCCGCGGTCCACTGCGGGACGAGGTGGCCGTCTCCACCCGGGCCCTGGACCGACGGCCTTCTCGATCGCTTGCTCGCGGGCTGGTTGGGCCAAGCCCTAGTGGGGGCTCAGGGAGAGCGGGAGGGGGAGGGGAGGAGGAGGAGGATCCCTGACTCAGAAGAGGTGACTCAGCCTCTGTGGGCCTCCCATCCCACGGAGTCGGATCCCCTTCACTCCCCTGCAGATCCCTTTCACTCCCCTGCAGCACAGCGTGGGGCAGAACCCTCCTGGGATGTTCCTCTCCCACTAGGGAACCCACATGGCAACTGCCTTCCGGGAATCATCCCAGCTCGCGGGTCCCCTGGGTGTGTGTGTGCCCCAGTACCTACGTGCCTCTGTGACCATGACAGTAGTGTAACAGCAAAGGAATCCTGTAGGGGTTGGACCTGTATAAAGGTGTTTACTATATACAAGGACACACTGTGGTGTGTGCAGCCAGGTTCTAAGAAGGGGCCACAGAGGTCANGGCTCAAAGCCAAGCTAAACCCTGCTCCTCCCCTCCGGCAGCACTGTTACAACTCAAAAAGCCAGTTCCACCAGGACACCTCCCTCTTATCCAAGCCTTTGGCAGCCACAGAGCACTCTGGAAAATAGAGGGCCTGGGTTCCAATCTAGTTCTGCTACTGGTTCAGCAAGTACTCTTGGCCAGTTGCTGCCAGGCTCTAGGCTTTANTGTGTAAACCATGAAAGAAAGGATTAGATNGAGACTAACTCTGTCTCTGGGCCCCAGTTTGTAAGGAAGGCCTGGGAGAGATGGCAGCAACTCATACATGGTCACCAGAGACTGCTCCCTTGGTTCTACAATGGTAACCCATGTGACTCTCACTCCTCAACACCACCCTGGNATGCTCAGCCCTTCTTTCATTCTTCCAATCATCTTGCACACCTACTATGTGTAGGCCACTGTTCTGGGCCATAGTACTGGNCATCCTGAAACCGTGAAGCCACCCAGACGTGGTCTAATCCCTCTCCACACACTGCAGTTTGTGTCAGTGTTAACTTTACCGTGTGTGTGTGTGTGTGTGTGTGTGTGTGTGTGTGCGCGCGCGCGTGCGCCATCTCTGCTCAGCTTGTCCCACACCCCTTCCCCAACCCCTCTCTTTTTGGTAACACTAGATCCTAGCCCCAAACCTGGAACTCTGTAGGCTATGCCCTCTCCCAGCTCTCCTTAGGGGATCCAAGGCAACAGCTCTATCCTTTGCCCTACCACCAACCAGGCCTTCTCTTCAGTNTAGACAAGTCCCTCCATCCGGTGCCTCAAGAGTCAGCTCCCAGGACCTTGCTGCTGCCTGCTATCCACTAGACTCAGGAGTGGGCAAGAGCAGAATGACACTTGCACACCCCCTCCAGATGAGAGGTGGAAAACAGACCCNCCCNCTCAAGCCAAGTGGGAAGGGCTCCCTTACAGACCTTATATCCTGACCTCCCTCACCCAGGAAACCTCACACAGGTCCTTAGTAGGATGGCCTCTGGGCAAATCACTGATCCTCAAGAGTATACATTATCTGAGTTTTTTGTTCATTTGAATTAATGACTGGAACAATTTGCCAAACTCAGGAGTGACATCAGAGGGACTTTGCTGCTCTGTAGACACATTTGTGGAGAGGGCCTCCCTCCACTGCCTGCCTCTCAGCATTTTGCTTCCAAGATAACCTTTCCTCTTCTCCTTTCTCAACCACAAGCTCCCAAGGCTACAAAGCCAAGGCCCTCCCATTCCTCACAGTTCACCCCCCCTCTCTCCCTTCCCCAGACATCACTGCCACCCCCGGCCCTCCCCTGGGGCAGAGCCTGGTTCCCAGCCTCCTTGGCCACATGGAGCCTCTCACTTTCCCAGGAAAACCCAGGCTACTTCAGGACCAAAGCAGGATGTTCCCAGACTTCATTTTGGATTCATACCCAAAGGGCCCAATTCACTTCCGGTCAGTGGCAANGTGCTGAAAGTTGGCTGCTTCTAGAATGATGTGTGTTTCTATTTCTGCTGTTTTTATCATTATTTTCTGTGATTNTTTTCTATTCCTACTATTAGCACTTTCCAGTTTGCAAAGTACTTGAGTTAACGTCATTCCNCCCCCCNATNTATAAATCAGTAGCCAAGGCCTGGAGTGGTAAGTGATTTGGCCAAGGTCACTCTACACAGTAATGTAGGCTCTCTGAACCAGGTCCCTTCTGCTTTCCCCACATAATTTCTCCAGAGAAATTACAAACAAGAGACAGCATGGGGACTCTAAAGAATGACTGGTTCTACAGGCATCACTGAAATCACTACCCCGTTACTTTTCTGCCTCCATTTCCCAAGCAGGGAAATTGAGGCACGGGATTGATTCAATACCACGTCTCATGAAAGCCTCCATGGAAAAACATCAGGGATCCTGGTGAGAAAGAGAGCCCAGCACACCATGGAGTTAGATGTGACTTAGTCTGCNTCCAGCCCTGGTTCCGGCTCCCCCTTCTGTTTAACTGGCACAGGTTGTTTGACCTGGCTGAGCCATCACCTCTAAGTTGAGAGGAACTCCCTGCCGCACGTCTGTTCCTGGGATGCAGTGATGGAAGTTCAGCAGAGGCTCACAGAGGAGGGAGCGCAGAGTACTTGAACTTCCTCTCTGCTCTGCCTAAGGAGGAGGAGAAAGTCTTTTAAATTTTAAAAATAAGGAGACTTGAAAGCGTAAAACTCCAAGATCTAAGAGAGTCAGGACACAGGGAGAGCACACAGCATCAGCCCCAGGCCTCCNAGACCACTGCAGGGTCAGGAACTCCATCAAATATCACACAGGACTCCTCCAACACCCTTTGACCTTTCAGAGGAAGAACTCAGGCCCCAAGCAAAGCAGAGTTTGCCAAAGCTACTCCCAGGTAGTTAAGGGTCTAGGGATTCCATCCATCATCCGGGGCTTCTTGGTCTGGTGGGGGAATGGGGAGGGGTGAGAGGTGTTCTCAGTGCTGAAACCGGAATCTTTCATTCAGTAAGCAGTGACGCTTACACAGAGGCAAGCCCTGGACACCAGGGAAGGAAGAACTGGGGAGTGTGCCCTTGAATTCACAATGGTCCAGTGGGTGAAGCCAACACACAAGCCAGCACATGGGAGGGTGTCACAGATTAACCACACTGAGCACTTCCCTGAGCCCGGCACTAGACACACATTCATGTGATTAATCCCCGAAGCAATTCTCTGGCCCTGAAATTACTAATCCCTTTTACAGCTGAAGTGACTGAGGCTCAGAGGTTTGATGACTTTCCAAAGCTCACCCCGCTGATAAATGGCAGGACTGGAATGTGACCGCCAGAGCCAGCTGATGCTAAACCCGGAGCTTCAACCCTCACAGACTGACTCCTCCCGGCCTTGAGGTCTGTGCTAATCAACACTGGAGCCGTTGGCCACAGGTGGCTATCAACTACCTAAACTGTACAAATGGAAACGTGCAAGTGTAAGACAGATGGTGGATTTTGAAGTCTAAGTACTAAAATTAAAGAGAATGTTATATATCTCAATCACTCGTGTATTAATATTATAAGACCAAGCATGCTGGTATGNGATCCCAGCACTTGAGAGATGGAGGCAGGAGAATCGGGAGTTCAAGGCTAGCCTGAGCTACTATCCCAAATTAATCAATTAATTATCCCAAAATAATTAATTAATTAAAGTTAAAAGCATTAAAATTAATTTTCTAATTAAAAAATTAAAAATTACAGATGTAGCAGATTAAATAAAATCTCATTAGAATAATGTCATTTGGATCTTGGGCATGCTAGACAACTCTGTTCCTAAGCTATAACGCAGTCCTGGCTTTGTGTGTATGTAGTATGTTCATATGCACATGTGGGTGTACNTGTATGTGAGTGCATGTGGAATACGTCAGGTGCTCTCCACCTGATCTTTTTGAGGCAAAAAGATCACTGAACCTAGGGGTTGGACTAACCAGGCTGGCCTCAGAGTCACAGGGATCCACCCCCCTCTGCCTCCCACAAGCTGGAACTGAAGGTGTGCACCACCATACCCAATTTTGGTTCTTTTTGTTTTGTTTTGGGTTTTTGTTGTTGTTGTTTCGACATTAAGTCTTGCTATGGCGCCCAGCAGACTGGAGTTGAACTCCTGGACTCAAGGGACCCGCCCATCTCAGCTTCTCGAGTGCTGGGACTAAAAGCATGCACGAGCTGCTTTTTAATTGCATGTATGACTTGCACGTGTGGCTCACACTGTGTTCCCTTTGGTCAGCATGGACTTAGATACTCTGAAGTCCTAACGGAGCCCATGGAGATGAGAAAAGGTAGCTTGGAGGAGGGGGCAGCTCAGACACACTGGATTAAAACAGAGGTCTCATAAAGAGGGTATTTCAGGGCAAGAGATCTGCAAGACATCCAGCTCTGGCCCCAGAGGCTGCCCCAGGGCCTGGGTGGGCTGAGCTAAGCCCCAGGCAGCTGAGAGCTGGGCCAGAGGGAGGAAGCTACTGGAGCCAAACTTTCCAAAGCAGCATGTCCCGTGGGCTTGGGGAGCTCAGCCTGGCAAGGCTGCTCTCCCTCATTGCTGGCACTCACAGACNGCACTGTGGGACAGCTGGGTCCGGAAGGAGAAGNCAGGGTTAGATGAACAACAGCACACAGGGCAGGGACCACCCCTCACCCCCCACCCCCGCTAGCTGCTCCCTACCTTCTTTCCTCTCCACTTCACTACGAAGCCTCCCCAAAATGCAGTCCCCAAGGGTCTCACCTCCCCTTGAACCTTGGCCTAGATTGGGAACTGCATGCTCCCACACAGAGTCTGTGTAGACTGCCGCTGATGCCCCGAAGCTGCNCGGCGGCCCATGAGTATACTGAGTATACAGCACTAACCAGTCCATAGCTAGAGCAGCANGGTGAAGAGCGAAGCTGCCNCTATGAAGGGCTGGTACAAGGTAGGGGCACTCTTCAGTACAGGAACTCCANGACCTTGGCNAAGCCTCGACCTGCCTGAACCTGGGGGTNCTATGCGAACTGCCTCTTAGCACTGCTACAGGATGACAAGGCGTTAGCCACATGAGCCTGGCGGCTCAGACGCTCTCCCCTACCACAGGCAAGCACTTCGGCTCCCTCTACAGTGCCCTTGGTCTCTCCCAAGTCCACACATCCTCACCAGTGCATTCCTTCCAAGGAAAGCCACTCCACCCTCGCCTCCTGCACCCCTTCTCTGCCTCCTCCATCCATGCTCACCCAGCCTAGCATGCCTTCTCTGCCTGCCACATCCTTGTCTCCTTCTAGCTCCACTTCTGAATCCCNGGCTCAGTTGTCAAAGAGGCACTCTGACTTCACAACCCTGCCTCCTCTCATAGGCAGGAAGCTTGGCCTCCACTGCCATCTGGGTACCCACAACCAAGCCCCGGACAGAGNTGGACATCCCCACGGCATGGCCAACTGACTGTTGCTGCTGATCTCCAGGGGGGCACAACAAGGGGCAGACTCTGCTCACCTTCCGAGGGAAGAGCCTTTAGCAACACCTCATTCTCTGAGGAAAGAACTCGCTTCAGCTTGACTCTTGACCTTTGCCAGCCTGATCTCTCCTTGGTGCCTCAGCTTCGGTCTCAGAACCTACGTGATGGGCTCTGTCACACGGATGGTCCTGGTCCCCAGGGTACAGTAGCTCGGCCACAAGTTTGTTGTCACACTTTTCCTCTGCCTAGCTGAACTTTCCCTTTCCCATGGTCATTCTTCTAGTCATGGCCCAGGAAGTCCTTCCTCATCCCCTCCTCTCTGCAACAACCCCCTACAGCTAGACACAACATTGGCCTTCCCCCTCCATCCAGCACTGCCCACTGGCCCTGGCTTATGTGACTTGCAGAAAGCCCTTAACCTCCTGATGCACCATAGCTTTATGAGAGAAGCCACTTTGCATCTTTCAAACCATGAGGGTCCTTCTTGGTGGTCATGTGAGCATAGTATGGTCACCTTCACCCCAGAGCCAGAGGTCAGGAAGCAAGGGGAATCAGGAGTTCACTAGAATGTCAGGACACTCCTGAGGATGACTTCTGCCATCTCAATTTCACGTTGGCTACAGTTCCTTCTGGAGGCTCCATGCATGCTTCCAGTCACTGCCTGGGAAATCTGCCCTCCTCTAGGAGTCTGGGAACCATGCTATGGGGCCTGAATATGAAACATGTGGCCAAGTTCCCACTGGATGCAGACTGCCACCCAGCCTGCCATCAGGAGCCTGAAGTGTCAGCTGAGGTTTTGTTGTGGTGGCATCACAGGNTCCTTGCAGTCAGAGGAGATCTCAGAGAACATCATACAGAGGCTATGAGGGAGGGGCAATAGGAGAAAAGCTGTCCGTTTGCCTGTGGTCCCGGTGTGAGATGAGGCTGCGGCGTCACTATCCATCAGCATCATCTTTGCAGAGTGTTAGGATCCCCNGTTACAGGCTGGCACAATGCCCAGCAATTTGCCTCCATTTTCTATCTTAAATCTCTCACTACCCTGTAAAGTAGAAATTATATATCTACCTTGATTTTACAGAAGACAAAACTGAAGTCACTAGTCCAGTGTTCCTTTGATAATGGATAGGGGACACNTGATTCAGCCTCAGACATACCTAAACCTGGAGCTTGTGTTTGTCCCCTCATGACCCTGCACTCATTTGGCTGAACACAAATATGTTGTGGAAATGCTGAGGCAAGAGACAACCACACAAAGCACATGTCAATTTGTGATGCACTTATGTGCATTTTTTTGTATCTATGTTATAATCAATAAGGAGGTTTTGTGTGTGTGTGTGTGTGTGTACAGGTGTGTGTGTGCAGGTGTGTGTGTGCGCGTGTGCAGGTGTGTGCATGTACAGGTGTGTGTGCGTGTGCAGGTGTGTGATGTGTGCAGTGACAGATAAAGGAGAGCCTTGGCTGTGCTTCTGAAGATGTTGTCCACCTTGTTTGTCTTCACAGCAGGATCTCTCACAGCCCCAGGATCTACCTGTCTCTTGCTCCCTGGAGCTGAGATTACAAGCACNCCAGGCTTATTTTAAAAACAAGACAAAAACCATGGGTNCTGGGGATTTAATTTGGATTTTCAAACTATCTCCCCANCTCTAGAAAGGTGGTTTTAGTTTTGTGTTGGTTTTGAAGCAGGGTCTTATTATGTATCTCTGCCTATCTTGGAACTCACAACGTAGACTAGGTTGGCTTTGAACTCACAGAGATCTGCCTGCCTCTGCCTCCCAAGTGCTGGGATTAAAGGCATAAGCCACCACGCCTGGCCTAAGAAAGAACATTTTCTGAAAAAATGTTTGCTATGAGCTCAAGATTTTTGGGGTGTGAAACACTCTCAAGCATTAGGGTCTCAGAATAGCAGGATGATGTCTTTGTTTCTCTCCAATCATCTTTGCATTCAAATAAGAGCTGATCTGAATACCTCATGACTACCAAGCCAGGACAAACAAAAATTCACCTGCTGCCCATTGCTCTGCTTACAAACGTGCTTGCCTCCCAGTCTCCACGCTGGGACCACACAGCCAACACTCCATTTGTACAAGTTGGTGCTGCTCTGCAGTCTTTGCAAGCTTCTCCTCATCNATCCATCTGCAGAGACCAGACGGCCAGACCAGCCGCTGCACCACCACCTAATCCCAGCTTTTGAAGGCAGCCAGGCAGCGACGTCTGGGTGTTCCCATCTACTTGTACCAGGCCAGGCTGGGTAGAGAAAATGTCTGTGTGTAAACACAGCCTTCTGCTTCAACGGCTCCTGCTTGGACTCCTCTGGACAACAGAGCCTCTGTGACTTCTATCTTCCTGCCCAAAATAACCATTGGCTTCTGCGGTTCTCTGGGCATGGATCAGACTGGTAGGANCCTCAAGCAGCTTGAGGATAGGAAAGACACATTTTCATCTTTGCCTTCCCAGTGCACCAGTGCAAAAGTCTGTGGCATTTATCTAGATCCTCTGTATACTTGGAAGGGGCCTATGGTGGGAAGTGAGAGCTTGCTATAGGAAATGGTCACATGATCTCAAAGCTAACAGTTCAGTAGAAAATAAAATAGGGACACCAGCCAATTGCAGCAGAATACAGAAATCAGGAAAGGTACAAAGGAAAGGATGATATTTGGGGGAATTCGGAGGGGAAAGAAATTAGAGAAAAGCAGATGTCAAAGGCTTTAAGGAAGCCTTTAGACTTGGACTAAACAACCTGAACTAAAAGCTAGCATTAAAAACAGGACAGTGAGAAAGGACAAGGTAGGCGCAGGAAACTGGGCACATGTAGCTTGGCACTTGGGATGCTGAGCATTGAGGCAGGGACTGGAAAGGCAGATGGTGCCAATCAGAGACTTGAATGACATTCCAAGTGGTTTCCTGCCCTGTCTAGCGACTAGCCACATGTGATCTGTGTGAAAATGAAACAAAATGTAAAATTCACAGCCATGTGTACTGAGTGGTCGTCAGACTCTGAGGATTTGAACCAGTTCATCATTGCAGAAATTTCTGCTGCATAGTGATGGGGACAACAGGAGGGTAGTTAGAGGACTTGGGGAAGATGCGGGATATGACTAAAGCTGGTTTATGTCTGAGACAGGAGATGACTAGAGGGTAGCAGAGGCCAGGAGCCAAGGTGGAACATTGCAATAGTCCAGGTGAGATCAAGAGTCACCTTTAGGTGGAAAGGTGAGAGCTGTGTAGGTGGGAGAGCTTGCTGTACAAGCCTGACCACCTGGATTCAGATCCCCAGACCCCAGTAACAAGCCAGGCGCAGAGGCATATATTTCTATAGCTGCAGAACTGTGAATGTCTATAACCCCAGAGTGCACCTATGGGGGATGGAAGGAGGAGATGGAAATCCCCCGAGCTTGAGGGGAAGTTAGCCTGGCAAACACGACAGTGAAAAGAGAGACTTTTGTCTCAGATGAGGTAGAAGGTGAAAACCAAATGTGAGGTTGTCCTCTGACCTCCACATGTATGCTGTGACATGAATGTGCCCATAAACATACACATACACATTACACACACACACACACACACACACACACACACACACACACACAAACATGGGGAATAAAAGAATCATATCTCTTCCCTCCACTCATTTCTTGCTATCAGTAAACAGAAGAGTGCTGGTTCTCCGTGTGTCGTTCCTGGAGCAGNAGAATTACTTGGAACTCTGGGATCCCAGGAATCCACCCAGACCTACTGAGTCAGAAGCCAGCTCAAGAGTGTCCATCAGCTCCCCTGTCATTATGATGGATGCTAAAATTTGAGCCACACCACAGCTCCAGAGCAACCCTGGCCTCTGGAGTCAGAGGACCTGGCTTCACATCCTGCCTCAGCCATTTAGTAGGAGTGCTTAATGTTTGTGCCTCAGTTTCCCTATTACAACTCTCTGTGGTTATTGTAAGGACTGACAGAGGTAACATGTCATATCTTAGAAAACATCCAACTAAGCAGGCCTTGGTGGCACACACCTTTAATCCTAGGACTTGGGAAGCAGAGCAGAGGCCTGGTCTACACAGTGAGTTTGAGGACAGCCAGAGCTACACAGTGAGACCCTGTCTCAGAAAAAAAAAAGAAAAAAGAAAAAGTAAAATGTCCAACTAAAGCAAGTGTTCAATGGGCATTACTTGGAAGGCAGAGACAGGAGGATAGTGAGTTTGGGTCAGGCTGGGCTAGAGAGTGAGACCCTGTCTCAAGAAGAAAGAGAAGAAGAGAAGAAAGGGAAGAAGAAGAGAAAGCAGCAGCAGCAGTCGAGCATGGTGGCGCACACCTTTAAACCCAGCACTCCAGAAGCAGAGGCAGGAGGGTCTCTGTGAGTTCAAGGCCAGCCTGGTCTATATCCAGTTCTGGGACAGCCTGGACTATAGAAACAGATTCTGTCTCAAGAAACCAAATAAATAAATAAATAAATAAATAAATAAATAAATAAATAAATAAATAAATAACAGGCCGAGCATGTGGCTTCCTCATCTACAACATGAGCAGGTTGAAGGAGCATACATCATAACCTTTTTGGAAACATGATTTCCTTGAAACTACAATGAAAACTGCACGGTTTTCCCTTAGAAAATGCACATGGCATGCAAGCAGACAAGTGCTACATTTGCGCCCTTATTGTAAGTTCAGGCAAAAGAAGACCTCTTAAAGCTCATGCATAGATCACCTTCTGGGTCCATGAGTACTTAGAAACATTGGCCTAGGTGGTCTCTAACAATGGTAATTCTGCTCTGAGTGTGTGTGTGTGTGTGTGTGTGTGTGTATTGTATTCATATCTTAATTTAAAGGAACCCTTTCTATGCATGCACACATTAGAAAAACAAAAGATATATATATATTTACACTATATATATATGTATATATATATATATATATAGAGAGAGAGAGAGAGAGGGGTGGGGACAGGATCATACCCTATAGCCCACACTGGCCTCAAACTTGCAAATCTTTACCCTACAGTAAAGATTCCACCAAGGAAAATTTGAAATGGACTTTGGCAGGATATTGTTGTATACTGGATCATTGCTATGTTTTCCTCCCAGAACCTGTCCCAACCTGGCCACCCCATCTCCAGAGTTCCCCAGGCTCTTTCAGTGGAGAAACACACTATTGCCCCCTTTGCTGCTTCCCAAAGAGAAGACATTGTTCCCAGGTCTGTAGAGCAGAAGGAACAGAGCCAGGCTTGCCTCTCATCCCTATCCGACTCCAAGTCCTTGGCTCAGAGGCCAGCCAATAAAAAGGCTCCCCAATCTGCCTCCATCCCAACTCACTCTCTGTTTCTCCCTCTCCCCCGACCCCACCTCCANTAACCAAGCCAATGGCTGTACCTACAGACACCTGGTAGCACAGTCACTTGGAACAGACAAGTTACTTTCAGAAGCCAAGAGATAGGACATGGGGCAGTTCTCCTGTTAGAGCTACAACTGCCACCAGCAGCTCCCACAGATAACTACCTGCTATGTGAATGTTCTAGTGTGTCAACTTGGCCAGGGAAGCCATGCCAACTTCTAGGATGGATGGCTTGGATTGGTGACCATGCTTATCATGGCAGGCAAGGCACAGATCACAGCAGGCAAACGGCTACCAGGTGTGAGGAGAAGCAGCCAGACTGGACCAACAAACGAGCACAGGCTCCCTTGACCAGTGTAAGCCAACACAGCCGACTATACAGGCAACCCTGCAGCACATCCATCTAGCCAGTCAAGGGCCCCTTCACAGCGGCTGCTGTTGCCTCTACCCTTGCTACCCACTACACTACTGTGGTCTGGATATTAAGGACTGAGCATTAGGAAGCTGTACCAATTTGGACACTGTCAAGGCACTGG
>LZPO01116604.1:255766-276110 GCA_001675575.1 Neotoma lepida | reverse complement strand
AAGAAAAGAAAAACAGCAATAACTACGGCCCAGCCCTGAGGGGCGAAACACTGGGCAGAGAGATGAGAGAGGAACAGAAAGGGAAGAGAAGGCCAGAGGGGTGCAGGAAGAGCCAGAAGAGGGCAGAAAGATGGGTTCAGTTGTTCTGGAGACCAAGCAAGGGGTGCTGTAGAGGGAACATGAGTGGGTCAGTGTGACCTGGGACACCTGCCTCTGATTCCACCTGTACTCACGATCAAACCAGATGCCAAAAGGCACTAAAGTTCCCACCCCCACCCCACCCCACCCCCATCCCCCCACCCTGTGTTCCATTCCTCACTCAGGAGTCTAAGAAAGTGGCCCCATGATGACCAGTGTGGAGCTCAGGAGAGGCACCTACAATACAAAGCAAGCTGCTGGGCAGTGGTGGCACAAACTAATCCCAGCACTTGGGAGGCAGAGGCAGGCAAATCTCTGAGTTCAGAGACCAACCTGGTCCACAGTGTGAGTTCTAGGACACCCTGGGCTACACAGAGAAACCCTAACTCAAAACAACAACAACAAAAAACCAAGCAAACAAAAAAATAAGCGCCCGGGTGAACTGCCACACCCAGCTGCCCATGTCCACCCTAGGAAACAGAGCTGGCCTCACAGAAAAGGGCCTTCACTGAGCTTGCTAACGTCCCTGGATGGTCATGTTATTTGCGTTTCCCTAGGGAGCCTCCGACCCCAACCACACATACACACACTCACTTCTTGGCCCATCCCTCAGCCTCACAGAGACATAAGACTCTGCCCTCGATGTACGCTACATGACATGCCCAGAGCGACCTCCTCATTGCACATACTCACAAATACACCCGCCCATGCCAGCCTCCTTTCTTCCTCTGAGGCTTCTCCTCCCCGTTTCCTCCCACCTCATTCCCCACACCCTCCTGACTGGCAAGGCTCAGCACAGGAGCAAGGTCCTCCAGCACATCTTGCCTGACTTCAGTGTCCCATCACTGTTTCCCACTACCCGTGAGATGGACAGTGGCCAAGTCCCAGCTGCTGCAGGGCCAGAGGTGGTGGGAGGCTGGGCTAGAGTCCAACCCCAAACCACGCTCTGAAGGCCAATGACCTTTGCAACCACCTTTGACCCTCAGTCTGGTGAGTCAAGATGAAACAGGGCTGAGTCACTCCCAGATGTCCCCCATTAAGCCCATTTTAAGACAACTGCCATTGCATACTGAATACCACAGCCTGAACGTGAAGGTCATCCTCCAGGCCAGCCTGTGGGGGTAAGCCTAGCTGGACCAAGTCAAGGCCAGCACTAACTAGGCTACCCATCTGCCAGCAGAAAGCTCAGTGTTGTCACTTTGCTCCACTTTCAAGGCAGCTGAGAAATCCTGAAGTGAGGTCCTGGGGATCTAAAAGTGCGGTTCAAACATCAGCTCCAGCACATGCCTCCCCACACCAGACATCATCCACACAAGGTGATGCTTTCCTCTCTCTGCTCTTTGACACTTCCAGGAATGAGCAGCATCTAAGCCCAGCCTTGGGGCACCACAGGTTCTGCACTCTTAGGCTTCCCCGACTCTTAGGCTTCTTCCTCTCTTTGCCTTTGGCAGGAGAGACGCCAGAGAAAGGCATTCAAAGCTGCCATCTTGTCAGCCTTGATGACAATCCTAACAGGTGCTGTTATTAGTCCTGTATTATCGATGTGGACACTGTAGCCATGCCATTCTCCCAAGATCACCTGGACAGTAGAGTTAGGCCTGGAGCCCAGGACAGCTGAGCCCCACTTCACACTGTCCCTCCTGCCCTACAGAAGTGGTGTCCATCATTCAGTAATCCTTAGCTTATTAGCCTGAGCCTGGGTCTAGCTGGAGAGATGAGGCAAGAACAGCTGGGATTTGGGGACATCCAGGAGACTTCAGAGAACACAACTTCCCTGGGGACGATGACAAAATANTGCTAAAGTCTCATTCATTCATTCATTCATGTTGCAGTACTAGGGATCAAGCACAGGGCTTGAACTCTACCACTGAGTTACAAGCCCAGCTCCTGGAGTTTTGAGATGGGGTCTCATTATGAAGCCCAGGTTAGGCCTTAATGTCATCCTTTTGCCTCTGGCGTCTCCAGTCCTGGGATGACAGCCACATGCCACCATACATAGCTTTATATTCTGACCTGCATCTCACCAATAAACCAGAACCAATAAAGTAGAATATGACCAGAGCCTTGAAAGAGGCCAGATGAGGGCCATGGAAAGTCAGAGTGGAGAGGATCCAAGCTGTTTGGCTAGGAAAGTTGGAGCTGGAAGGACCAGGGGCTTTTTTTCTCAGTTATTTCATTTTTACAGGAAGGGAAACTGAGACCCAGGGAGGAGATGGGACCTTCTCAAGGCCAAGAATAAGTGTATGGAAATATCAGGATTAGAATGCAGGTCCATTGACTTTTGGGTTAGATTTCCTGGAACCAGAGGAGAGATGCTTTCTGAGAAAAATGAATGAGTGCAGGAACAAGAGGCGCACAGACACCTACACAGCGCTTCAAGGGGGACTCCAGCCTCACTATGGTCTCTCACTCTGTGCAAGGTATGGGTAAAAGGGAGGCCTTCCAGTCACCAATGCTCAAGCTCCATTAGCAGCCAATCAGGGCTCTAAAGGAGGAAGAAACTTTGGTTGTCCTGGCAACACAGACAAAAGCCTCTCCTTTACACCAGGAGCAGCTGGAGTAGGGTTCTACCCAAGCAGACAGGGCTCTCCTCTCCTGGCCTTGGGAGCAGAACAGACCAGTCCTAAACTCCAGTGTGCCTCTAGGTCCATCTCCTGAGGGGAGGCGGGAGCAGATGGGCCTAAGAATCGAAGGCTCAGGACAGTGGTGAGTCCTCTTCAGTCTCTCAGGGTCCACCGACAACTAGGTTGTGCCTTAAAATGGGCCTGGGGCTGGGGCTGTCATCAGTTCAACATTTAAGCCTTCTTCCCCGAGGCAGCTCCGGTGCTGATTCCCACCTGGATCTGGGCTAGCTCCATCCCGTGGATCTGGGCTAGCTCTATCCCTTTTCTCTTATGCCCACACCCTGACCCCAGTTGTCCTTGGGGGGAAATTGGAACATTTGTGACCTAGGGTTGCCAGCCCACACTCATCAAGAATCAAAAGAAAAGCCGGGTGGTGGTGGAACACGCCTTTAATCCCAGCAGAGGCCAGTGAATCTCTGAGTTCGAGGCCAGCCTGAACAGAGTGAGTTCCAAGACAGCCAGGACTACACAGAGAAACCCTGTCTCAAAAGACAACAAAAGCAAAACAAGGCAAAGCAATAGGAAGTGAGCAAGTGGCTGCCTCACACCACCTTTGAAAAGTTGCCCAGCCCCATCCAGAGCCCTGGAGCACACAAAGCATTCTGCTAAGTGGAATTGCCTCTGCATACTCTGAAGGACACAGTTTCCAAACAGCGTCCCAGCATTGCCACTTACCAGCCAAATGGCCATTCCTCCCCTTGCCAAGTCCCTAGGCCATGTGTACTATCTCCATGGAGGACTCTCTTGCCTCAGAGGAGGAATCCATCACTCCCGGATTTTGGAAGGGCTTTCCATACCAGAAGCCAGAACAAAGCCAAGCAGGGTGGCCCACACCTATAATACGAACCTGGGAGGTGGAGGCTACAGGATGAAGAGTTCAAGGCCACCGTGGCTTCCCAGAAAGTTCAAGGCCAACCCAGGCCACCTAAGACTGCGTCTCAAAAAAACAAACAAGAGGGCAGGAGAGCTGGCCCAGAGGTTAAGAGCACTAGCTGCTATTCCAGAGGAGCTGGGTTTTATCCCAGTACCCACATGGTAGCTCATAACTCTGCAACTTTAGTTTCAGGGGATCCAACTCCCTCTTCTTGCATCTCTGGGCACTAGGCATGCACGTGGTGCACAGACACACATACAGGCCAAACAATCATGCACATAAAATTAAAAAACAAAATTTAAATTAAAAAAAAAAAAACAATGACTACAAAAAGAGTCCAAACAACAGGATTTCTCATGACACATCTCACAAGCCAGGAAAGTCAAACTGGACATCAAGACCCACAGTATGGGCTGGAGAGATGGCTCAGGGGTTAAGAGCACTGCCTGCTCTTTCAGAGGTCCTGAGTTCAATTCCCAGCAACCACATGGTGGCTCATAACCATCTGAACACTGTATATATAATAAATGAATAATACATAATAAATCAATAAATCTTTAAAAAAAATTTTTTTTCTTTTGTTTGTGACATGGTGCGTGTGTGGTCAGAGGACAACTTGTAGGAGTTGCNACCCACAGCATGTCCAGACTCTGCTCACCACAATCCTTCAGCCAGCCACTGGAAGCCCTATAGTTCCCCACATGCAGGGTCCTTGTCTCTGCTTCCTCCACATAGCCGGCCCCCTTGCTCATCCACTCTCCCTCGCACACTCCTTAAACTGTCTCTTCTCCGCTTTCATTGGCCGAGGTTAACCCAGTACCCACAGCCTGCCTCCTGGCACTGCCTCCCACTGGCTCTACCTGCCCACCTCACTTGTATTTTCAACCCTGCTCTGCCAATCCATCTCACCATCTCCCGCCTGTTTGCCTCATTCCTAACCTAAGCCCTGCAGGATCCTCCTCGAAGTCTCAGNTCCTGGCCCAGTGTGCACAGGCATGGGATACCGGTCACCTGCTACTGCACTTTACTTCCTTTACTCTCAGCATGCCTTGCAAGCTTAGGCCACTCTAAAACCCAATCCTGTTTGAGGCCCTTCACTTACTTTCTCCTTTGCACCCATGGTTACCTCTTTTTCCTGGCTGGTTTTATGTCAATTTGACACAAGCTAGAATTGTCTGAAAGAAGGGAACCTCAATTGAGAAAATGCCTCCATAAGATCCAGCTGCAGGGCATTTTCTTAGTGATTGGTAGGGGAGGGTCCAGCCCATGGTGGGTGGTGCCCTCCCTGGGCTGGTGGTCCTGGGTTCNATAAGAAAGCAGGCTGAGCAAGCCATGAGGAGCAAGCCAGTAAGCATCATTCTCTGTGGCCTCTGCATCAGCTCCTGCCTCCAGGTTCCTGCCCTGCATGAGTTCCTGCCCTCACTGCTCNTGGTGATGAACTGTTATATGAAATATAGTGAAATAAACCCTTTCCTCCCCAAGTTGCTTTTGGTCGTGGTGTTTCATCACAGCAACAGTACCCCTAACTAAGACATTTTTTTTTGGGGGGGGGGGCTTTTCTGAATGGACCGCTGCTGAATGAAAGCTTGCAGCTTGCTCCAATTTAGCACAGTATATGCACTTCTCTGCTCAGCTGCACCCGCATTACCTCTCCAACATTTACCCAGACCCTAGGAGGCATGCACTAACATCAACCTGTTTACAGATGAAGAAACCAATCCAGAGCTGTNGGCGAACCCAGCAGAGGCCACACAGGCCATTTGGGGGAGAGAGATAAATCTAAGCATTAAACTCTCAGGCCGNTCTATCCTCTGCCCCCCAAGAACACTGTAGTAGCTAATGAAATCAGAAAGCACGGCATGNGCCCCACTGAGTTCTCCTCCTAGGCTGGCAAAGCCACATCAGCGAGTGTCTAGCCTGTCCCTCTCTAGGTTCGCCTTCATCCAGCCCACACCACAGTCCAGCACGGACCCTCTAAATACAGAGTGGCTGTATGTAGCCAGGCTTTCAAGAGAGCTGTGCGGTTACTGCCATGGCCATGATCGATCGATCGATCGATCTGTCTATCTATTCTTTCTTCCTTCCTTTCTTCCTTTTCTTTCTTTCTTTCTCTTTCTTTCTTTCTTTCTTTCTTTCTTTCTTTCTTTCTTTCTTTCTTTCTTTCTTTCTTTCTTTCTTTCTTTCTTTCTTTCTTTTCTTCCTTCCTCCCTTTCCTTCCTTCCTTCAGATTTATCTTTTTAGCTGGACAGTGGTGGCGCCTACCTTTAATCCCAGCACTTAGGAGGCAGAGGCAGGCAGATCTCTGAATTCAAGGCTACAGAGCAAGTCCTGGTCTACAGATCAAGTTCCAGGACAGCCAGGGCTATACAGAGAAACCCTGACTCGAAAACAAAAAACAAACAAACAAAAAGATTTATCTCTTTTTATTTTACATGCATGAGTATTTTGCCGGCATGTATGTCCTGGTGCCCACAGAGGTCAGAAAAGGCTCTGGATTCCTGGAACTGGAATTACAGACAGTTGTGAGCTGCCATATGGATGCTGGGAACTGAACCCAGGTCCTCTGGAAGAGNAGCAAGTACTCTTAACTGCTGAGCCATCTCTCCAGTCTCATCAGCAATGATTTCTGGGCATTGTCCTTCAGTTAATCAAAACTACAGCTGGGCATCAGGGACCACAAGGATCCAACACCAGCTCAGTTTTCCAATTTCAGTTGCTGCTGCGTCCTCACCCCATGCACGAGTGGGTATTAACTTACTTCCATGCTAATTCCCTCTAAAAGCCACCACTTACCAAGCACCTACTAAGAGTGATGCTGTAGGCCCAGGGACCCACCAGCACTATCTCATTCCCTCCATCAAAAAGTTACTNACTGCCTAGCTTGTGTTGTGCAGTGTAGAATTAGTAACAGACAAGAACTATAAAAAAAAGAAAAAAAAAAAAAAAAAACCCACAAATTGTGATGAGAAAGGGACTGAGATGTGGCGATATGCTTGTCATAGTGGCTTATGTCTCTAACCCCAAGTTTGGGCAGAAGGGTCATGAATTCTAAACCTGAGCTACAGGGCAAGATCTTATCTCAAAAGCTGGGCGGGAGCAGAGAGAGTTAGCAGTTGCGGGATAAATTGGCGTGGGGGATTAAACAGAGGGAGATATAAAAGATAAAGAGCCAGAGGAAGCAGCCAGGTGTGGTGGTGCACGCCTTTAATCCCAGCACTCCAGAGGCAGAGGCAGGTCGATCTCGGAGTTTGAGGCCAACCCGGTCTACAGAGTGAGTTCCAGGACAGTCAGAGCTACATAGAGAAATCCTGTCTCAAAAAACAAACAAACAAAGAGCCAGAGGAAGAACTTTAAGTAAAGGGAACAACCTGTATAAAGGTCCTGAGGTGAGAATTTGCTAAATGAACGAAGAGAAAATCCCTGTGGCCCAACTAAGTGACCAATGGGTAGAAACACAGAGGAGGGGAGGGCAAGGCTCCCTTTCCTCAGGATCTTCATGGGAAGTTTAGATTTTATTTTTATTTTTTTCCAAGACAGGGTTTCTCTGTGAAGCCCTGGTTGTCCTGGAATTTGCGCTATAGACCAGGTCGGCCACGAGCTCAGAGATCTGCCTGCCTCTGCCTCCCAAGTGCTGGGATTAAAGGCCACCAGGCCCCGTTGGGAAGTTTAGATTTTATTCTAAGAACAAAAGAGACAGTGAAGTGGCTTGTGTGTTACAAAGCTCCCCTCCAGCTGCCACACGGACAGGAGTCAGTATGCAATGTATACAAAGTAACTGGTAAGGGGCTGGCACAGAGGNGACGCTGGGTGAACACAAGTTCCCGTTTCCTCCTCTCTACCAGCCTTCTCATCTCAAACTGGGAATATCCTCTTCTAATTCCTATTCCTTCTTCCAAACTATATGTTGTCAAAACTTAAATTTCCTGAGGACAGGAGAGGCAATCTCCACACCCTTGTTAGACCGGTCCAGTGAGGGGGTCTCTTCAGCCCCACAGTGGGGCTGCAGCTGGCCGCTGGCCGCTGGGTTGACTGCAGATGAGGAGGGAGAGGAGCCAGCAAGCTCAGGGCCTTCCCTCTACCTTCTCATTCTCTATCTGGCACCCATGGAGATGCTCAGAAAGCCTGGCTCTTGGGAATTATGAGCTGGGTGAGTGGGTAGGGGAGGGGCCTAGGGAAACCTTGCCTTACCCCTGCACTCACAACTTCTCTCCCATTCTGAGAGGGCCACAGTACAGAAAGAAGCTATTTCCCAAAGACATTAGCTACTCACTAGGACATCTGCTGATCCTATTAACATCTGCAGGAAGCCTTTGTTTTCCCGTTTGGAACCTACAACCGGCAATATTTCCCAGTTTGTCCAAGAACAGAGAGGATGGCAAAGCTCTAGTTGGAATAGCAGAGTATGATTGGAGAACACCAAGCCCCACAGATAAGGAGACTGATGGCTAAGAAAGGACTAGACTTACCCACAGTGACAGGCTGAGGAAGTCTCCAGCCCAGGCAGAAAAGGCAGCTGAGGGGAGGCTGGGATTTGGGGGTGAGGGTCAAGGGCAGGGCAGCACTGCTTCCTCTGGCCTGGCCTGCCCCAGCTCCAGCCCTCCCATTACTCAGGGGTGTGGTGAAACCTGCCAAACCAGTTCTGGTGCCAGGGCCAAATGGCAGAGCCCAGAGCTGTAGGAGCAGGCAAGGCAGCAGGCAGCAGGGGTCTGGGACCAGAAGGTCTCAAAGAGGNTCCTCCTGACCTCCCAGGCCAGGCCAGGGGTCTTTGCACTGCCTGGGGTCAGGGTAGGTGCTTCCTGCTGAGTGTTCTGTCACTGGAATGCTGTGCGTCAGGACTAACCAGGACCGTCCCCCAGGTCCCTCCCCTCCTGCTCCAACAGTTAACCTTCTGTCTAGCTGTGTCACTTGAGCAAGAAACCAGAGGCTTATCTGAGAAATAAGACAGAAGGCAGGGAAGGTGGTAAAATGACAGAAATCGTTCTCAGAGCCTGTGGGACCAAGAAGCACCCTCTAGACAGGAAAGACTTTGTTAAAAGGCTGGGATCCTGTGAGTATGTGNCACATGGGCCATTTTAGTGTCTCACAGATGGAAGGGACTATCTCCTATTTCAACCCAAACCCTCATATGGACAATGGGGAGAAGACCAGAGACAAGCACAGACTAGCCTAAGGTCACACAGCAAGACCGGAGATGGGAGCACAGCATAAGACTGACTTCCAAGAACACACCAGCTTCCACAGGAGAGACATTTTCCCAAATTCAAAATCACACGTCACACCAAGGAACCAAGAGACCCCCTTCCTTACTATCCCCCGGGAGCTCCAGAGCCTGGTAGAAAGCTCTAGTCATTTTACCAACTAGATACTGCCAATCCCTGAGGGCTGCTATACAAAAATACCACCAACAGCTGGCTTTGTTCCTCACACTTCCAAAGGCTAGAATGTCTAAGATCAAGGTGGCAGCAGATGTCGTGTCTGGTAAGGACTCCACTTTCTGGTACATAGCTGGCACCTTCCAGCATGTCCCCACACGACAGAAGGACAAGCCGGCTCTCCAGGATCTTTCATAAGAGCAGGCACGCCATTCACNAGGGAGGAGCCTTCACCCCCAAAGGCCCCACCCTAAAACTAGCACCCAGAGCTATGTGGCAGCACTTGAATCCCGGGGACATAAATATAGCACGTGTTTACTCACAGCATTGGTTTTCTGCACTCCAGCATGCAGGACACTGGTGTGTGGTAAGAGCCCAATGAATGTGCTACTTAAATCAGAGTTCAGTGAAAGAGCGGTCGGTGACACGGTCCTTTTCTAGGCACAACCACCAGGGTTGGAAGTGGGACAACAGAAAACAGACAAAAAAAGGAAAATCTGAATCTCGGTGTTAAGGGCTGTCTGGCTACGGAACAAAGATACTNTAGGTTCAGAGCTCCCAAAGTCCTGGGCCCAAAGGCTGGGAGACATTTGTCCCGACCACAATGAACATATGGACTTTAGGCTTGTATGTTTCTGTTACCCGATGCTCACTCACTCTCCAACACTCACAAAGTAAAAATCAGAGTAAAAATCACCCCACTGTTCCCTGATGGAGCCCCAGAGGCAGGTCCCCCAGCACCTCGACAGGAATTTTCAAAGCAGAGAGACCCAAACTGAAACCATGAGGGACCACTTGCCTGATAAACATCAATACAATGGAGATGCTGCCGCCTCCCGTCTCCCTTAACAACTCTTCTGAAGGGCATGTACAGTGATGGATGGTTGCATGATCTGTNAACTGCAAAGTGCCGAACACATGAAATTACCAACAATAACACAATCAACACTAGCCTTGCTGGCTGTATCAGATCCCAATATCTAAATACCATCATCATGGTTTCAACTACACAGCAGTATGAATTACCTACTGAGAGACAGGCGTAGTATTGAGCAAGTTGCCTGTGTTCTCACTTAAGTGAGGACTATACTGACTCCATTTCACAGACGGTCAAATCAAGGCACAGAGGGGAAAAAATATCTCACAGAAACTCACAATAGCGAGGTCCCATGCAGGCCTGAGTCTGGACAGAGCACAAGTTCATCTGTAACCCACTGCTGAGGCAACTCCAGTAGCCAAAGCATGACATGTCCCTGAGCTAATGCAGTCACCTCACTGACCCTTGCAGTACTGCAAGAAGACACAATTGTGTCTCAAGTAGCTGGGACCATGAGTGAGACAGTCCACTGCCCACCAGCCCAGCCATGTGGCCGTGTTTTCTATCTTTCCAGGCCCAGTTAGCTGTCATCCTCCTGGGCAGTAGTTGTCTTGCTCTCCCCAATCCTGGATACCCATGTGGGTACCCACAGTCCCCAAGTGCACCTCTCAGCACCAACCACATTATCTCAGCTGTTTGTCACAGTCTCTAGACTACTGGAAGAAAGAGATGGTTGTTCGTGGTAAATGGCACATCCCCAGTGGCTGTGCAAACTGTAGAAAAAGTATTCAGTCAAGTCTCAGTGAAGCAAAGGTTAAATGGAAGATGGAAAACCTATGCCAATCTATGAAACTCCAATTCAATTGCTCGAGATGAACCAATTCATATTCCCGGGCCTCCATTTCTTTACCTGTTAAATGGGGACTATTCTTCTTGGCCTACCTCTTCTCAAGGCTGCTGTGAAGAGCAAACATATGTGCTTTATAAGATGTGATGCTCATTATGCATTTGTTCAACATATCTGCTGAGCCCTAATGTGTCTGGTATGCTCTAACCCAGACTATTCTTTAAAAAAATTGTTTATTTTATGTGTATGAGTCTTTTTTTATATAATTTAACTTTATTTTATGTGTATTGGTATAAAGGTGTCAGATCCCCTGGAACTGGAGTTGTTACAGACAGTTGTGAGCTTCCATGTGGGTGCTGGGAATTGAACCCAGGTCCTCTGGAAGAAAGTCAGTGCTCTTAACTGCTGAGCCATCTCTCCAGCCCTGTGTATGAGTCTTTTGTATGCATGTTTGTATGTGCCCTGTGTGCATGCCTGGTGCCCACAAAGGCCAGAAGAAGGCACTGTATTCCCTGGGATGGAGTTACAGATGGTTGTGAGTCACCAAATGGGTACTGAGAACCAACCAGGGTCCCACACAAGAACAGCAGTGCTCTTAAGTGCTGAGCCCTCTCTCCAGCACCCNCAATGTTGGGTTATGAGAGAGAAAGAGAGGTCATTCACCTGCCATAAAGCCTGTCACTTTAACGAATATAACTTAAAGGCTTTCCGTGTATTTATGGAGTTGCACAACCATCACCAATAATCCCAGGATCCCAGTTGGGCTTACAGGAGTCCTCAGTGCTCTCAGAAGCCCAAATCTCTAGTTTTGGTTCATACCAGGCACCACTTTTTAGGAAAAACTCGAAGCGCTACTTAGAATTTCTCTGGGACCAAAGTGGAGCACACGGTAAATACTGAACACACACTGTCTTAGAGAATACACTCACTGTGTTGGATTTCCCTGGGGAAAAGCCCACTCCCATCAGCCCAGGCCCAGCTTCTTCCCAGCTGNGCCTCTCTAGCTACTCGATGGCAGCAACTGTGCCAATCCTAGCCTCAGTTTCCCCATCTACTACTTGGATAGCAGGCTGCAACCCATGTTTCTAGCATCTCACAGAAGGAACTCCCAACCCATTAAATGGTNACTCTCATTCAGTTTGTCAGAATTGGAAGCCCAGCTTGTTACATCAGCTAAGATGGGCAAAGCAGTGGGTTGGAGCTGGAGCTACGGTACCTGAAAATACAGGAGGCCTTACGATGCAGCTCTCAAGAAGTCTGGGCAACTCTGGACTGGAGGCATGATGTTCACATACCCACGTGCGAGTGAGCAAGCGCGCGTACACACACATACACACACATGCACACATACACACACATACACACACATACACACACATAAACACACATGCACGTGCACACGCACACTGGCCTGGATCAAGGAGTGAGGACTGGAGTTGGGAGGAGCTGAGGGAACACCCTCAAAGCTCCCCATTATCTGCCAGCACCAGGCAATGGGAAGAAAGAGCTGGATTCCTACACATGGAAACGCAGCTCTACTATGCCAAAGCGTGTCCTTGGAGAAGTCATTTATCTTCTCTGAGCCTCAGTTAGCCTACCCACAAAAGGGGACAATTAGGGTTGGGGATATGACTCAGTGGGTAGAATGCTTGCTTGACATATGGAAAGGCCCAGATTCAATCCTCAGCACTACATAAACCAGGTGTGGCAATGCCTGCCTAAAATCCCAGCACAAGGACAATCAGAAGTTCAAGGTCATCCTAAGCTCTGAGGTGCATTGAAGGCCAGCCTGGGCTATCCATGAGACCCTGCCTCCAAACAAAACAAAAAAGTTCCTCACTTCAGGATTACGGAGGAAAATCAGGGACGGGGGGGGGGGCAGGGGAACATGACACACAGGGCTGAAATCCTTCTGTGGGTAAATCTAGGGTGCTTCCATTCTGGTCTTAATGGGAGCTGGAGAAGCATCAGAGAAACTCCAGGAGCCCAGAGACATGGAGTCACAGAAGGAATGCTGGGTATCTGAGCCTTATCTGGGGAACATTCCTGAACTGGGTCCTGCCCCCCAAACAGCCCCTCTGGTTGCAGGCAGGCAGTAAGTCAAGGGATGACCCGTTACTGCATGGGAGGGAGGCTAGGGAGCAGTCAGTGCAGCTGGAGTCAGGAGGACCATGAAAAGCAGGGAAGGAAAGGCAGGCTTCTTCTTGAGTCTCCCATGAGTCTGTCCCTCCTTCAGAAGACAGTGACACAGCTA
This sequence comes from Neotoma lepida, assembly GCA_001675575.1. NCBI lineage: Eukaryota > Metazoa > Chordata > Mammalia > Rodentia > Cricetidae > Neotoma > Neotoma lepida. The sequence goes on along the minus strand of LZPO01116604.1, from coordinate 263,184 downwards.
CAGTCTGTGTGACAAAGACTTGTCATTGCTTTCCTTAGAACTTTGGGGTTCTCACCCATAAAATGGGGGAAATAATGACCCAACATGCTATAAGTTCCACTCAGTAAATATGACTGTCACTAACAGCAAACTCATTCCTCTGTTCTCCTGGATCCCAGAGACAGGTTAGGGACCAAGCCCAGGTCGCTAGGGGTATTGTTCACCTGTCTATCCAGTATGATTAACAGTGAGAGAGGCCTCTTCAAGGGTCAGTGCCACCTGCTTCAGTCTGTANTCCAGAGCGGGACTAGGGAGCCCTTTCTCCAGCAAAGCTACCAGAAGCCAACCTGCCTCTCAGAGATCTGAACCCTGGGCAGTGGACCATCCCCCAACAGCATNAGTGAAGGAAGGCTGATTCTAAAACCTACTAGTGAGCATGCCCTGGGGGTCCACCATCCAGATGGGGCTAGCCTCCTCATATCTGGAAGGAGGGGAAGCATACTGGCTAAAACAAAATGGAGGGAAGGGGTACTTTGGGTGGGGACTGAAAACACAGCTGGNCACCATCTTTGCCTGTANCTCTCCAATCCTGGAGAAACCTAATGGCCTCTGCTTCTCCCTTCCCTGCCATTGCTCTGGCATTCCCCTCTCATGGACAGCCCTTCCTGAATCAAATATTCAGACCCCAGCTCCATTCAACTGAATCCAAGGCCCCCTCCTTCCCTCTTCCCTCTGAACTCCCATGGTGCTTTGCCTGTCTCCTGTCTCTCTCAATGGCAATTTGCACACTGTGTCACAGAGACAGCTGCACACTTTCATCCCGCTCTGGAGGACACAGGGATGACAGTCATTTTAGCAAAGGCTCTGAAGCCCAGAAGATATGAACTTAAAANGACAGCTTGTGGGTTCTCAGCCTTGTGACCCTGGGTCAGCCACTCTCCTTTCTGAGCGCGTTACTGCTGGCGAATGGGGCAATAACAGCAGCTCCTCTACCGATCGGCTGGTGTAATTTAATGAGATAATATGTCCAGTACAGAACCTTGGAGAAGGCAAAGTCTAGTGACGCAGCCTTGGTTCAGGAGACCTTTTAGGCAAGTTCATGGATGGTTTTTCTTCACTTCTGAAACACTGGCACAGAGCTGCATGCTGGATAGACAGATTTGCATGGAGACAGACCGTGGACCTCAGCAGGAAGTCAGAACAGTACAGCTTGGGTCTGGGTTGCCTCTGCANGGGTCGTGAACTGTGCCACTTAAGCAGCATNTAAGCAGACGCANGGTGGCCGATTGGCCAAGCAGAATGATTGGAGGGCGGGCTCTGAAGCCAGGCTTCCTAGGCCTGAATCCCAGTGTGTGGACTTAGCTGGGCCTCTGCTTCTGCACCTGTACAATGGGGTGCTGACAGTACTCACCAAAGGACTGTTGTGAGGATAACGCACGCCAAAGAATGGGGCATGAAAGCACATGAGGTCTATATTACCAAGGCTGCATTATTGGGCCTTTGCTTCCTTCAAGGCTTTATGCTGGACATAATCCCCTCANTTAATTATACCAGCAGATCAGTAGAGGAGGTACCATCATTGCCCCATTTGCTATCAGAAATAAGCTCCGAGAGAAGACTGGCTGACCCAGGGTCGCATGTAGAGGATAATGTAGTCATTAAGNTACTGTTATCACTGTTGATGTTCTATACCCAACATAGAAGAGGGGCATTTTTGCATAACCTTGCAGGCTATGAACATTGCAGTTCATTCTCCTACAACCAGGACTCCACAAAAACACTAGTGTGGTCCAGGGATGTCTGCGCAGCAGTCACCATGACCTTGGTCNGGTGGTAGCTTCACCCCTCCATTAGGCACATGGGCAGGAACTTGACCTATGCTAAGCAACTCAGAATATCCCTGTCTTACAAGGATGGAACCAATCAAGAGTCTTTCTCTTGACAGATAAATCCTAGAAGAAAAACAGTCCTTTCTTTATGTTCAGACAATTAAACTGAGGCAGAGGACAGCTCGAAGGGAAGAGACAAGGAGAAAGACAGTGGGTTTATGGCGACTTTAGGCTGATTCTTCATCCTCAGTCCTATAATCTGCCGCAGGTCAACCNGGGACAAGAGCAGGTCTGTGCTGCCAGTGTGGGGACAGCCCCTGTGCATTTGGGCCCAGCCTCTCCCATCAGGACGTCATCCCAACAACTTCAACAGCTCTAATATGCTCATCCACATTTATGCAATGTGGAGCTGAGGCCCAGAAAGGAAAAGCAACAGAGTCAAGGCCTCAGAGAAAGAATATGGGACTTAACATGTGGGCCAGCAGCCTCCACTGCAGCAGGCTGCCTATGAAAATCGACCCCCTCTCACATTCTCTGGCTCCCTGAGTAAACAGATGGTGGCTAATACCTATGGTCTCTTCTTTCTCTGCCCTGAGTCTACAATCGCCTTTGAACCTGGGAGAGCTTGAAGAGCGTGAAGAATAAATGCTTGACCGGATGGATCTCTGCCTCCCCTTACTGTGCCTCCACCTCCCCATGCACACAGGAGCTTGCCCAAATGTCAGGGAACTGCTGGGCAGGCCCCCTCCTGGGGACTCCTAATCCACCTCCCCTGTCCTGGCTGCCCTCTGGTTGCGGACAGAGAATTCCTTGTTCCCAGTGCTTCCTGCCCAGAGATCTCCGTGGGGCCCGAGTGCTGGCAGGAAGGAACCAAATCGCTCCTCTCCCATGGCGCTAAAGCCACCCCTGCCCCCACTACTCAGGGATAACACACTCCAGCTCTGTTAGCCATTCATTCTACCTGCCCTAGCTAGGCTCAACAACACCACCAGCCCCTCCCCCAACAGACCCTGTGTGTGTGTGTGTGTGTGTGTGTGTGTGTGTGTGTGCTGTCTCTTATACACATCTTGTGTGTGTGTGACATCTATCTACAACTAAGCTAGAAGATTCTAGAATAACATTACAGCCCCAGTAGTCCTGCCTAACTAACAACCCCACAGTGACATCTNCATGTGACTTTGCAATTTCTCAATCAGTGTAGGTCACTAGCTTTTGCCCTCTCTGTAACCTCACTCTGCTGTCAGCCAGTAGTATTTTTGTTTTCTCTTTTCTGTTTGTTTATTTATTTTGCTTTATCTTCTTCTTGTGTAGCCTGTGTTGGCCTGGAACCTTCTTCCCTCAGCCTCCTTGGTGGAGGATTACAGGGATGTGTCACTGTGCCGAGCTGAGGCAAAGGATTTTCAAGTGTCTAGCCCAAAGCCACAGAAAGGTCTGTGGCATTGCCTGTCCTGAGGACTTAGCCAGTGTTAGAGTCTCTAGCCTTACCTCACCTTCAGGAGGGGCTACAACCTACTTAGCTATCTTGTATGTTGAGATTCTTTGAGGTTCATTTCCAACAAGTATTTCCCTAAAACACCTGTCTCAAAAAAAAAAAAAAAAAAAAAAGAATTTTCCTGCCAGAAAGTTCAACAAATCTCATTCATTCCTGACCCTAGGTTCCCCAACATCTGCCTGCGCCATGGATACATGATTCTAGAACCAACAGAGCACGAGGCCCCACCGTGCTCAGTGGCGAAGCTGAGAGAACCACCCTCTGACTAGTCTAATCTACACCCAGGAGTGGTAGGGCAAGAGAAAACAAGGGCCCAGGGCCCGCAGATCCAGCTAGATCCAGCTTCCAGTGTTTCCATCCTGGGCAAGCAGCACAGGCAGAGTGTGTCAACAGTGTGCTTCGTGAAGGAACACTTCAGCCTCTACTTCCTCAGCACTGTCCCCTCTGTCAGCCTTAGNGGAAACCTGAGGCCTAGACAAACGCCTCATGCTGCCTCAGCAGTAACAGAATAATCTAGAACCTCTGGGCCCAACCTCAGCTGAAGCAGGAGACAACCTCGGTGGCACTCACCCCTCCTCTGCACACAGGCTCCCTGGGGAAGACGTCCTCAGCCAGGCACCTGGAATGAGAAGACAGTGTTAGCCCCTTGGCATGTGAGGCTGGCACAGGAGGGTCCAAGGAACCTGGGAAGTTGCTGAACCTGTTAAACAGAAAGGCCAGAGAGCCACACAGAGCCAGAGGGCAGGTGGGGAGTCGAACGTGAGGGTGAGCCTTCATTCTAAGGCTAGTGGGAAGCCACAGGCTGGAGAAGGGACTGGAAGGAAGTCAAAAACGACAGTGAGAAAATCAATGAGGAGTACGGAGCCTAGGCTGAGCAGCCACAGAGAAGACAAAGTGGACAGACTCAAGAGACACTAAAAGGTAGGATCCATGGACTTGACAGTGCACTGGGTAGAAGCAGAGGAGGGACAGCAGGGCTCCTCTCCTGGGGGCTTTCCTTCACTTCACCAGTGGTTTCCAGCACCCAGAGAAAAGCACACCCATCACGGTCTCCACCTGATTGTTCTGCCTCAGTCTCCCCATCTGTGACACAGTGTATTTGGGCTTAGGCATCTCTCATCTAACATTGGCACTCTGCTCTGGTATAACTCAGTCATGAAGGTTTTAAGGCCCTTTGCTTCTTGAGTTCCATGGCAGTCCTGGCCTGCATCACAATGGGCAGCAGAGTCGGGAGGACTGGAGTCCTCATGCACTCAGAAGCACCCGTCGTCACGTTTCTGTGTCATCAGGAACGTGACCATCAGGTGAACAGGAGGGAACTATACAGTGGCTTGTGAACTTGGGCTCCCACACAGGCCTGGCTTGTTCTGTGGCCTGGGCAAGTCACCTCCCTCTTGATCTAGAGAAGGTGTGAGCTGCGGTGTCAGCCTCTAGAACCACCAGAAGATCAGAGGAGATGATCCTATGGAGAGGTCCATCCGTCAGAGAGGACAGGACTCTGTATACGCATGAAAATCCTGAGCTCCAGGGAGTGAGCTGACACACCAAAGGCCACAGGAGAGGGTGGCAGAGCTGAGACGACACCCCCTCCCTCCCCCCCCACACACTAGCCACTAGGCTGCAGGACCCAGGTGGTGGAGGATGGTGGGAAGGGGATGGTTCCTCCTCCTCCTCCTCCTCCTCCTCCTNCCTCCTCCTCCTCCTCCTCCTTCTCCTCCTGCTCCTCTTCCTCCTCCTCCTGCTCCTCCTGGAGTTAGTTATCTCTCTATGTAGCCCTAGCTAGTCTGACACTCACTATATAGACTAGGCTGGCCTCGAACTCACAGAGATCCGCCTGCCTCTGCCTCCCGAGTGCTGGGATCCAAGAAGTACACCACCACTGCCCGGCTGTCTGTACACTACTTTGATTGCTGCTTCTTGGATAAGGAAAGGGAAGCTAAAACAATTCCAAAGGACCTGCCCAAGGTCACAGGGAAAATTAACTGCAGAGAGGAATTTGACCAGACCTCCTTGGTGAGAAAGCCTGTGGTCTCCCTGTGCTACCCAGAAAGTAGATGGTACAGAGAAGCTCTGGTTTCAGGACTGAAATGCGAAGGGATGACATCAGGCAGCAGTGGCTGTGTGTGCTGCATGTCATTTGCCCTAGAGCACCCACATGTGCATGCGCCCTAGGGCACCCACACACGCAACTACCTTAAGGGGAAAACAGAGGAGTTGGTGAACAAAAGCCTCTTCCTCTAGACAGGAAAGGAGGCCACAGTCCTGCCAGGGGTGAGCAGAGGGCTGGATCTAAATAACTAAATAACAGAAGCACCATCTTTCTACGTGATCCCAGCCTGGCTGCCCACACTTCCACCCCTAGAACAACACAGCTACCCTGAACAGTGTCAGGACTCTCTCAGAGACAGGGGAGGTGACACAAGCCTGTAGTCACATTCGGGAGGCAAAAACAGGAAGATCACTGCCAATTCAAGACCAACCCATTCTACATAGCAGAGTCCAGGACAGCCAAGGCTCTATAATGAGATCCTTGCTGGGGCTGGGGGATGGGCCAAGAGAGAGGGTGGCACCTGCAGAACACCACCGTAGACTACCCTTTGGCCTCCAAATACATGCNAACACGTGAATATACACACATACATACACACCAAAAACAAACCGAAAAGACACTGTGCTAGTTGGCTTTTTGACGACTTGATACAAGCTAGGGTCATCTGGGAAGAGAGAATGTCAATTAAGGAATAGTCTCCATCATGTTAGCCTGTAGGCAAGTCTGCAGGGAATTTTTTTGATTAATGATTGATGTGGGAGGGCCTAACCCACTGTGGGCAGTGCCACCCCTGGGCAGGAGGGCTGGTTGTATAAGAAAGTAGGCTGAGCAAGCCAGTAAGCGGTGTTCCTCTATCTACGGTTTCTGCTTCAGTTCCTGCCTGGAGTTTCTGCCCTGATTTCACTCAGGGATGGACTGTGACCTGGGACGTGTGGGCCAAATAAACCCTTTCCTCCCCAAGTTGCTTTTGGTCATGGCTTTTATCACAGCAACAGACAGCAAAGCAGGGCAGCCCTCTTCTCTCACAGGAGATGAATAACACCACTCCTCAGCTGCCCATCTCCTCTAACAATCTAAAGGAAAGAGGCCCTCCTGACGCTGGCCCCGACATCACTAAACAGGGTCGGGAAGTCCTGCACTTACACTTTGTTTATGTAGCTAGGAAATTGTCCTTGAAACGGCCTCTACTTCCTCGTCTGCAAAATAGGAACTTACTGTGCCTGATCGCTGGCATAAAAGGAGATCCAAAGAGGTTCCCCGAAGGTAAGCCATTTATGGAGGTACCACACAAGGTAGGCCATTTATGGAGGTACCACACAAGGTAGGCCATTTATGGAGGTACCACACAAGGTAGGCCATTTATGGAGGTACCACACAAAGCATCCCTAGTTCCCCATCCCAGCTCCCATGCCGTCCTTCTGGTCCATTCCTCACCCAAGCAGTGGATGCAGGAGTGGTAGCAACATCCTCACAATCAGTGGCAACAGCAGACACTGTCAATGAGGTGTGCCAGGCACTATGTTAGCTGCTTCCTGGGATGACTTCTCCAGTGTCATCAGTCTCACTGACAGATGTAATGTAAAGTACCTAATGTCACACAGAGCAAGTGGCATGGCCAAAATGAGAAGCAATGTTACCCTGNAGGCTATGGGATTATCCAGGGTGACATCTCACCAAGAGGCATTCACCTAGGGTTGGAGGTGAGGTAAGGAATATCAGGCCTGCTGTCTCCCCAGAGCTCCTCAAATAATTAGTCTTTACAGAGCCTTGTATTGTTGTTCGAATGTGTCCAATTCAACACTGGTTATAACAACACTGTCCGGTAGAAATATGATGTAAAGCCAGTGACAGGTGTCTGCCATCACAGCTACTGAGGAGCCTGAGGCAGGGGGAGTAATAATGCTGGATAGTTTTATGTCAGCTTGACACAAACTAGAGTTATCTGAGAGGAGGGAACCTCAATTAAGAAAGTGCCTCTAGCTGGCGGTGGTGGCACACGCCTTTAATCCCAGCACTCGGGAGGCAGAGGCAGGCGGATCTCGTGAGTTCGAGGCCAGCCTGGGCTACC
>LZPO01116604.1:199970-211193 GCA_001675575.1 Neotoma lepida | reverse complement strand
TGTGTGTGTGTGTGTGTGTGTGTGTGTGTGTTTGACAATGACAAGTATTTTTTGGAAATATCTTTCTAGATGCTCTAAAGTGCCTGACATTTTATATAAGTAGCGAAACAACACATTATGTAACTACGTTTTTGTTAGGATTCATTTGAAATATTGCTTGGGGAGGAATAGCCACACCCCTCCCGAGCTGACCACAATGTGTTTGTGCCCTGGTTCCCGGGAGAAGGAGATGCAGAGCTCTAAGCCATTGTGCTCCGTGGGTGGAAACCACTGTCTCATTCTCTTTGGCTTTGCTGTGTACATAGCACATATAAAGGACAAAGGAGTCCTAACTTACAACATCTAGTCGCTCTAGATGTTAAAGAGGTTGCCAGTGTATGACAAAGTAGAGGTAGTAGAACAATACATTTTGTACTTTTTGTTAAAATTTTTTCTTTTTGTGTTAAAAAATTTTATTATTCTTGTTACATGTGTGCCGTTTACTGGACTGCTGTGTACATAGTGGACAACAGTCCTTACTTGAAACATCTGGTCTATCTAGATGTTTAGAAGTGCCCAACGTATGTTAAATGTAGAGGTAGTAAAATATCACTTTGTAAATATCTTTTTGCTAAAATTCATGAACCGCTGCCTTTTGGGAGTAGAATTTGAACCCTCTGAGCAGTACTGCCTGTGCTTGCTCAGTGGTTTGGAGGAAGTGCTGGGAGGCAGCGCGGTCATGTGCTAGTGTGTTTATATGGGACCTTTCAGACGCCATTTCTGTAGATGTGCATTTTGTTTTGCTGGGTGTGTACTGTATATAATGGACAAATCTGTCTGAAATCTTCAGCTTCTAGTCTCTAGATGTTAAAGAGGTTGCCAATATATGACAAAGTAAAATTAGCACATTGTGTACACTGTTAAAATTTATAGGAAAGATTGTTCTGTAAATGATTTGGGGCTATGAATTTGTTCAGCTATTTCTAAGCATTACACCTGCTTATATTTGTCTACTGGTTTGAGGGCAGAGAGAAGGAAGAAGAAAGTGGGTCGAAGCCCAGATGGTTGTATTTAGAAGATACCTCAGACAATAACCATGGCTTTGCATACAGTTTTATTTACCAGTGCAGTGTGAATAGCAGATAAGGTCTTACATGAAATACCTAGTCTTTCTAGATATTTAAAAGTGCTTGATAACATTTAAAAGTAGAAGTAGTAGAATAATACTTTGTGTAAATAATATTTTATGTGAAAAACTGGAGATACTATGTTTAGAATAGAATTGTTAACCCACCTCTGAGAACAGTGCACCAGCTGCGCTTGTTCAGTGGATTGAGGAGGTGGGCGGGAAAACCTGCAAAAAGATTCCCTTAGTGTGCTAGACATCTTAGTTTACCCATCACCCCATATGATAGATACATTTCATTTATCTTTGCTATACTGTATATAGTGTACATATATACACTCCTGGACAAAGGAGTCCTAATTTTATGACCTCTACTTTCTCTGTTGAAGAGGTTGGCCAGCATATGACTAAAATAGAGTTTGTGAACTAACACATTCTGTATACTCTTTGTTGAAGTTCATAGCAAGGTTGTCTTCTGAAGAGAGTTGTGAAAGTATTNAAGTGACGGGTGCCTGTGTCACGTGACACAGGGGAGGTGCTGGATTAAAAGAAGGTCGGAGACCAGAATGCTCTCAGCAGAAGACACTTTGAGATCTAACCATTGTTACATGTGTGTGATTTCAACACTACTGTGTATATAGGGGACAGATTTATGTCCTCATCTGAAACATCTAGTCCTTCTAGGTGTTTAGAAGTGCACAAAGTATGTTAAAGGTAGATATAGTAAATAATACATGTTGTAGATTCTCATTTAAACTCATGGTGAAATGCTGTCTTTTAGAAATGGAATGATAAAACCAGTTCTAAGCAGTACAGACTTGTGCTGGTTTGGGAGGGAGGAAGAAAGCAAGCGTATGAAGGGCCTAACACTAATGTAAGTTTTGGTAATGCAAGATTAGCCATTGTCCCTTTTATCTGTGTGTCTTATTTTGCAATATGTCATGTATACAGAAGACAGACAAGTCCAAATGTGCAGTACCTAGTCTTCCAAATGGTAAAGAGGCTGCCAGTGTGTGACAAAGTAGAGTTAGTGAAAAGACATGGTTTAAAGTTGTGTTAAAATTCGTAGGAAAAACAATTCTTAAAACCACTTAGGAAGTGAAGTTCTTAATATCCCCACAAAAACATGACAGTTACATAAACCTGACCCCTGGGTTAAGAGAGATGGGAGGTTCGAGACCAGAACGTTGGTATTTATAGGTATGTTAAGTTTGTGCAGGTTCTTTACTGCACTGCACTGTCATATGCTGGGGAAGCTGAACTGTTACTGAAAACATCTAGTCTTTAGCCTTTAAGTGCATGACAGACTTGCTGTGGTAATGCACGCCTTTAATTCTAGGCTGAGGTGGGTGGAGCTTGTGAGTTCCAGGCCAGTCAGGGCTACACAGACTTTGTCTCAAAATAGTAAGAAAAAGTGCATAATGGACTGGTAGGGTGGCTCAGCAGGTGAAGGCGCTGCCACCCAGCCAGTGACCTGAGTGTGATCTCCAGGATCCACATGATAAAAGGAGAAAAGTGACTCACAAATTGTCTTTTAGCCTCCAGACAAGTACAGTGGCATGCATGTGCCCACATGCATATGCTAGTTCATAAATGTAAGAAATGCACAACATGGTAAAACACCTTTTAAGGATTGTTATTTCATAGGCATGGTTACAGTAGGGGAATGGGATTGTTAAACTTGGTCTCTGAGCAGATACTCTTACCAGGTGGTAGGGGTGGATAGGGGAAAGAACAGTGCAGAGGAAGGTACCGTGCCTGTTGGTTGGTTCCCAGTTGTCCAGCCATTGTTCTGGTGTGCATTTCAGTTAATGTTGCCAAGTATTAGAGGATAAGTCCCAGTGCCCAGAGGATGTTAGAAGTAGCAAAATAGTCACTATAAATGTCCTGCTAGTCTTTTGGAAAGGCTGTCTTCTGGGGGTGACCTTTGTAGTGCTCTCACTAGAATTGTCCTGAACTGGAGCTGTGCAGAGAAGAGGATGGATGAGGGAAGAGCTCTTTGCTAGGACCACCACCACATCTAGAAGACAGTTACAAGTGTGCCCAGGGATCCACATGTGCATTTCTGGGAAGATGCTGTGTTTATTGTGCACAAAGTTCATTCCACAACATCTGAACTTCATAAATGTCCTAAAGGAGAGCATATGGTTAAAAAGATAGCTTGACAGAGAAGGTTCCTCTTGAGCATGGAATTGTTAAACCATGTCTGGACAGTGTGAGTTAATTCATGTTGCTAGGCTGACTGTGGAGGGGCAGAGGGAGGCTCACACAGCGAGATCTGCCGNGCTCGCTGTGCTGTGTTGAGATTGACACCCTGAGAACCCCTGCCGTAGGTGCATCTTCAGCTACTGCATAGGAATACATTTATTGAGCAGGAACATGCCTTCTTCCTCATATTTTAGTATATAGCTCTGATGATAAACTTAGGAATGCTGTACTTTGTGTGGTCTTTGTGTTTTCTTGTAAGCTGAGCATTGAGGAATGCAGAATTTTAATTGTAACTTCGCCAGTACTTCTATCTAGAGGCCTGCTGCCATTTTTGTCTTCTATGAAATTTTTGTTGCCAAGGAAGACAGGATTACAGTTTTGTCTGACAGATTGAGATAGCGTGGTGTATTCTTGGTTATCAAAATACTCATGTAGCGTGGGGGTTTTAGTTGGTGAATATTCGAAGTGTGGGGGAAAGCATGGTACATTCTGTATAATCTCAATTCCCTAAATGTATGTACACTGGCAGCATCTAGAAGGACACATCAAGCTGAGCTGCTTATGACTGGGTGGCTGTTGTTGGCTTCTTGTGTTGTGTTTCCTGTAATGCACACACTACAAAATAAATAAATGCTTCTTTTAAAAGCCTAACATGGACTCTCTACTGCTTGTGTAATAAAGAGCATAATCCAAAGCAGTGTTGATGCTAATGGGCTGAGGTAGCTGGGGGCTCTGATCTCCCTGCTTTCCTCCCCGCCTAGGTGTTCACTTCCCCTCCCTGGATAAGTCGGTGTGAAATTNCATCGAGTGTTTCACATTTCCCTATGCTTCTGCAGACTTGAATGTAAAATCCTGACATCCTACAATGTGTGTCCTTTCCCTAGCGGTCCTTACTCTACCTCTTGAATTTGGAACCCACCTTTGCAGGTTGTCCTCAAAGCCACCTTTAAATTACACTGCAGCCACAGGATACAGCACATTACATGGCAGGGAGCAGGGCTTAGGGGGTATCTGTTCGTTCATACAGTTGCTAGAAACCCAGCTTTTTGGACTGTTGCTTTATGCAACATGCTGGTATATGCACCCATTGAAGAGCCAGGGTTTTCCAAACAAGTTTCCACTGGATGAGGTCAGATGCAACACCACTCACCCCAGATCAGTCTCAGGAACTTGTGTGAGTTGGGTCAAACAGGCTTCAGCTTCCCATCAGCTGAGACCTAATCTGCCCTGTTGATGCCCCTTTGATACAGGTGCTGGGTGACTGAACTGAATCTTCAGCCTGGGGCAGAAATACCAGGTATCCACCCCGGGTCTGGAAGATTGATGAGGTTTGCCTCATCAGGTAATGCTGGGCCTTTCAAAACCATCTTTCAGCACTCGGGAGGCAGAGGCAGGCGGATCTATGTGAGTTCGAGGCCAGCCCAGGCTACCAAGTGAGTTCCAGGAAAGGCGCAAAGCTACACAGAGAAACCCTGTCTCGAAAAACCAAAAAAAAAAAAAATCTTTCATTAATGACAGAAGCCAGGGCCAAGCTTCCTAACCATCTTTCTAAAGCAGGACATTGATGCAATGGGCCAGAAATATTAAGGAATGGGATCTATAAGGTATGCTCATGGCACAGAACTAAGTAGATGCTGCTGCTGATCCAGCCGTCGTCCTGCCGTTCTGCCCATGGGTAATGTCAACCAAACTGAAAGCCGCATTCTCCGAAGCTTGCTCCTGCTCCAACCACCCAAGAGAGCACGTGGCCCCTGCCCCACAGTTTTTAAGGTGTCACATATCCTAGAGAAGACCATGCCCATAAAACACTCCATCATTGGGAATTCCCACGACATCATTCTTTAGGGGAGAGTGGGTGATCATGGAGAAAAGGCTAATTCCAGGCCTACAGCAGGGAAAGTACAAGATCATCCTGACATCTTGTTTTTTACAGGATGATGGGGACACACCAAAATGACATAGAAGCCAGCTTAAAGTGGCGTCCACTGACCAAATCTGTTTGAGAGCTTGTTTGGAGGTTCTAGCAGGGGACTGAAGCTACTCATTCACACTTGACTGATGACCAGTCCTCTTTGAAGGTCATCCTTTAACCAAGTATGTTGCTTTAGTGGGGACACACATGGAGAGGAGGAAGGAGACTCATGCCTAGCCCTGTCAGATCAACTGAATTGTCCCTGATGATCTATGGAGTGACAGATGGTGCAGTCAGATCATCTCACATCTGAGAAAGTGGAATCTTTATTATTTTGTCTTTTTGAGACATTACTACTTTTTTTTTTTCTGAGATAGGGTTTCCTGGCTGTCTTGGAACTCACTCTGTAGACTAGGCTGGCTTCTAACTCAGAAATCCACCTGCCTCTACCTCCTGAGTGCTAGGATTAAAGGCGTGTGCCACCACCTGGCTGAAACCTTATATTTAAGCATTTTACCTGTATGTATGTCTGCATGTGACGAGCATGGAGTCCCACATCTTAGAGATAAAGTTCTCGGGCTCTTTTGCACAAATGAATCAGCTGCATAACACTGAACCGTAGTACTTCAGTATTGCAGGCCCAAATCATAATGTCGCATTTTTTTTCAATAAAAATACATTTTTTTTTAAACTAAAAAGAAGAATGACTTTACATCAGGGACAACCATTTAATCCGGTAAGTTAGTATCACCAGCGGAGAAACAAACTGAAACCCTTTGTTACCGAGGGGTCTATAGAAGAACAAGGTAGCAGGAATGGCGGCACATGCCTCCGATCCCAGCTGCCCAAGAGGATGAGGTCAGAATTNTACAAGTTTGAGGCCAGCCTAGCCAACCTTGTCTCAAAATGAAAACTGAAAGAGCTCAGGATGTAGCTCAGTGGCAGAGTGCTTATCTAGCACCAGTGAGNCCTGAGTTTGGCAGCCTGCNGGAGCAGCCAGCATGGTGGCTCAGGCAGGAGTGGGCAGCGGCAACACACAATGCAGACACTAGATCTAATCACCTAAGAATACCATATAAGGGGCTGGGGAGATGGCTCAGTGGTTAAGAGCACTGGCTGATCTTCCAGAGGACCCAGGTTCAATTCCCAGCACCCACATGGCTACTCATAACTATCTGTAACTCCAGTTCCAAGGGATAATACAAAAAAACATTCAGTCTGACTTAAATGTCCCCATAGTCTATCAGTCTCAACCCTGTTTAAAAGTCCAAATTCAAAGTCTCTTCTGAGACCATGGCAATCTCTTAACTGTAATCCCCTATAAAATCAAAATAAAGCACATCACATACTTCCAACATATTGTTCCAAAAGGGAGGAAAGGGAGCGTAGTGAAGAAATACTGGACCGAAAACCNTCAGACAAACTCCAAACTCTGCATCTCCATGTCTGATGTCAAAGTGCTCTTCAGATCTCCAACTCCTTTCATCTTTGTTGACTGCAACACACTTCNCTCTCTTGGGCACCTGGTTCCACTCCCTGTTAGCAGCTCTCTTTGATAGGTATCCCACGGCTCTGGCATCTCCAACATTTTGGGGTCTCTAAGGCAATCCAGGCTTCACCTTCCCAGCTTTACACAATGACCTCTCTAGGNCTCCATGCAGGGACACCCCTGACACAGGCCTGGCCTCAACAGCTTTCCTTAGTTGCAAAGGAAGATTCCATAACTCCTTTCTTGGATCCTTGACTCTAAAGCCGGAGCCTTGTGGCCAAAGCTGCCAAGTTCTACTGCTTGCTGAGGCTGGAACATGGCCCCCTCCTTCAAATACATTTTCACCAGCTTTTTGTTTTCAATAGTTTACTTCACCNTCTAAGCTTAGCTGTTCTGGAACTCAATCTGTAGACAAAGCTAGCCTCAAACTCAGAGATCTACCAGCTTCTGCTTCCAGANTGCCGGGATTAAAGTCTCACCACTGGGNCTGGCTCTAACTTTCTTTAATTCCTTTTCACAAGTTGGAAGCTTAGCTGAGTGGGGTCTTGCTCTGAGGTCACCACTCCCTTTATTCNGATTAGCATCAGGCTTTTCCTTGATCTATTTACACTTCCTGGTGCCCCTTTTCTCCACAAAGTGTACATTTTGTATTTTTGCTTCATTATAGATCTGCAAAAGACTGACCACTAATAACCACATGACACAGTTNACACTAGGCCATTTTGAAATCTCCTCTGCCAAAGCTGTTAATCCATAGCNTTTCACTTTAATCTCAGGCAGATTTTTTTGGACAAGGGTAGAAAGCAGCCAAATTCTTCGCCAAAATATCACAAGAGCAGTCTCTAGGCCACATACTAAAATTCTTCTCATTTGAAACCTCTTGAGCCAGGCCCACACAGTTCAAATCACTCTCAGCTCCACAGTCTTCCATGTTCCTACTAGTATGGCTCATTAAGCCCTACTTAAAGNGTTCAATTTCTTTTCTAATCCAAAGTCCCAAATCCACATTCCTCCAAACAAAAGCACAGTCAGGCCTATCACAGCAGTACCCCACTCTTGGTACTAACTTCTTTCCTTCCTTGCCTTTCTTTTCTTTCTTTTTCTTTCTTTTCTCTTTCTTTCTATTTTATGTATGAGGTTCTGCATGTATACCTGCATGACAGAAGAGGGCATCAGATCCCACTAGAGATGGTTGTGAGCCACCATGTGGTTGCTGGGAATTGAACTCAGGACCTCTGGAAGAGCAACCAGTGCTTTTAACCACTAAGCCATCTCTCTAGCCCCCACTAACTTCTGTCTTAGTTAGCACTTTATTGCTGTGAAGAGAACCATAACCACAACAATCATGGAAAACATTTAATTGGGGCTGGCTTACAGGTTCAGAGGCTTAGTCCGTTATCATCCTGGTGGGAAGCATGGCAGCACACAGGCAGACATGGTGCTGGAAAAGGAGCTTGTCTACGTCCAGATCCAAAGGCAGCAGGAAGAGAGCACCATGGGACTGGTTTAGGCTTCTGAAACCCCAACGCCCACCCCCAGAAGCACATTTCCTCCAACAAGGCCACACCTCCCAATAGTGCCATTTACTATGAGCCCATGGGGCCATTTTAATTGAAACCACCACACCCCATCATCAGCATCCTTCACCAGGTGGGACATTTTTACAGAGGATAAATCATCCACACCAGAGTCCATGCCTTAACCTTACNTTAGGANTGGATCTTGTGCTGTGCATTCCAGTCCTCGGGCTGGCCAATTACATAATGGTGTGTATTCACCATTATAGTGCTTTGTCTTTTGGTTGGGTTTTTTTGTTTGTTTGTTTTGTTTGTTTTTGAGGGGATTGAATGTACTTAATGCCACTGTACACTTAAAATAGTTAAGATTACACTGTGTGTGATGGCCCATGCCTGTAATCCCAGCACATGGGAGGCTGAGGCAGAAGGCTCTTGAGTTAGAGGACAGCCTGAGCTACATAGTAAGACCTTGTTTCAAATATATACAACATATATATGTATACATATATAGTTAAGGTATACACATATATAGTTAATTTTATGTGGTTTGCATTTATAATTTAAAATAACGTTTGAACTGCCTGCATTGTTCAGAGAACTCCTGAACACCTTTCACCCAGATTTGTCAATTGTTATTTTTCCTTNTTCCATTTTCTTTGTATGTTGTGTGTATGTATGCANGTTGTGTGCGTGTGTATGTATGCATATGGGTGCAGGACATGCACAGGCAGTGTTGCACATGTAGAGGCTCAAGGTTGATATTGGAATCATGTTCCCATCTTACTGAGGCAGGGTCTTTCAATCAAACCCAGAGCTCCCCCATATGGGGACCCCCTGTCTCTGCCTTCCCAGGCTGCAATTGGAGGCAGAGAGCCATGCCCACCTGGTGTCTAGGGATCTAAACTCTGATCCTCATGAAGTCACCGTAACCAGTCCCCAGTTGTTACTATTTAATTATATTTTCTCAAAGTGCACATGGTGTATTTTTCTAAATAATTTCAAAGTAGGTCAAAGAATGTATTATTTCCCAAGAAAAGGAGATCGGCACACATAAGACAGTTACTAAATCATAAAAAATTCTAGTCTCCAACCCTCAGTCCACTTGATTCTCAGGCTGTTTTCATCTTGATTCTTTTTGTAGGTAAGAACGTAAGTGGNGGCAGGAAAACGTCATAGTCAGCTTCAGGTGTCAACTTGACACAAACCTAGAGTCACCTGGGAAGAGGGCACCTCAACTGAAGAATTGCCTCCATCAGATAAGCCTGTGGCCATATCTATGAGGTATGTTCTTAATTGCTAATTGATGTAGGAGGATCCAGCCCACTGTAGGCAGTGTCACTCCTGGGCAGGTGGGCCTGAGTTATATAAGAAAGCAGGCTGAGCAAGCCAGCAAGCAGCGTTTCTCCACGGCCTCTGTGTCAGTTCTTTCCTCTAGCTCTGGCTGTGGCTTCCCTTGACAATGGACCAGTAAGCCAAATGAACCCTTTCCTGTCCAGATCAGAGTGTGTTCTTGTTGTTTGTTTTCTTTTTAAGCATTTCTTTTGATTTTATTTATTTATTATGTATACAGTGTTCTGTTGGCATGTGTCCCTGCAGGCCAGAAGAGGGTCTTCTTCAGATCTCATTACAGATGGTTGTGAGCCACCATGTGGGTGCTGGGAATTGAACTTAGGACCTCTGGAAGAGCAGCCAGTACTCCTAACCACTGACGTTTCTCTCCAGCCCCTGTTTGTTCGTTTTCAAGACAGGGTCTCACTATGTAGCTCCAGCTGTCTTGGAACTCACTTTGTAGATGAGGCTGTCCTCGAACTCACAGAGATCCTCTTGCCTCTGCCTCCCAAGTACTGGGATAAAGGTGTGCGCCACCACATCCAGCTTCAGAGAGTTTTCTCATAGCAGCAGAAGCAAACTAAGAGAGATAGTTGGACTTGACAGAGGAGAATAATGAACTCTAGAAAGGAAAGGTCATATAGTGCTGACTGCCACCTTTCACTGTCCCCAACTCTCTCCTGCAACAGCCATGAATTCCTCTCTTCCGGCTGTGGTCCCCTCCTCTGCCCCTAAAAACTGTGGTCATCCCACAGTCTGCTCTGAACCAGTGACAGGCCTGCAACTAAGTCCCCTGTTAGACACTTCAGCCTTGATGTACCAAACATCGGCGAGGAGCCAGGGCAAAGTGGCCTGGGCTCCNGGTATGTCACTCTCACATCCTGTCCCTCCATCTCACCCCATAGGGTTGCCAGAACTGCAAGGTAAAATTCCCCCACCGCAAGGATTAGAGATTTACCGAATGTGTTTGCTTCCAACCCCAGGATGGGCTCTTAAAATTCTCCTAATAAACACTGGCAACACTCCCTATGTTTGCTTCTCCAGTGGGTTTTTCCATTTCCCCCAAACAGTAAAAGCCTTTTCTGCCGGGGGCTCTATTTTTGGCTGGGTGTGCCTACTTACATATGGGAAATCATGGCGGAGGGCAAGAGTGTTCTCTTTAGTGTAATCTCAAGGCTGGGTACACAGAATTTCTCTCTAGAAAACAGGTGGCTTACTGGGGATAAATGAGTAACAGATGAGTAACAGTGGCATAACAGTGCACACACTCAAAAGCTGACTAACCAGGAGTGGGCAGGCTGTGGAGAAGGCACATAGACTGCCTGGATCAGCCACCTAGCAGGCAAGCGGGGTGAGACAAGGCTTTTGCCTTCTTGGGCCTCAGGCTCCCTCTTGAACAAATGGAATGGTGTCTCCTGGTTAACAGCCAGGGAATACTTCTGGGGTAAGTGTCAGCCTTTTGTTACCTTTTAGTCTGAGTGTGTCCCCATGGGTTCACGTGTTGGAAGCTTGGTCTAGTGTGGCAATGTTAAGAGTCAAGTGGGCCCTATGGGATGGGGGTGTAGCTCAGTGGTAGGGTGCTTGGCTATCCTGCAGCCCCGGGTTAGATTCCCTAGCATCACATACAACTAAGCATGCTGGCACAGGCCTGTAGTCCCAGGAC
>LZPO01116604.1:187886-199768 GCA_001675575.1 Neotoma lepida | reverse complement strand
ATTAAAGTAGATCATGTTTTGTTTTATTTTTGAGCTAGGTTCTCACTATGTAGCCTTGTCTGGCCTAAAACTTGTTATGTAGACCAAGCTAGNCTTGAACTCACAGAGATCCACCTGCCTCTGCCTCCCCAGTGCCGGGATTAAAGGTGTGCATCGCCATGCTTGCGCTAAGGTAGTTTTCATGAGCCCCAATTGCTCTTTCAAGAGTAGCCTACTATAAAAGGATGAGCCTGGTCTGTCCCATCCTGTGACCTCCCTCTTGGACTCCCAGGATTGTAATGTCATCTGTCAAGTGAGTGGCCAGGGGGACCTCACCAAAGCTGATAGCATGCTACTCTGACTTCCAGCCTTGAAAACCATGAACTAAATAAATTATCTTTTGTTATAAATCAGCCTTGAATGTTTTGTTACAATAATGAGAGCCAGGCTGGGCAGTGGTGGCATACAGAGATCTGCCTGCCTCTGCCTCCCAAGTGCTGGGATTAAAGGCGTGCCCCACCNCACACTGCTTTGAGTACATTTCTTACCCATCATTCTCACAGAGAACATGTGGAAGAAGAAGACCATTCTGGATCTTTTTCTCTCACTTCTCAAGAAATGGGACCCAAATTTCCTGATGAACAAAAACTTCACCTTGTTATACACATATCACCTCAACAGCCCAAAGTGGCAGAGCTGGCAGGACCCAGCGGGGNACTGGACCCCACAGTCAGGTACTCAGTAAGATGGCTGTCCTGTGAGTGCTCAGTTCTTACTAGTCATTCTCCTTTTCTCTGGCCAAGTTATATCTGCTAGAACCTTCAAGGCCCCCAGCTACCTAGAGCAGAGATCAGTGGACTATGGTCTATTGGTAAGGTCAGAACGACCACCTGTTTCGTCACCAGCCATGCCTGCTAGTCACATATTTTCTACCATTGTTTTCCTGAGGTGGNGCTAACTGCTGTAACAGGACTCACAGGACCTACACAGCCTAAAGTACCACTGGCTCTTTCCAGGTACAGAGCCCTTGCCTAGAGAACACAGAGTGCCTCATTCTCTGAAGCTACCTCAAAGCAACGGCCAATAAGCACACCTCCCATAAATGAAAACGTCTACACCACCATTTCAGAGCCACTGCCCTCAGCCCAAAGAGATCCCAGTGANGCACCCCAACTTCCCTAGCTCCCAAACAGTGGTACCTGATCTTTGAAGGACTGCTGATGCCGCAGACTTCTTGTTTGGTGTTGTGTTATGACAGGGTCTCATGTAGCCCAGGATGTCCCCTAACTTACTGTGTAGCAGTGGATGATGTAACCCAAGATGTCCTCCAGCTCACTGTGTAGCTGTGGATGATGTAGCCCAGGACGTCCGCTGTGGATGATGTAGCCCAGGACGTCCGCTGTGGATGACCGTGAACTTCTTAACCAATGAGCCATCTCTCTAGCCCCGACCATGAACTTCTTGTCCTACTTCAGTTTCTGATGTTGTGCTAAGCACCATGACTAAAAACAACTTGAGGAAGCCAGGGTTTATTTGGCTTACAGGTTAGAGTTCATCATCCACGGACACCAAAAGCAGGAACCTGGAAACAGGAACTGAAGCAGAGGCCATGGAAAAATGCTGCTTCCAGGCTGGCTTCAAGGCTGGCTTCGAGGCTGGCTTCCAGGCTGATGGTCAACTACCTTTCTTATACAGCCCAGGAGTAGCAACACCTACTGTGGGCTGGGCCCCCACTACATCAATTAACAATCAAGAAAATGTCCCTTGGGCTGGAGAGATGGCTCAGCCATTAAAGGCTAAGCTCACAACCAAAAATATAAGAAAATGTCCCACAGATATGCCCGCAGGCCTGTCCAATAAAGGCAATTCTTCTGGTGTGTCAAGTTGACAAAATTAACTAGGACACTCCTGCCCCTCTCGTCCTCACACTCTCCAGTGCAAGGATTGAGGTATTTGCCACCTCACCCTACTTAGGTGTCCCTGATTTCTTGATTCTCTCCAGTCAAAACCCTTAAGTCCACCATTTCTAACATTTACGTTCTCTACTGAAAAAAAAAAAAAGATCTTACTCCTCCTGTTTAGTACACAAGAAAATGGTTTTTAATACAAAAATATCTACTGTTGAACATATCTTTTAAAACTGTAGTCAAGCCGGGCGGTGGTGGTGCACGCCTTTAATCCCAGCACTCGGGAGGTAGAGGCAGGCGGATCTCTGTGAGTTTGAGGCCAGCCTGTTCTACAGAATGAGTTCCAGGACAGGCTCCAAAGCTACACAGAGAAACCCTGTCTCGAAAAAAAAAAACAAAAACAAAAAACAAACTGTAGTCAATTCTATGTCTATGCAACCCAACGATCTTGCCAACTTTCTCTGTTCAGTACTGGGGAGACAGAAGTGCAGGCACTAGACTGACTCATGGTATTCAGGGGGCCCAGGNAGGGACAGCACCAGGCCATCCAGGGCTCCTGAGTCCACAGCCCAGGCCATTCTTTGCTAGGTTGCAGGTGTGAGTGGTCACAGCCATGGGGTTCAAGGGGGCTCCTCATGACCTCTTTCAGGCCTCAGAGTGCTCATGTGGACAGGTGGCATGGTGCTTTGTCTGTGGTACTGAGGCTTCATGGGGACAGGTGCCCCAAAATAAGGAGTACCAGAGGGACCAAGGAGTCTTCCTGAATTCTGTCCCCAGTGCATACTTGTCTCTGATGGGGCCTCTGCTATCCACAGGATGCCAACTCAGCCAGAGAAGCCTAGCCCACAGCTTGCTGCCCAAGACATCCCATATGTTTTATTTAGAATATTTTAAATTAGTTGTTCGTGTTTTAAAAAAAAACAGTAGGAATAATTTCAAACATTGGGTTTCTTGATTTTCTTACATAGTGTATTGACTGAAAATAACTAGCCTACTTTGGTTCCCCACAGCATCCACTGATTCAAGTGAAGGAGCTCCATTTGATGGAGAATGATCATATTGGTTCCCTAGTAATAGACACACCCCCAGCCTCCTGGGCATCCATGTCCTCATTCCATCCTACAAGTATCAAGGGAGATCATGCCTCTCAAGTTACTGGCTGAGTCCTCCAAGCCTTCCCCATCCTAAGCCTGCAAGTCCCATGGTAGCCATCCAGAAAACAGAGAAGCCAATCCCAACATACTTTATTGGTTCTAAAGAAGAACCCCTGCATTTTTATACTGGGGCAGGAGTTCTTGAATTTTGTGTCGGGGTGCTGAAACAGCTTGGACAACCTTCATAGGGGGCAGGTGTTTCTGGGGCGCCATAAAAACAGGATAGTGCTGTTTCACCTTCTTGTTGAGGTGACACAGATCCAGGAGCAAAGACTTAGGGTTGTAGATCTCTTTCCTCTTGGTCTGGATCGGGGTGAATGATTGCTTATTCAGGGGTTTCACCAGCAGCTTCAGCAGATCCTTCCGGAAGATATTCCAGCTGTTTTCCTTCAGGAACTTCTGACACAGCTCTTCATCGCTGAAGGGCAAACACAGAAGCTGCACTCCAGGGTCCCTCCTGGCCTCTGCCCTCCATCCAAACGGAAACTTCCACAGCTCCTCTCAAACCCTGAACGCTCTCTGCTCCCTGGCCCTGGCCTTCCCCACTTTTCTCCACCTCCTTTGCCTCTCTGCCAACTCAGTCCTTTAAGCTGTGCTGCCCTCCTGTCACGGCAGGAGTCCCTGGTAGGCTACTGAGTGCCTGAAATGTGGCCAGTGTGAATTAGACACACAACATAAAGAAATGCAAATTATTAATTTTCAAATTGATGTGTTTAAGTAATGCTTTTGATATACTGAGTCCAATAGAGTAGATTGAAGTTCATTTTTGTGAATAAACTGGAGATGGCGTTGTATGCCTATAATTTCAGTACTTCTAACACAGACACAGGAGGATCACTGAATTTGAGGCTAGGCTGGGCTACATAGTGAATTTGAAAGTAGCTTGGGCTACGTAGTAAAACTGTTTCAAAAAGGCCAAACANAACAGGCTAGCAAGATGGCTCAATGGGTAAATGCTTGCCATGTGAGCTTGGTAACCAGGATTCAATTCCCAGAACCCATGTAAAGGTGGAAAGAGAAAATCAACTCACAAAGTTATCCTCTGACCTCTATATGAGCTCCATGGCACATATATACCCACACATATACATCATGAACACATACATACACACAATAATAAAATAAATGAAAATAATAAGTAAGACTTTTGGAGAGCTGACCATGACACATGCCGGTAACCTCAGCACTCAAGAGACAGGAGGATCATGAGTTTGAGGCCAGCCTGATCTACACAGCAAGTTCTGGGACAGCNTGGGCTACATAGCAAGATCCTATCAGAAAAAAAATAATGTAGCTATTGATCATTGCTTTTGGGAAGTGTCACTAAAAGCTCCGGTGGGATGAGGGTACCACCACAGCAAGGCCACTCACACACACCACTCACACCCAGCAAGGCNACTCACTACCATCAGAAGCATGGAGATTCAGAATCTGGAGTGAAGGCTGAGGGTTGTAAACTAGTGCAGCCACTTCAGAGAACAGTTTGACAACTTTACAGAAGGTTAAATAGACAGTTACCACGTGACTCAGAGATTTGTCATCAAGAATGTACTTAAGAGAAATGAAAACATGTTTATATACAAACGCACAAGAATGTTCACAACAGCATTGTTCATAACAGCGAAAAGCAGAAATAATCCAAATGTCTATCAGCTGATGAAAAGACAAAGTCTGTCTGTCTCTCTGTCTCTGTCTGTCTATCTGCCTCTCTGTCTCTGTCTGTCTTTGTCTCTCTCTCACACATACACACACATGTAAAATTATTTTCTTACATGAAATGTCCACAACAGACAAGTCTGAGAGAAATAGACGATGGCTGCCCTGGGCTGGTCCTGGTGTCCTAATTCTACCTGGGCCCCTCCCTCACAGCATCTGAAGGTGAGAAGGTAGAGTGTGATGGGCCCAGTACTTATTGGCTCATTCCTTCTGATACCTCAGCAAGGGAAGGGCATTGCCAAACTTCCTCTGACTCATCTGGTCTCACCTGTCAAAGGGTGCAAAGCCTAACACCTCACTGACAACCATGAATGGTCCTTGGCTAAAAGACACTGATCAGCACAAAGGCAATTGTGATCCCTAGAACTCAACCTAAGAAAACACTCAGCAGTCAGAATGGGCTACAAGGTCCTTTAAGTCTCAGTAACGTTCCTACCCACTCATGAAAGCTAACTGTGGGCATCTCTTCTCAGTGCCATGTNAAGTGACATCATGTTGGTAGCTGGGAATTGGCTGGATGGTATATTCACACCACAGAAATCAGCACATGTTACTTGGCAAGATTGTCCCCTGCCTCCTAGCAACCTGGCTGGCAGACATTTACCAGCACATGGACTGGATGATCTCCTCTCCAAAAGTTCCATTAACTCACATCTCCTGACACAACACAGAATATTATCTGACTCTGACCTAGCATTTACCACACGCCCAGCCTTACACTGACTGAGTCTTTTCTGGTGTTTTTTTTTTTGTTGTTGTTGTTGTTGTTGTTCTTTTGGTTTTATTTGTTTGTTTGTTTTTTCTATTTTTCAAGACAAGGTTTCTCTGTGTAACAGCCCTAGCTGTCCTGGAACTCACTTTGTAGACCAGACTGGCCTCGAACTCACAGAGATCTGCCTGCTTCTACCTCCTGTCATTTCTCCAAGTCCAGTTTCTTTTGTTCTGCTGAGATTAAAGGCATGAGTCACTATGCCCAGCTACATGGGCTGAGTCTTTAGTTTTCACAACTAACCCATTTCACAGACATGAACTATGGGCTTGAAGAGGCCAAAGGAACTTACCAAACCCTATGAAGGACAAGCACATAACCTCTTAGACTCTGAAGGGATAGTTTTTAAGTTGTCTAGCCTATTTACAGGACAGGTGCCTCAGTTTAAATATGAGGCATTTGAACTACATGATGGATCTATCTCCCGTGTGATTGGGTAGGCTGGGAAACCATAAATTCAACAATTAGTGAAGATAGAACCCTGTCTGGCAGCGTCGAGATGGCACATAGAGGTGCTTGCCGAGCAGTGGGAGGGCAACTNCTCCAAACAGCTGCACATTCCAGCCAAAGCAAACCTCAAGGGATTTGACCTCACAAACACTGACCCATGCATCATGGGAGGGGCTAAGGCTCCTTAGACCATCCAGGAGGTTGGTCCGGAACACCATTTCTAATAGTCACGCTCAAGATCCAGAAGAGAATGGCNCCCTGAAGCTGGAAGAAGCCACCAGGGATTTTCAACTTGTTTCTCTCCCCAACAGCCCCAAGTTTGGCCACATCTACATACAAACTGTTCTTTGATTTGCTCATGAGTTTTCTTAAATCTATTCCATTTCTTTTGTTTTTGTTTTGAGTTTTGAGACAGGGTCTCATGTTGCTCAGACTGGTCTCAAACTCACTAGATAGCCTTGAACTCCTGACCTCCNGCCTCCACCTCCCAAGTANTGAGCTGTCATGTCCAGCTTCAGTATCTCCACTTAAAATGCCTCACTGCCCTGAGCAGGTCAGTCCAGTCTGGCATTTAGTGAGCTCCTGATGTTGTTTCTCTAGTTCACACACTAGAATCTGTACATAGTGTCAAGACTACACAAGTAGGAGTGAGGCAGAAGGGGACAGGGGTGAGACAGAGGCTTAGGGGAGAAAATAAAGAGAATTAACGAAATAAATTTTGTGTGAAAATGCCACAATGAAACCTAATGCATGTGCACTGATTTAAATTTTTAAAAAATAAACAGCTGAAATTTTCACATACACACAAAACCTGTATACACCTGAAAACACCCTGCCATCAGTCTCAATGAAAAAAAAAATGAGAACATGACCGCTCCTAAGTATGGTAGAGGAGAAGGCTTATTGTAGATATGAGGGAGAGAACAGCCAAAGGCATCTGGAAGGGCCCAGACTAAACATGGCCAACAGAATAAAGCAGACCATGTGGGGGTAGGAGGAGCAAGAGCGGAAGAGAAGTGAGTAGCTAAGAGAGGAGCTGTGGACCCAGAGGCCCCGAGAGCTCGGAGGTTGGGGGTGGGGTGAGAAGTGCTGGGAGGAGCCACAGGTACTGAGGGATGCTGGGAGAGCTGGCCAGTGTCTTCTTTGATATGTTAACAGGCACGCCAACTAGCCATTTGTCCTGGATTTCTTTGAGACCCTAATCCGTCTGTATCCTACACTAGCAGACATGCCTATCTAGTCAATTTCTCTTTTTAAAACACTTTTTAAAGCTTTATTTATATTATGTGAGTGTCCTGACCATATGTCTGTGCACCATGTGTGTGCCTTCAGAGATCAGAAGGAGGTGTGGATCCCTTGGAACTGAAGTTACAGACGGTACAGATGGTTTTGAGACACAAACCTGGGTTCTCTGCAAGAGCCACAAGTGCCCTTAACTGTCTCTCCAGTCCCAATGTCCTCTGTTTTGTTGACTGGACTCTACCTAGAGGGCTGAGCCATCTCTCCAGCTCCAACAGTAACCTTACATTCAAGCAAATGCAGCATCATTTGCTAGGCTGTCTCCTCCATGGGACACATGTGGGTGACTGTCACTGTTTATTGTGGATGTTAGGGCTATGCACATCTTAATGTATGTAGCTTTCCCCATATTTTGGCTTTATAAAGACAAATTCACAAGTAGATGCCTGACTCAGAGGGGAGAGATGGTTTTAGAGCTAGCTTTTTGAAACACAATGCTAAAAGTAGCATCAGGAGCTGCAACTGTTCTGAGTAGATTAACAATCCAGTTTACCCTATCAACACCAGTTCTAACACACACCCACGCGCACATGCATGCACACACTTTCTGTTGCTAATGGAAAACCTTGTTCGGTGGATCCAAAGGCCTTATGTACACTTCCAGCACTGACCTGGGATAATCCACGTCCGTCTTATTCATCTTTTCTTTCGTCTCCTCATCAATCAACTCATAAAACTTTTCTTTTCTCACCCGTATCAACTCTATTCCCATGCTCAAAAGGATGAAGGGTCGGTGATCACGCTGGCTTTGCGGAAGAAAGGCCTGGCGAGTGCCCTAGAGAGAAGTCACAGAAAGTTAAACCTCACAGAGCAGCCAGACCCACCAGCAGATTTTCTTTGTTTTTTTGTTTTGTTTTGTTTTTGTTTTTTTAAGATTTATTTATTATGTATACAGAAGAGGGCGCCAGATCTCATTACAGATGGTTGTGAGCCACCATGTGGTTGCTGGGAATTGAACTCAGGGACTCTGGAAGAACAGTCTTAACAGTCTCNTAATCTCTGNGCCACCTCTCCAGCCTACCAGCAGATTTTCTAGGTGGGAAACACGAGGTCGGGGGTGGGAGTGGAAGGTGGGTGGGGTGTGTGCTCTGGGGCTTTGTGTGCTCCTGAGGAGGAGCAACCCGGGCTCCATTTGGTACCCAGACCTGGAACAACAGGGGCGTCTAGGTCCTCCTTTGTCCCATCACCACACAGCAGGTTCTGCTCTCAGGGCCCCTCACACCATTGTGCTTGAATTTTCCCTGTGTCCAATCTCAAATCTATCCATTCATTCATTCATTCATTGTGAGATGGAGTCTTGCTCTATTGCCCAAGCTTGCCTGGGTCTGAGTGATTGTCCTGCCTCAGCCTCTTGAGTGCTAGAATAGGCAGAACACCACCATGGCTGGCTCTCAAACACTTCTCTCTGCTGAGTAAACCCATTTTCTCCTCCTCCTCCTCCTTCTCCTCCCCCTCCTCCTGCTCCTCCTCCTCCCCCTCCTCCTCCTACTCCTCCTTCTTCTTCGTTTTGTTTTTTTGAGACACTGTGTAGCCCTGGCTGTCCTGGAACTCGCTCTGTAGACCGGGCTGGCCTNGAACTCAGAGATCCACCTGTCTCTGTCTCCTGAGTGCTAGGATTAAAGGTGTGCACCACCACCCAGCCCATTTTCTCTTCTTTAAGACTTAAAAAGAAAACAAATAAAAACAATGACTAATCAGATGCTAGGCCTTTCATTTTTCAGGCATCTCCATCCATTACCATGGGCCATAATGCTGTCTCTATGTTCACTGACTTCAAGAGCGTTTGCTCTCCACAGCTCATGTGGTAACCCCTGCTCTTGGGAATGGTTCCTCTGTGGTTATATATGTAAAGGGGATAAAGGTATGCTTATGTNGTATGCAGACAGTATACCCCCAACCTTATTTATTTATTTACTTGTTTGTTTATTATTTTTTAGACAGGGTCTTTTTACATGGCACTGGCTGTCCTAGAACTCACTATGTAGACCAGGCTGGCCTCAAACTTACAGAAACCCACCTGCCTCTGCCTGCCGAGTGCTAGGATTAGGAGTGTGTCACCATGCCTGCCGTAGGCNCCCTTTAAGAAGACATCCTGAGGCTGAGTTGTAAGGAGAACACTTGGTGCTGGACTTTCAGGTCCAGACTCACTCCAGCTTCTTAGCAGTTAAGACTCATGCAATGTGCTGGGCAGTGGTGGTGCACCCCTTTAGTCCCAGAACTCAAGTGGCAGAGGCAGGTGGATCTCTGAGTTTGAAGCCAGCCTGGTCTACAGAGTGAGTTCCAGGACAGTCAGGGCTACACAGAGAAACCCTGTCTTGAAAAACAAAACAAACAAACAAAGAGACTCTTTNAATGTGGGGAGGAGATATTAGTGAGACTAGAGCCTCCAGTGCCCAGTGCTCAAGAAGAAAGGGGGTAGGGAACTGAGGCTAGAGCTGAGCTGGTAGAGTCCTTGCCTAGCATGCACAAAGTCCTGAGTTCTAGCCCCAGTACCCCATACAGTAGGCATGGTGTGCACCCCTTCAGTCCCAGCACTTGGAAAGCAGACGTAAGATCAGGAGTTCAAGGTCATCCTCAACTAAATGGTGAGTTCAAAACCAGCCTGGGTTACATGGGACTCTATTAAAAAGAAAGAGAGAGGTGGTGGTGGGGATCNAGGCGACTAAGAGACCTATGATGTGCAATCCATGCACAAAGAATTCTAACTTCAGAAGATAGGTCTANATCAGACCTGTAATTCCAGCTACTCAGGAAGCTGAGGCAGGAGGACAGTAAGTTAAAGGCCAGCCTGGGCTACAGACTGAGTTCAAGATCAACCTGGGGGCCAGGTGTGGTGGTACACATTTTTAATCCTAGCACTCAAGAAGTAGAGGCAAGAAGATCTCTGTGAGTTTGAGGCCAGCCTGGTTTATATCATGAGTTCAAGGCTAGCCTGGGCAACTTAAGTAAAACTCTGTCTCAAGAGAAAAGAAGGGGGTGGTTAAAAAAAAACAAAGAGGGCTGGATATGTGGCNTAGTCATAGAGCGCTTGCCTGGCATACACATCAGAGGGGAGAGGGGCAGATATGGATGGCTTTGGGCAAGTGGTACCTCCCTGAGCTGTTTGTGCTCCTGTGAAATGGTCAGAGTATTGGGCCCGTGTGTCTTTGAAAAACTCTGAATTTGAAAAGAGTTCTCAAGTGGATTTTGGAACACCACCCACCCCACCCAATACTGCCATTTTGTTTCTAGGACTTATGAATGATCACCCACAAGCAATTCCTTGGTGACCTGTGGTAGGTGTCTCTCCTTGGTACAACTGGAATAGACATATGCTGCTTTCCAGATGCTGTTAAAGATTTAAACAAAATAGTGTATGCAAGGAAGCCCTGGGGCAGCTCCTGCTTGCCAACCTCGGTNCAGTGGGCANCAAGGCCCCTCCTCACTATTGCCAAGCCTTGTACAGGGACCACAGTGGCTGACCATCAAGGAGCCCTACAGGCTAGAGGAAATACGCCCAAATTTAATCTTCTTAACTGCCTGAGAGCACAGGGATTCTCCCCCTCAGATGTGGAAAACAAGGCTCAGAAAAAGGAATTTGCTCGTTCACAGTCATGCGTCATATAATCCCAGCCTTGACAACGGTGGCAGTGGTGGCACCAGCTGAAGTTTACTGAGCAGCCTCTGAAGCCCAGGTCCCCTCCTGGTTTCCAAGTGTGGGCATTTGTTTAAACATCACAAATGTAACCACTCACATGGCTCCTACGCTGGTCCTCATTTTATAGGTGAAGACGCTGAGGTTACAGAACCGTCTACAGTCACACAGCATGAAAACAACAAATACAAGAGTCAACTCTGGTTTGTCCTCAGAGTCCATGCTTTTTGCCAACACAACAAGAGGAAACTGAGGCACCAGGTTAAGGGATTTGCCCAGGATAATAAGACACAAAGTGGCAGGGACAGAATGTGAACCCAGGGACCTCCGCAGGGACAGCTCTGTCCTGTTATATGCTCTAGCTACTGCCTGTTCACACCTGAGTCACATTAGGTCATTTCTTTAGTTAGACCCCTTAAACAGCTCCCAAAGCTCCTGGATAAAATGAAACTCCTTATTTCTGCTGCCAAGGCCTGGGCTAGCTCACCCTTGCTCAGCTCACCAGTCTGGCCTTACTCCATAGACCTTTCTTTGTGTACACTGTTTCAAGCCACCGTGTCCTACTTTCTAGTTCCTGCCTCTGCCCTGCCTTTGAACTTTGTAACCTTCAATCNGGAACATTCTCAGTTTAAATGTCACCCCCACCAAGCAGCTTACCTTGACCACCCCATGTAAGAAGCCTCCCCTTCCACCCTGCTTTCCAGTCCATTCCCAAGGTCAATGTTCAATTGTCTGTTCATCATTTGTCCCCCACCGAGTTCTGTGGTTCATGGGGCAGGAGCTTGGTTGGTCTACTTGCCCACATTCGTGCCTCATGCTCTTCTTAGAACAAGGCGGATGTGCAGGAATCTGCTGAATGAACATGTTATGTACGTGGAGTCACATGTTAGAGGCAGCAACTGGCCTTGAGGAATTTTTACACTTCATGATGAGGCCACAGACTCAGAGAGGTAAAATGCCACACAGATATTAGA
>LZPO01116604.1:169685-181895 GCA_001675575.1 Neotoma lepida | reverse complement strand
TCCAGGGCCACCACACCCAGCTTTCTCACATGGGCTCTGTTTCAAATTCAGGTATTCACGCTTGTACTTAACATCTTGCCAGCTGAGCTTCCTCCCAGCTCCCCATCAATACGGCACTGTCACAGCTACATATAGTGATTATTTTTAGTCATCCCTTCCCCACTGTTCCCCTGGGCCTCCTCCTCATCTTCAGCTGGTTCCTTTTCCTCCCTTAGTTACCCATCCCTCTTCTTCGGGTCATATACTACATTCCCATGGTTTGTAACTCTCTTAAAGTCTCCCCCTCCTCTCATGAACCTCAATACACAGACTCCTAAAACATCAACCACAATATCTTTATTATGTCTTTATTTTATTTTTTTACTTTTTTGAGACAAGGTCTCGCTGTGTAATTCTGGTTGATCTGGAACTCACTATCTAGACCAGGCTGGCCTCACACTCAGAGATCTGCCTGCTTCTGCCTCCCAAGTGCTAGGATTAAAGGTGTGTGCCGCCACCACCTGGCTTTATGCCCTTGTGTCTTAAAAGCTAATATTATTTCTTTCTTTTCTTAAAATTTTTAATTAAATTAAATTAATTAATTAATTAATTAATTAATGTGTGTGTGTGTGTGTGTGTGTGTGTGTGTGTGTGTGTGTGTGGTCAGAGGACAACTTTCAGGAGTCAGTTTTCTCCTTCCACTGTGTGTTTCGGGGACCTAAGTCAGGTTGAGAGGCTTCAGCTACAAGTGCTTCACGCCCTGAGCCATCCACCAGCCCAGTACTATTTCTTATATCATCAAATACAGAAGATGTGTTTCTAAGCCTTTCTGCTCATTCCTCAGTATTCCCAGCCCATCTGTGCTGTGCACTAGCCTATGAACAAAGCTAGTACACTTACCACAATATCTCCCTCCTTCAGAGTGTGGACCTTCATGTAGACCCCCGCTACGGCCTCCTTGGGGAGTTCACCATACTTGGTGTTGACCATGGAACATTTGACTGGATGACCAAACCTGGATCTGAAATGACAACAGCTTGTTAGAACTGATCCATAAAACAGCC
This sequence comes from Neotoma lepida, assembly GCA_001675575.1. NCBI lineage: Eukaryota > Metazoa > Chordata > Mammalia > Rodentia > Cricetidae > Neotoma > Neotoma lepida. Next base: position 180,852 of record LZPO01116604.1, on the reverse strand, counting down.
AGCCCTCAGCTCACTACTGATGAGAGCCCTCCTGGAGAATTTGCACTCCGAAGAAGATGATAAAACTCAAAATCAAATCCTGCAGGAGTCTGACTGCTGCTGTCTGGGATTAGAAAAAATGTAAGAGAGACTGGACTTGGGAGAGAAAGGAACTAGGGACCTTTCAGTCACCAGAAGGCTGCTTCCTGAAGAGCAGATGACCCCATGCAGCTGAGCCAGCCTGGTGGACAAGAAGTCCAGGCATGAAGTTCAGGCTGCCCAGTTGGAGCTCGGGTCTATTTAATTCAAAGCTCCTATGGGAAAGGAATTCCCAACAACCAGCACTGCTTACGAACAGAATGAGCTGTTCCAAGACGAGGCTCTATGCACCTAGGGACACAGTAGAGGTTGGGAAAGCAGAGTAGAGGTTGGCCTCTCTGCTTATAAAGACAACTTTCCCTGGTTGGCCTGCAGACTGGAGATTTTGTTCTAATTGAGGTTCATTTTACACGGGCAACCCTGTTGCGCCATCTTTGTTTTTTGTCTATGGCAGCAGGAGAGAGGCTAGGCAGTTCATTAGAGATAGAGAAAAGATTATTAGCCGAGGCTAGCTGAGGCTCACTCAGCTCCTACACAGGACAGGCTTCATTCCTGCCCCTCCAAGAAGAGCACAAGCAGGGCACGTACCCAGCATTCCCTGTATCTTTTACTTCTGGGTCCACTTTGTCCCTTCTCCCTTACTGGCTCACAGCAGAGATACTGGGTCTGTTTTATCTCTACCCTTGGGAAAGCTGGAACTGGGAATATTCCATCAGAAGAAAGACAACCTGGAGGTCATGGGTTGCTTCTTATGAGGCCAGCAGATCGGAAGTGTTGGTGGATAAATGAAGAGGCCATTGAAAAACAGGGACAGTGACACTCACCCCATTATTGATACTGTTTTTTGTTTGTTTTTTTCAAGGCAGGGTCTTTCTATGTAGCTCTGGCTGTCCTGGAACTCATTATGTAGACCAGGCTGACTTCAAACTCACAGAGATCTCCCTGCCTCTGCCTCCCTAGTGCTGGGATCAAAGGCGTGCGCCACCACACCTGGCTTAGATGTCTTCTGATACTTGAGTTTCAAATGGGATGGGGAAAGTGGGTGGTTGCTCCAGCTGCAATCTTTTTCTGCTCCTCAAGTCCTCAAGTTAAGGTAAGAGCATAGGTCTCAATGTGAATCTGTAGTGTGCCAGTGTGAGACCCGTACCAGATAAAAGACAGATGTTTGACCAGCTGCTCAGGTTTGAATTCTGGCTTTACCACTTCCTACATGTGTGACCTTGAACAAATAACTTCACCCTTCTGTGAACCTTAATTTTCTCTCCTGAAAAATGAGTGATAACCACAGCACCTTTAGGGATGTTGTGGAGATTAATTAGATAACTTAATGCCAGACACTAAGTATCTTGTCAGCATTAAGTACGATTTATCAATATTTCATATAACCGTTGGCTTACAATGACCCTGAGACTCAGAAACTATTATCCACAAAGCAAAGACTTAGAGAAGTCAGATCCCTTGACACAGCCAAAGCAAATGACCAAGCCGGGATTTGAACCTGCGTTGGACTGACTGCAAGCCAAGCTCTTATCTGCTATACTAGAGCTCGCTCCCCTAGATGGGCAGTCTCCTGAAGAAGCTCAGTCAAAAGGACCCAGCAACACGGACACAGAAAACCAAAAGATCCCTTCTGCCTTCTTTAAAGTACTACTGTGGCTTGAGGGAATGAATGGTTGATGTTCTTAAGCAGCCATGTGAGTCAAAGGCAGTGAAGGCAGGTCCTGGCTAGCAGACCTAGGACTTCTCTAGGCTGCCTTAGCCACACACCCATCCGTCTAGGATTGACCTGTCTGCCACCTTGCCCCTCACCCACATCCAGACAACCCTATCAGCTCAGAGTTCACTCACTTGACCTTCGGGCCCAGCAGCTTTGGGAGACTATTTTCTGTTGTGCTGATCTTCCCTTGGACAGCTGTTCCCTTCGGCCCTTTGACTTTCTGGAGATGCAGAAGTTTCAAATAGCTGAAGTCTTGTAGAGGATATGATTTGATCTGGAATTCCTTAAATCTCTCCATAGGAGACATCACTGCTAAAAGAAAGCACAGAAAAATACAACAATGGGCCTTGTGCAGTACAAGAACGGTGGAAGAACACCACAGGAACCTTCCTAAGCTGTCTGGTGGCACATGCCTTTAATCCCAGCACTTGGGAGGCAGAGATGGTAGATCTCTACGAGTTTGAGGCCAGCCTGGCCCACATAGCAACTTCTAGGCCTGCCAAGGCTACAGAGCCAATGAAGAGGAGGGAGGAGGAGGAAGAGGAAGAGGAGGAGGAGGAGGAGGAGGAGGAGGAGGAGGAGGAGGAAGAGGCAGCTTCCATAAACTGCCCTCAGTGGCAGCCCTGTAGTATATCTTTCCATTATTACATCTAGATAAGCAATTAGCCTAGGACAGAAGAGGTGAACAGCAAAGACTTGAAGCTGACTGCTGAAAGACTGGCGCTTAATTTGAACTCAGTTCTACTTGATTCAGAGCTCCTCTCTTCCTACTAACAGATCACATTTGGGGCTGGAGATGTAGGTAGTCGGTAGAGTGCTTGCCTGGCACACACAAGGCTCTGAGTTGGATCCCTGGCACCCATGTAAATAGTTGGGCATGGTGCCTTGTACTCATTATCCCAGCCCTGGGGAGGTAGAGACAGGAAGCTCTAGAGGGCTCATGGGCTAGACAGGCCAGCCTACGTGGCAAGCCCAAAGTTCTAGTAAGAGACCATCTCAGAAGACAAGGTGGACCAGGTATGATGGCTCACATCTTTAATCTACCTACACTTGGGAGGTATAGTCAGGGGGATCTCGATTTCACGTTCTGAAAGACAGTAACTGCCAACCCACATTACTATACCTAGCAAAACTGTCATAACTGAGGAGAAAGAAATGCTTTCCACCACTTCTGAAGGAATTCATGAGCACTAACCCATTCTTGAAACACTCCTTTGACCAGAAGAGAAAGGCAAACATGGGGCTGGAGAGCTGGCTCAGCAGTTAAGAGCAGTTGTTGCTCTTGCAGAGGACCTGGGTTAGACTCCCAGTACCCACATGCTGGCTCACAACCATCTGTAACCCTAGGACCAGGGGATCCCACAGGTGCACACACAGAACACATGTATGCATATAAAGTAAATAAATTTTTTTCAAGACAGGGTTTCTCTGTGTAGCCCTGTCCTGGAACTTGTTCTGTAGACCAAGCTGGCCTCAAACTCACAGAGATCCACCTGCCTCTGCCTCCTGAGTGCTGAGATTATAGGTGTGTGCCAACACTACCCAGCAAATAAATCTTTTTTAAGAAAAGTAAACACATCCAGGGTCACAGGAAAAAATAAACCATGTTAGAACAGTAAGCCCAAGAGCAATAGGAAAGCACCAAACACTACAAAATCAACAAAAATACAGGAGTTAATATACAACTTTCAACAATAACTCTGAAGCTTAATGACATCAATTCTCCCATCAAAAGACATAGAGTTAGTAGATTGGCTTTAAAAAATAAACTGTATTGCCTGACAGTGGTGGCGCACGCCTTTAATCCTAGCTAGCGCTTGGGAGGCAGAGGCAGGCATATCTCTGTGAGTTTGAGGCCAGCCTGGTCTACAGAGAGAGTTCCAGGACAGGCTCCAAAGCTACACAGAGAAACNGCTTTAAAAAATAAACTGTATTGCCTGACAGTGGTGGCGCACGCCTTTAATCCTAGCTAGCGCTTGGGAGGCAGAGGCAGGCATATCTCTGTGAGCTGTCTCTTATACACATCTAGATGTGTATAAGAGACAGCTCCAGAGATTTAAAAAATAAAAATCATGGTGACAGAAGCATGTGACACAAGTGGCTGCTTATGGCAGCCAGGAGAGAGGAAGAGAGAAAACAGTAGTTGGAGATTTTCTCAGCTCTGTACTAACAGCTGATAGAGCAGATTGGAAAAGTCAGGAAGGACACAGACCACTCAACCATCGGCGCCCAGCTGACTACATTCAAAGCACGCTTTCGCAAATGACAGCGTATTCTTTTCAAATGCAAATGGAGCATTTACCAAGATAGATTGCTTTCTGGGCCATAAAACAACTTTCAACACATTTGAGAGGATTCAAACTGTACCGAATATTTTATCATAGAAATAATAAACAGAAAGATAGCTGGATGGTCCCCAAATCTTTGGAAACTAAATAACACCCTGATTAATATTCAGTGGGCCAAAGAAGAAATCAAAAGAGAAATTTAAAAGTATTTTGAACTGGACCACAATAGAAACATAGCATATCCAAATTTGTGCAATACAGCCTTATATCTAGGGGACTGGCATTGGGGGTGGCTGATATGAGAGCTGACATCCCTTTTAGCCTGCCTGTCATCTTGTAATAATGGTGACAAGTGTCTACCATAAATTCATGCATCCAGGGAGTGGTCTATGAGTTTTGTATATTTATTTGTTTAACATCCAAATGATTCTATGATATAGAGAACATAATTTACATTTTAAAGGACCCAAGGACACTGATGAACAAGGAGACAGTCATCACACAGTATCACACAGGACCCTGTAAGTCTAAGCCTAGGCTCCCCCTCTCCCCAGACAGGGTTTCTCTGTGTAGCCCTGGCTGTCCTAGAACTCACTCTGGAGACCAGGTTGGCCTGGAACTCAGAGATTCATCTGCCTCTACCTCTCAAGTGCTGGGAATAAAGGCGTGCGCCACCACCGCCCTGAATGAGCCTAGGCTCTTAACAGTGAGACTATCTGGAAAGGTGATGGAGAAGCTAGGTCTAATGACTTAAGTACTAACTAATGCCAGCTACTGTGTGGGATAAACCTGACTCTGTCACCCACCAACACACACACAGACAGACACACACACACACACACACACACACACACACACACACACACACACACACACACACACACACACACACACACACACACCTTTCTTTCCTGCCCAGCCACCCATGTTGGCTTCAGTTCTAATATCAGAACAACTAGCCACATCTACAAAGTGATCTTGGAGAGGCTGGATTATAATCTCAAGGGATTGTTGGGAGGAAGCCAGAGATGGTACTTGGTAAATGTGCAACCCCCTGAGCCACTGGGGATGTCTGTTGAGGGCGGGGACTCTTTATCCAAATGTATAACACACACACACACACACAGAGGCATGCACATGCTCTCACGTGCACACAGATATACAACCTCCTGTGAACACCACCTGAAGTCAGGAAGCTACCACCTTAGGCGGGTTCTAGAAGCTTTTATTTCACACTATTTATGTTCAACACTAGGAAATGGAGACTGAGCACAGCTGGAGCCTTTGACAAACACGAAAGCTCTTGCTTTTCTTTCAATGAGCCAGGCCTGTACTCTGCAGCCCTCTGTTGCTTAGGGTCTATATGACCCTTAGACAAGAATCTCACCTCTCTGAGCCTCAGTTTCTGTATCTGTAAAATGGAGATACAATTGTATCTTATTGAAAATCTGTAGTGATGGCTAGTCAACTTGACTACATCTAGAATTATCTAAAGCCTGAAAGTGGAGGGCACACCTCTGAGAGATTTTCACTCAATTTGAAGTGGGAAGATCTACTTCTAATTTGGATCTTTGAGGTAGAATGATACACCTCTAATCTGGCCACGCCTTCTGCTGGAAGCCTAGATAAAGAAAGAGGCTTTTGCTCTTTGCCTGCTTGTCCTTGCCTTGNTAGCAAGTCCATTCCTTCACTGGCATTGGAGTCTACTGCTTTGGGATTCTAGTATCTACTGAAGAGCAGCTGAGGCATCCAGCCTGTGGCCTGTTTACAACTACTGGATTCTTGAACCTTCCATTCATAGGCAGCCATCGTTGGGCTAGCTGAACCACAGCCTATAAGCCATTCCAATAAAGCCCCTTTCTATATATATAGAAAGATTCGTCCTATAACTTCTGCTACTCTAGAGAACCCTAATACATCTATTATATGAATTACACTTATGGATAAACAGCCAAACTACTGCATATATGCAGAATTCAATGAATGATAGCAGCAATTCATGCCATATATATCAACTTAGATAGGCACTGGAGAATNCACAGTTACAGTCACAGCTCAGACATACCCATCCACAGTAGCTAAAATATGAGTATCTATTGACTCTGTGAGTCACTTTGAATAAACAAGATGCCTGGGATGGCCACAGGCCCTGGGATCATAGAGTTTAAATTCTAGGGAGACAGCTATTTAAAAATCATTTCAGATTTGCTATATGATTTCTGTGGGACAGACACTACAGAAGAGAAATACCGCAGATGCAAANGAGATGTAATGAGGGCTGAGGTGAGAGATGCTGCCTCAGCAAGAGAAGTCTGGGAGAATTCTCTGAATAAGGATGCCTCATCTAAGATGTGAAAAGCCGAAGAGAGCTGGGGAGAAACGGGTAGGGGTGTATGAGGCATGAGTAGTTGCTTACATGGAAGAATCCAGAGAGAGGGAGGGAGCAGTCGACAGGCAGGGCCAAAGATCAGGTTCTTAGAGTTGGTAGAAGAGGAGGGGCAAAGCAAACCTCCTGCTTGCCCCTTTGAGCTCTGATGTCCATGATTCCATGGACTGGTAACTGGAACCAGGACGGGGCCCAGGGGACATCTTCCCCTGCCAGCTATGCCGTCAGCTGCCAGATGTGACCATGTGACTTACTGTTGAGGTGAACTCCCAGAGGTTTGTGGTCCAACTGCTCCAGCTGCTGCCAGACCCACTTGTAATAGGAGCTGGAGGCTCCCAGGTCTATCATCCGCAGGATCTCACAGCTGCCCTGGACACATTGAGGGACATAAGCCAAGGGTTAAACCTGGACACTCCAGGCAGGCCAGACATTGAAAGGAAGCTTTATATCTACCTGACCCAACCCNTTTTGTTTNATTGCTTAATACATATCGTTCCATGTGTTTTCCTTTATAAAAATGTTATCTTCTCATAGAGAATTCAAACACCTAAAGAAGCATAAAAACTATACATAATACTGACACTGACAAAATCCATCATTGAGGATTTAACAAGACAGTTGGCAGTGCTATTAACTGCAGTTTACACATCCTGTTGATACTGATATTCCCTGATATATATATATATAATGTATATAAATATATATATATAATGTATATAAATATATATATTATTTAAATATTTTAGTTTTTCAAGACAGAATTTCTCTGTGTAGCCCTGGCCATCTTGAACTCACTCTGTAGACCAGGCTGGCCTCAAACTCAGAGATCCANCTGCCTCTGTCTCTCAAGTATTGAGATTAAAGGCGTACNCCACCACCACCCAGCTACTTTTATAATTACTCTGCAGTTAATTTCTGATCTTAAAAATGATCACCTGAGGAGCTGGAGNGATGGCTCAGTAGTTAAGAGCACTGGCTGCTCTTCCAGACAAGCTAGGCTCAGTCTCNAGCACCTACACAGCACCTACACAATGACCTGCAACTCCAGTTCCAAAGGATCTAATGCCCTCTTCTGGCCTCTGCAGACACCACCAGGTACACATATGGTGCACTTATATACATGTAGACAAGACACTCATACACATTAAAAAAAAACAAAACAAAAACCCTTTTTTAAAAAAAGGCAAAAAAAAAATTACCTAGGTTCCCAAGGATGACTTTCACCTCTGAGGTAACACTAGCAGGTGGAAATGTGTATTAAAGCAAAGACAAAAGAAGAGGAAGAGGAGATGTGGTGGTACACCCTTAATCCAGGCACTTAGGAGGCAGAAGAAGGCAGANCTCTGTGAGTTCAAGGCCAGCCTCATCTACTTAGCAAATTCCAGACCATCCAGGGCTACATAGTGAGAGCTTGTCTCAAAAGACAAACAAACAAAAAGAAACCCCAGTTATACATCAGACCAAACATATTATTCTATACTATTGCTTAGAATATTATTCTATGCTAATTCTTTGTATGTGTGTACATATTCGTGTGTGTGTGTGTGTGTGTGTGTGTGCATGTGGAGACCAGAGGATGACAAAAGGTATCTTCTTCGGTCATTCTCTACCTTATTTTTTTGAGACAGGGTCTCTTACTAAGCTTGGAGCTCTCAGATTCATTAGATTCCTGGACCAGGGAGCCTAAAGGCATCCTCTCATCTCTTCTCAACATACAGTTGAATAAAAAATATCAGATGTATGTACTAATATTATTCCATTTATATGAGGTTCAGAAACTGGTGAAAGTGCTCTGTGGTAGGGATAGAGAAGCAGCTCAGGGCTAGAGAGGCAGCTCAGAGGTTAAGAATACTGCTTTTCCAGAGGACCTGTGGTCGATTCCCAGCACCTATGTGGTAGTTAACAACCATCTATCCTAAAAATCCAGTTCTTCCAGGCGGTGGTGGTGCANGCCTTTAGTCCCAGCACTCGGGAGGCAGAGGCAGGCGGATCTCGGTGAGTTCAAGGCCAGCCTGGTCTACAAAGTGAGTTCTGTTCCAGGACAGCCAGGACTGTTAAACAGAGAAACCCTATCTTGAAAAACCAANCAGACAAACAAAAAACCACTCCAGTTCCAGGGATCCAACACCCTCTTCTGACCTCCATGGCACTGTACACATGTGGTGCACAAACATACATGCAGGCAAAAGACCCATACACATAAAATAAATCTCAAAAATAACCTGTGATGATATTGTAATAGGAATATCTTTGGGGGAATTTTGCTGAGAAAGGGCACAAAGCCATCTTCTGGAGGCTGGAAATGTTGAATATGTCAATTTGGTTGATAGTTGCCAGGTTTCAATTTCATCAAGAGAAATAGTTCAGATTGGAAATTCTACTGCATAAGTTACACTTCAAGAAGACATTTTTACNTTTATATAGTTTTATGTGTGTGTACCTGCTTGTCTGTATTTGCATATGCAGGTACCCTAGGAGACCAAATGATGTCTCTGATCCCTTGGAACGAGTTGTAGGCAGGTGTGAGCTGCCTGATGTGGGTGCTGGGAACTGAACCCAGGTCTGCTGCAAGAAGAGCCAGTGCTCTTAACCACAGAGCCAGCTCTCCAGGCCCCAGAAAACATTTTCTAAAAGATTTAGATTTGGCTGTTTCTTATTTGTCAACATTATCTATAACTTTTATTTTGTTCAGCACAGCAAAGCCCCCAATTTAAAACACAAAATCCTCTACCTTTCCAAAGTCTCCTATTCTGGGAGTGGAAGCAACTCAGTTCCAGGTAATGCACAATAAGTAGAAAATGTGGGATAAAATTAGGAGAGCCATTGTCTTCCCTCCTCTCCTATGTTAAACCTACAGACTTAGGCTTACTTCTAGATGACCTGAGAAAAAAAATGACAGTGTAAGCCATTTGCAGTGATTGTCCATGCCCTGCACAGCAAGCAGCTCTAACATCCATCTTTAATTCTTTTTGTTTGTTTTTGGTTTTTGGTTTGTTTGTTTTTCGAGACAGGGTTTCTCTGTGCAGTCCTGGTTGTCCTGGAACTTGCTCTGTAGACCAGGCTGGCCTCAAACTCAGAGATCCATCCCCCCATGTCTCCTGCATGCTAGGATTAAATGCATGTGCCACCACCTCCCGATGCATCTTTTAATTCTAACAGAGGTCACTGAGGCAGCTCCCTGGGATANGACTTTTTCATCTTTGAACTGGACACAGCCTCCTTATTTGCTTGGATCAGTAATGTGGTGATACAGTGTGTACCCTAATAAAGCTTGCCTGAGGCTTAAAGGACAGAGCCAGCCACTAGATTAGACATAGAGGCCAGATCGTGGTGGCACACACCTTTAATCCCAGGACTGGGAAGCACACACGCCTTTAATCCCAGGAAGTGACAGCAAGGTGGAGAAAGTTATGTACATAAGGCATNAGGAAACAGGAACTAAGGCTGTTCTGCTGAGACTCTTTTGGGTGAAGTCTCAGAGGATTCATGGAGTTGGTGAGGTAATAGGTGGTGGTTGTGGCTTGCTCTGCTTCTCTGATCTTCCAGCTTTTACTCCAATATCTGGCACTGGGATTTTTATTATAAGACCATTTTTAGATTCGAACAATAAGTTTCCTTTGAAAGGGGCCTTGTGATGGTCAGAGTGAAAACTTGAAAAGCTGGTCTTTAATTTCCAGCATTCCCTTCTCCTGTTCTTCTGATCCTGGGAGTTTGGATCAAGATATGAGTCTCCAGGCCAACAGTGGTGGTGGCACACGCTGTAGTCTCAGCACAACAAAAAAGGCTCAGGCAGGAGGATTTCAAGGTCAGCATGTGATACACAGAGAGACCCTGCCTCAAGAAGAAACAAGAACAAAGCAATCGTAGCATATGTGAGGCCCCAGGCTTGAATCCCAGCACCAGAAAAAACTGCTAAATTCCTTTTATTTTCTATCTTTATAGAAATCTTTTGCTTCTTAATAGGAACTCTAAGAGACACAGATGGGTTGGGCTTAAAAGCTACTATTGGAAGGGAACAGACATCTAATAAGTCCTTGCTGTATGCCAGGCACTGTCCTCGGGCTTCATTCAACATTCATTCAACAGATACTTCTCATCCAAGAACTGCAGATGTGAGAGAAACGATGATTCCTCTTGGAAAAGTCTCTCATAAGCCTTTTATTGCATCTGATNCTCGCAGAGAGGTTCAACCATGTGTCCCAAGTGGCCCAGCATGGATTGATTATGGGTATTAATTGTGTGTGAGATACCAGTGGGAATCCTATTCCCCAACCTCCCTTACAAGAAATCAGCCACTGGCGGCTGGCTTCCTCCTCCAGCGGCAGGAAGCACAGGAGTCAGGCTGCTGAGGAAGTCCGAACAGGCAAAGAGCCAGCTACATGGCGAATAACAGTGAGCAAACAGAGCAGTCCCTTCAGAAGAGCAGGGGCGCCTCAGTTCCAGCTAGAAGACACACAGGATCTGGTGTGCGGCTGCCTGTTCTGAATTCTTGGAGCCACAGATGAGAATTGTTATATAAACCTCACATGAAAGGCTAGACTTTAATAAAACACCGTAAGGAATCAAGTGAACTCCACTGCTGGCCCAGGGTGCCCTGCTTGCAGCCACACTGTGGTCTTTGTATTACGTCCTCTGGAGGGTCACCTGGGGCACTTACTTCCATGCAGGTTTTGTGGTGAACCAATCTTTAGGGAGAGA